>VYXH01006737.1:0-17371 GCA_013397275.1 Burhinus bistriatus | reverse complement strand
GGGGGGAAGGTGGGGAAAGGCAATTGCGTTTAGAAAACCAAATATAAGTGGACTGACCTTCAGAAATCTTAAGCACTGTGATTTCAATTGTAGGGCATACTGCTTAATACTGAAACTGTATAGAGCTTTTTAAAGTGAAGCACTTTTGGTTAAAATGGACTTCTTTGAAAAAGAGCCTTAGAAAAATGATAAATGGTGTTGTTAAAATGTCTCATTAATTTTTTGCTTGCCTTTTATGAAAGTTAGTGCAAAGCGCTTTCAAACTAGGGAACGCTTTGTGTGGATTCTCACTGTGCGTATCATCAAATTTCTAATAAATAAGCCTTTTGCAAAATGAATTTCAGTGGAGCTATCATGATCTTGGGTTCTGGTTTTGATCTGTGTGAAGAACCTTTTTGCTGGTCTTGTCAGAAAGGTTTCCCTGTATTCAGGGATGTGGAGGGTTTTTTTTTTTCCCTAGTATTTGGGAATATAGGATTTTCTTTCAAATGAAAACAATGATCAGGATTTTGCTTATTCAGAATTGATTTAGAAGCAGTAGATTACAGCACAGAAAGGTGTCAAAGAGAAGCTGGTTGAATATTTTTACCTTGCTGGGACTCACCGAGATTGGGAAGGAGTGGGAGCCTGCGGATCCCTCCGGGCAGAGTAACGGAGAGCTGCCTCCGAAACAGGGGAAGGTGGCTGTAGGTTTTGTTCTTCTCCTGGCAGTTGGTAGCTGAAAGAAGTTTGGAAACCTTTGGACAAGGACTTCTTGCTGAGAACCAGCTGTTCCAAATAAAATACCTTCCAAAATAGGTACCTTCTCAAATAAATACGTAATTTTGATACTTCAATATGGCTTTTTTTTTTCTCTGTAGCCCTCAAACTAGTAAAATGTGAAGTAGGAAACTGAAAAACATACCTTTGTTGTTTTTATTTTGCATCTGCAAAGTTATGCTGTTAATTGCAATACCTTTTGTCAGCTTAAAATGTATCTCAGGAAATTATTGCTTGCTGGTTTGCCACGCAGAGTCGTGCTAAGCTGTTCCTGCAGGGGCTCAGCCTGGAACTGCCCTCTCTCAAATTTTCTCTTTTATGGTAAATGCCTGATTTGTGTTGTTTGTAAGTGCTTATGGATGCAACAGTTGGCACCAAAGGGCTTGGAAGACTGCAGACAGGCGTGGGACTGCTCTGCTGTGGGAAGGGGTGAGCGCACGGGGCAGCAACAGAGGGCTTGGCAGATCCTCTTCTCCTGATGGTGCAGGAGAGGTCCCCAAGATGGGAAAAGTCGGGACCTTGTGACTTCTAACAGCAGAAGGATGGCTCTGCTCTGCCTTCGGGGAGGCTTTGGTGGGACCTAACAGCAGCCCCCCAGGCTGTCGAGACGCTGGAGCCAGGTTCTTCATTGCAGTTGATTTCCATCCTTGGAGGTTTCAAGACCAATGGGGTAAATCCCTGAGCAGCCTGGTCCATCCCTGGAGCAGTCCTGCCTGCAGCAGACTGGAGGAGAAACCTCCGGAGGTTCCTCAGCCTACATCGTTATCCCGGTTCCATGCTTAGCACACCTAAATGTCATTCATCCATGCCCCGTCTATGAAAATGGAAAATTTCTTTAGACCTTTTCAGGAAAATCCGCTCTTTTTGCATTATTTTCTATTTTGGAACCAGTGTGCTCAGCTGGTCAGGATGTAGTAATCAGCATTGAAGGATTTCCTTTTAAAACAAGTTTTCTATTGATTGATAGCGATTGAACTGTCAGAGATCAAATCTGGATCTGTAAAATACGTTTTGAGGTAAAACAAGTTACGCAAGACTAAATAAGCTAATAGTCACCCATAAACTTCTGTATCAGTCTGCTGAATTCTGAATGGACCCGCACTGGGTCGGGTTGATGGAAGTGAGGTTTCTGCTAGGCAGAAACAGGGCGAGCACTAAGCTGCTTAAATTGGGTTGGGTAAAGGAGGTGGCACGTCTTGTCCAGGAGCCCTGAGAGCAAAATATGTCAGCTGAAAATACCTTCGTGGGTCTTGATTTGCAAAAAGATGCCTTTGTAATAATGTTTGTGGCAGCAGGAAAAAACCCCAAACATTTATCACTCGCGTTATTACAAATGTTAACTTCTGTTTCTCAAAGGAAAAAGACTCGCATGTTTTATTCCTTCCATTTACTTGTGTTCAAGAAGGCAGGATTTGGCCTAAGGAAATGGAAAGTAGCATATATTCAGTAAGAAAAAAAGTGATAAATGTTAACATTTTTCACTTGTTTACATTCTGCTGCTGTATCCGTGAAATAACTTTCTCTCTAAAGGTGCTGCTGCATTTACTGTCAGATTTTCTATTACAGGAAAAGAAATATTTGTCTTACTACTCTGAGAAATGTATGTATGAATTTATATACATATATATATATATGTATCTTTAGGGGTGTTTTGCTTTGTTTTGTTTTTGATTCCTGTCCGTACTCGTACGACGGCATGGGTAGATGCTGCTGGTGGAAGCTGAAGGCATCTGGGTCTGGTTGATCTTGCGTGCCGCAGGGGCTGCCAGGGTGTAGCGGGAGCTGCGCGGGTGCACTGGCCGCAGGGCTGGGACACAGGGCTCTCTGCAGCACCCAGGAAAGCCTGTCCGCAGGAACGGGGCGTTCTGCTCCCAAGGAGCTGAGTTACCCTTCGTACAGAGTCGTCCCCGTTCCTGGGTCTGGCGTATGCTTGCTGTTGGGTCTTCACCTTCATCGTGTGACGCCTGCGGTGGTGGGACCTGGGACCTGTTCCATGCATTGGAACCGGGAGCTGGTGGTGAGCTCTGGGCTACGGGGTCGTTACCTAGTGTAGAATATAAAGTATTCTTCAGAACGAGAAATGCCGGGAGATCCTTTGCCTTACCCATGTTGGGTTGTCGTAATAGCTTTCATAATATTTTGCGTAAGCGAGCCAACTTGTTTGCAGACAGGTTGGGTTTTACGGCGTTAGCTCCTCTTGCAGCGCAAGCGCACGTGGCAGCCCGCAGTTACCAAAGAGTTGAAACGTGGGCGTTTCCGAGATGGACTTCTATCTTGTGAGTCCATAAGTGGTGACCCTTTTCATTCTTGGCTTCTAGACATGGTAACAACCAGAACCCAAGATCGTGATAGCTCAACTGAAATTCATTTTGCAAAAGGCTTATTTATTAGAAATTTGATGATACGCACAGTGAGAATCCACACAAATCCATACAAATCCACACAAATCATAGAATTCTATGATTCTATGATTCTTTCTTTGTTTGTCACTAATATATAGAGTACATGTTGTAAGCAAAGAGAAAACTTACTTCCTTTTTATATCCTTGTGAACTGGCTGGTAATTGTGAGGGACTTCAGCCCTTTTCAACAAAGCAAATTCTATGACAATGTCCTGAAAGCCTAAATATAGTGAGAAGTTCCTTCTAATGTTTTGGAGTGGATTTTTTTTTTAATTATTTATCAATTTATTTATTTAGCTGTGTAGTCTCTTAAGGCCATGTAAGGAAAATTTTATTGAAAAAATAAATGCAACGTACGGTTTTTCATCTGTTCCTGATCATGGTAATAGGGACATTATACTGAAACTTCCCTTCACTTCATGTGGTTTTGATTCCCTTACGTTTTCTCACTATATATAAAGAGCTTAATATTTCCAACTTAGAGATTTCCCTGGAATAAAATGGACAAGACTATTTTAAAGTCGGATGTGTTACCCCTGAGAGAAGAGCGTCAGCATGTGTTGTCTCTCCTGAAGCAAATTCTCTTCTCGTTCTGAAATTTTTCAGTGTTAGTATTACTTGTGCGGATTATTTCATACTAAAATTTCCCTACCCATATCTGTTAAAGGGCCATTTGAACATTCGTTATTTTACTGTAAAGATAATTTAAGAAAATAAGTACTTTCTGAACATTCATGTGCCTCTTCAGCTTTCCTTTCAGAACTGTGTTTTTCAAGAATTAGAAATAAGTCTAAATTTTGCAACTGCATGGTCATTTTTTCTAAATATCAAATATATTTTCTGAATAATACTGCATTCTTTGCAAAGAAGAATAATCATCTTTAGTGTTTTGTGTTTGTTTGGTTTTTATTGTTTTGGTTTTTTATTTTTTCTTTTAGTGGAGCTGAATTACCAGTCCTCCAGCCCGGCAGCTGGACCTGGCTTCCCTTACACCGGGCTTGCGGATGGCCTGGATCCCATGCTTTTGCTTTGGGAATACTGAATTCTCATTTGCCTCAGTGTACCTGGTTAGAAAAGAAAGAATGAATCCAGCGCCTCTGCTTTCGGGCAGGAGAGAAACTAATTGCCTTAAACCGCTTATAAAGTGTATTAAATGCGCTTCTGTGGTGTGATGTGCAGTCATTATCTCAGTCACTGTGTGACTCCTTCGTTTCGGAGCTTTGCAAGTAAGGAAGGATGTGAAAGGCTTTCAGAATAAACCTTGACACTATTTCAGTGAATAAATAGCTAATAATCGCGCAGGGCAATGGCAAGCCCCTGTGTTGCCCTTGCAGTACTCGCTGTATAAACACAGGTTTGCGATTACTCCTACAGTTCAAATTGAAATTGATTTTTTTAGAGAATTAGGTTGTTGGGTTTTTTTTCTGTGTATTGCTTGGAGTGGTATGCCACAGAAGATGACAATGGTCTCCAAATCCAAATAAAGATTAAAAATCAACTAAAGATTAAAAATCAACTTAAGATTAAAATTTAATAATGTTGTTAACTGTTGCTAAATAGTTAATAGACCATATTAAAAACACCTACAGTACAAATATCGCCTATAAATAATTACAAATTTTTATTAACATTGTAATTAAGAGCATGCTGGCTGCAAATGATACCTCACTAAATGCAAAGAAAATTATGAAAAGTAAGCAGATGACTGGTAGTGTACTTTTTTCCAATATTAAATACATTTTCCTAAGCAGCAGGGGCTTAAACACTATTTAGCAGGTGGGGATCTGAAGATAAATGTTGTAGCAGGGATGTCTGCGTGTGTAATGCAATGGAGGCTTAAAGGAACAATATTACCTCAAAGAAGAAAAGGGGTTTTATTACCAAGATAGTACTAACATGAGCATGAATCGTTGTTTTATGCAGGGAAACAGGAAAAGAACGTTGATTAACTTATCAAGGACCGTGAGCTATTCTGCTCGGCACCACTTTTGGGACTTGGCATAAGCTGACATGACAACATTCAGCAAGTTTCTGTAATTTTCTTTACCTAAAACTTAAACATGCTACAGAATCCCATCATATTCATGCTTCATTTGTATTTGCTAAGCTTCTTTATTTTTCTGCATTTATTTTTTTGTCCAGCAACCATTCCAGGTTTTTAACAAGCTTTCCTATTTTCACACTTTCACGTGGAAGCAGAGTGTTTAACCACCAGACATTAAACTTTCATGTGTCCTTTCCAATTCTCACCATGCTAATTGAGAAGACACCCTTCCAGAATTATCTCTCTCTTCAGTGACTCATCATTTTCGCTGGCTCATGGGGATGGACATAGCAGTTCCCCCCAGAACGAGTGCGCTGCTCCCACGGCTGGGTTGCCTCGGCAGGAGCCGGGGGGAGTTGGAGGGAAGAGAGGGCTCGTGTACAAGCAGCCATCCTGGTGAGCAGCCAGAGGAGGGGAGAAGGGTCACCAGTAGATGTGGAAGAGGTGGCAATCAAATTCATAGAATCACAGAATGGTTTGGGTTGGAAGGGACCTTCAAGATCATCTAGTTCCAACCCCCTGCCATGGGCAGAGACACCTCCCACTAGACCCGGTTGCTCCAAGCCCCATCCAACCTGGCCTTGAACACCTCCAGGGATGGGGCATCCCCATCTCTAGCTGCTCCTATATCTAAAAATCCATATTAAAGTACATTTGAAAGTTTAACAGTTGCTCCACGTTCATTTTTTTCACATACGAGGTTGCCGTGATAATTTCCCCAAGTATGAAGGTCATCTTTTGACTGTTGCAGCCATATATATTAACTTAAATTGCTCACCAAGTGGGTAGACAAACACAGAAATACGATCAAAGCTATGAGCCAGTTATAGAAAGTACTTTGTTAGAAGGAAGCAGAGGCTGTATGTTGACTGGTGGATTACCTGGGAAGGGCTGGATTTGCAGGATTTGTTGATGTGTTTATGTGAAGGCAGGTAAAGATCCGTTTATATGTTTGCAAAGCAATGGGCTTCACAGATTGTTTAAGGGAGTGAGCATCTGTAAAAATATACCATGAGCAAACCAAAGTTCATCTTCAGCTCTCCTGAGCATTTATGAACCATCTGCGGGACCTTATGTGAAGTGATGGACTGAATTACAATCTGCAGCCTAGTCTTAAGCAGCCAATTTAAAAAATTTATAATTCTGACTAGCAATGAAACTTCTCTTTGATTGATGACATCATTAGGGGAAGTAGGACTGAATCTGGGCTATTGAATATTTTCTTGCAGGCGTAAGCCCTTTTACAGTGTCTGTTACGTAGAGTGCTTGTTATACGGTGTTTTGACAATTAATGTTTTGAGATTTTTGAGATGATCCCGTCCTATTTACATTTCATAGTAGTAAACATTATCTTTGTACAGCCACAGCTTCTATTCTTGTCATAGTTTGTTATAAAGTTCTTTTGATGTCATGGAACAGCAGCTCGGGTGGCCTTTCCCTTCCATATTCATGCCGTTTGGATATGCCTGAGAAGTCCCGTCAGGTACCTTTGCGTCGTGTAAAAACAATAATGCTCTCGCCTGGACAAAATCAGTTATGTAGGAGTTTCTAAACTCCATTACGTAGGAGAAAAGCAAATTCAAGGAGTGCTTATCTGGTGGAGGCTGGGGGATTCGACTGTAAATAAGAGGGATCGTAAGACACAGAGATGGCCTGGAGCCACTTTGGGTTTGATCTTAGTTACGTGGACTGATGTGGAAATAAATATTTGAAATTGAAAATAACGGAGATCTTAAAGGTAACAATAAAAACTCTGTGCTATGCCAAGAAAGAATAGGAAATTCCTGAGTCTTCCGTCAGGCTGAGCATGGCGTAGAATAACCTTGAAAATGGCAGAGAAAGGGGAATTTACAGTTTTATCAAACTGTATAAAGAATCAATTATTTTCTGAGTAATTCTGCTGATTTTTTTCAACAATTTATTCTTCATTAAAGATCAGAAAAGATGTGGATGCTATTACTGTAATCAGTCAACAGGTTTTAGCGGATAGTTGGAGGAGGAGGATGGACAAGCAGAAAAGTCATTCACGGGGTCAGACCTTCTCATAGCTATAGAAGTGGGTTTGAGTTGTTACTACGATCCTTTCAAGTGCCAGAAAGAAAGATTAAACTTTTTCTGGTCACTCCTTACTTTCTCCATGGTTTGAGAGAGAGCTGGTTGGTACTGCTATTCTGTTTTTATGGGCGGTATTGGATTTTATTTTGGTTCGTTTTTTTTAAGCATCACAGTATCTGAAAATACCAGTCAATGAAATGAAAACCTGAGGTTTAACTGTGATGCTCAATATAATGAATTTTAAGAGATTTCTTGCTTTAGCAGAGTATCGACTTCCCAAATGCAAATCCTGACATTGTGTGATATGTTTTGCAGTAGTGTTTATTACATTCCAAAGCCTTTAATGCCTGAGCAATTTTCATATGGATATGTTGCAAAATCTTCAGTGAAGACGGTGATAAAGCCATGAAATTGGAAACAGAAACTTTTCAAGATACCTTCTGTTTTCTTGACAGAATTTTGCATATGAATGACTTTAAGTGATAAAACTGTGTCCACTGCATCACGTGGTGCTCTCCAGCAATATTACGTTTGGACGGCAGGTATTATGTTGCCCCGTCTTAAATAATTGATTTGTTTGTTTTTTTGTTTGTATTAGGGGAGTTTTGTTGCGTGCATGACTGCCATTTTAAGGCAAATGGAGGACTATCACTACGCTCATTTAATCAAGACTTTTGGAAAGATGAGGTCAGATGTCGTGGTAAGTTTAACATGTTTTATCTGTCCGTAGGATAGATAAGCTTGTGCTTGGTTTCCTCCTGTTTGTTAAATACACTTACGAATTGTAAACAAATGTGTTTGACATTACAGATTTAATACAAAAGTAATTAATAAAGCACTTACAGATTTACTAGAAAAGTAATTATTAAAGCACTATGACTTACACATTTTCTGAATTTGCAAAGGACAAAATTCACCTTCCTGCCGCACACAGGAATGCAGCTCAGCTCGTCTCTGGAGCTGTTTGATATTTTAAAAAGCAAACGCTGAGACAGTGGATTTAAGGCAATTAAAAGAGAGCATTAGGAAATAGCAGTGCTGAGCCATTACTAAAAATCTGGGTTTTTTTAAGGAGAGCGGAAAAAACAAAGCTTTCTTGAGGAAAGAACATTTCTGCGTTAAATCTTCCAGATGTCCCGATTTCATTTGTTTAAGTAGCTTTTACTTACAGATCCACTCGCTTTAAATTTTACACAAAACATTTTAACCTTAAAGATGCTCTTAGTTGTTAAATAAGCAATGATAACTGAAATTTGTCTTCTCAGAGTCGTTCGGTACCCTAACTAAGGCAACAGCACAACTTAATTAGAGCATAAGAGAAGGGAGTTCATAGCTAAGGAGATAACTCCCAATGCCCTGAAAGTGTCCTTGCCATATGGCAAGTGGGTGCTGCAGAGCGGCGACCAAACCTGTTGGCTGAGATCCATCAATTAGCAGACGACCTGAAGCCCCATCAGCTGTGTGACATTACCCGCTCCCGTGCTGGGCATCCTGTCAGCCGCTTTCGGCAGCTTTCACCTGTGTTTTCGTCTTCGGGGTGGCCTGTGTTTAGGTTCCCTTCTTCCTTCCAAACCCATCGTAACAAAACCCAGGGTCTTGTCTTTGTGTAATTTCTTTCTATTTGGACTTTCCGGTTTTCCTTTAGGCCTTTAATTTTTGTTCTTCTTTCTTCTGCTTATGTTCTGCAACGTTTGAGCTCTTTGCCCTGTGCCAGTTTTTTGGGTAAGGTGCCTCTGTTGCTCAATTCGTACCCGTTCTGGCGTGACTAAAGTACAGAGCTGCGGGAGAGTGAAGGCAAAGCCCAGCTGCAGAGAACTGCGGAAGAGCGTCACTGTATTGAAAGAGTTGCTTCCCACTTGGCCTGCTTCAGGTTCTCAGAGCTCTTCCATGGATAGTCACTTGGTTTCCCACTAATAATGAAACATTCCCAAGCTAAATGCAGCTAGTGGAGTGAAAATAATGGCTTTAGCATACAGAAAAGACATGAGTATTAAGGTTGAGCAAGCCAAATATTCCTCTACTTTTAAAGTGGCTCAAACCATTTGGCTCTGGAAAAGGCAAACTGATTACAGGGTTTTACATGGAAAAAGTAAAAGCAGTTTGCTCTTAAAACGTGTAATGAAAAAAGGCAGAGGGAAAAATACTGGTTTGGAAATCTGTGATTATTCTAATGGCAATAAAAGTGTTTATTTTAAAGTCTCGCTTTTTTGGTCTAAATTGTCTGAAAGGTGGTTCTGTAGGTCAGATCTTTCTTGGTGAAAACAAGGGAGTAATTGTGTATTTGAAATTTGGCAAGTGGTTCTATTTATAATGGCTTGTTTTAACAGTTTGATTTATGTGCATGCAGTGCACCGGGATACACGAAGAATCGCTTCTGTCTTTTGTCTTGGCTCTCTGCATATTTGTCCCTTTCTGCGTGTTCTTGGGTTGTGTAGCTGAAATTGTTCTGTACTGTTAAAATCAAATTTTCCGTCAGCACATGTACTATTTGACTACTTGTTTTCCACTGTTGTGCCACTTGACTATCATTTGTATTAGCAGATATGCTGATCCCAATTTGGTCAGTTGCTGTAGTACTTTTTATATCTTTAATTAAAATGTACCTTTTAAATGTTTTATTGTAGAATCATAGAATGGTTAGAGTTGGAAGGGACCTTGACGAGGTTGCTGTTGACTAAATGATAATGTATGTTAATGGCAACTAAAGTACACAGTAAGCTGGTAAAATATTAAATGAGTAATATGTAGAAAATGCTACCTTAAACTGACTTTAGAGTATAAATAGTATAAATGAAGGTGTGGCGAGTGGAGGTATAATGGCAGAATATTCTTAATCCTGTGATAAAAGGTAACTGCAGTGAGTAAACTAATTTTTCTTTTTCTTTCTTTTTTTTTAAAAACCTAAATAAAACTGACGGAGTCATCATTTAGGACGAAAGGATGAGGATACAATCCAGTTTCTCTGTTTCAGAGAAAAGCTCACATCACCTTTTCAGTGAGAACCAAAGGGAGGAGCTCCTGTTCTCATCAGTAAATCTTCACAGATGAGATTTCATTGTTAATTTGAAACCCACGTCTTATGCAGTATTTCACGTTTCACCGTCAGAATTGATGCCCCATGAAGCTCTCCCGGGAGCATTGCCTCCTTGACCATTACTGGTGCTGTGGTTCCAGCTTGCCCGTGTTCCTCTCTTAGAGCTTTTGTTTTCTTCTGTCTTCAGTGGTGGATGCTACTGGGCTGTACTGGATGTGTATACACCTTGGTAACTGTATGGTTTGGGTGGAAAAAAAACCCTTTACCCCCTTCTTCATTTAACTTTTCATGCTTTTTTCCATTTCTTTTTAGTCCGACAATTTTTTTTGAGCCAATGCCATTTGACTCACTCATCAGAACTTAGATCCGCAAGTGTTTTCATTCAAACCCAATTTCCCTGTGTAGAGAGGTGATACCTGCATCTCCTATTACAGGGTTTTCAGTTTAATCACAAAGGCATAAAGCAGCAGTGATTTACAACTGAATCTAGATTAATTCAAACAGAAGTGAATAGGTTTTTCTTGGAAAAAAAATTACAAGAAAAAGGGAGAACTTAAGTGAAGCTTTGGTTGCTTCTTCACCATTGGAGACGCTTAAATCTTTCTTCGGTGTGGGCTCTTGCTCAACCAGAAGTTACAAGCCCGGTGCTGGAACTGCTAGAAGAAACTTTATGGCCTGTGTTATGTAGGTGTCAGTTTAAAATTATTATAATCATCTTGTTTGGCCTCAAAAATACTAGAAAACATGAGGTGGAATGCAATAAAACCAGTCTCATAGCTCTCTGCAGAATACATTGTTTAGGTTTATCAAGGTATTTCTGTTCAAAGAGGAATTTCTTGCTGTCAAGCCCACTATCATGCTGAGAGGAAACATCATCCGAGATCAGTGAGGTTATTTTTGGGACTAACTGGTCTCTCTCCCCTTTTCCCTTGGTAAAATTGGTATTCAGTTGAGACACGTGGTATTAGTTGACAAAAGAATATATGCTAACGTTCTGCCACGTGGAGTATCTCAGAAGTATTCCTCCCTAACGGCCTTCACGACACCGTCCTGGAGTCAGTGAAGTATGTAGAAAGACAGGCTCTGTAGGGGGTTTTAGATTACAATTTTCTGCACCTCCGTTTTCTTTTCCCCCCTTAATCTTTTGCACTCCTAGACTTTGGGTTTTCATGCGAGTATGTGCATTGGTGAGTATGGTACATCCTTTCGTGACGAGCTTTGGCTAACCATAGATGGAGCAGGTGATTGTATGGCTGAAGCAGACTCTTCTTAGCGGGATGTGACGTGAGTCACGGGGGATGCCCCATGGTGGTGGCACCCCGCAGAGGCAGCCCACCCAGAGCCAGCCATGGTGGTGGAGAGGGGACTTTGCAGGAACAGCCTGGTAGCAGAGGTCAGCGGAGGTGAAGCTGTTGCCCTGAAAAGCTGTAGCTGAGCGTATTTGATGTCTGACTGCTGTACCTCAGGGCTCGGCAAAGCTGAAGTTTTCATCAACTTGGCCTAAAGTTTTTTTATATCAAGTTCCTACATGTTTTAGCTAGTTATTTTTATTAAGCTTGAGAACCTATTGAAGAACCTCTTTGGAAGAACCTCTTCGAAGTCCCGGTCGTGAAAAATATAGATAGTGATAGAGATGCATCAGGGTGTGATACTCAGCAGTCCAGGGGAGGTGGAATTGTCTAAGCCTCCTCCGTTACTGTCTACCCAGTTACAGGACTGAGCTTACTGTTTTCTTTCTGTAATTGGATGGGAATTGTGAAGGGGTCCCATCTATTGTGAATTTTCGTTCCTTGGGGATACTAAATAGGATTTGCGTTTGTAGTTGGAAAGAGATCAGGAGTTGCAGCCCTTGTTCCTTTAGTACAGCTTTTTATCATTTTTTAATGTTCAGAAAATTTCTTCTGCTTCTAGGTATACTGAAAATAAGCAGGCTGTACAGCAGCACAGCATGAACTGATAGCTCTCCTTCCACCCCCAGCCTCCCCAAAAGAGCTGGGTTTTGCTTGTAATGTGAGATTAATTCATATGGAATCACAGAGTCATTTAGGTTGGAAAAGAGCTTTAAGATCATTGAGTCCAACTGTAAACCATTTGCTTTTCTATAAGAAAGATAAAATGGAAAAGAGAGCGATATTACAAATACATAAAATACAGGCAAGTGTCATAGAATCATAGAATGGTTTAGGTTNCTCTGGACTCGCTCCAACAGGTCCATGTTTGATCAATAATTAGTTTAGTTGTTACATTATTTAAAGTACCCGTGTGAAAGTAAGACCACTAAAATGTAAATATCAGTGGATTAACACATAGAGCTGAATCAGAAAAATAGGTCAAATCATATATGGCACAACCTCCAAGGTCAGTAACAAACATGAGTCATCAACAAAGCCCATGAAAATTCATCCACTGTCCCCTGCAGCCTGATCAGCAAAGTGTGCAGAGGCACCACAGCTGAAACCCGTGACAAGTAAAGTGTCAGGTAGAGCTGCTACAAGAAATCAGGAAAGTATACATCTGTATTCGTAAAATTTTAAGGGGAAAAAAAGAAGGCCAGTGAGCTCAAATCTGCCCTCTTGGATAGGTGGTGACCCTTCCCGTGGTGCCACTTCCACTAACGTTTCAATTATTGAGCTGTGAAGCAGCATCAGTAAGAAAATCACCCCATACCTGCAGCTGTAGACAAGCACACACTCGAACGAAGCACTGTGCAATGCTTGGGCAGCAAAATAGGCAACGTGATTATTAGAAATTACGTCACTCTTTCCCCAAAATACATGAAGAATGGGAGGTAAAGGATGCAGTTTGATCTCTTAAATGAAGACACGTTTTACTGAGCTAGTGGAGTCTGTGTCTGGGGTGAATTTTGCCTTACGCAACAGTAACATCTCATTAACGACGAGCAGATCCAAATTTTATCTCAATCCTGTTAATGTCAAAACAGCTTTACTGATGTGTTCTTGGGAGTGATTTTGGTAACAAAACAGAAGAATTATTTTACTAGTATTATACATTTGTTGGTCAAGGTGTGTCTTTCGTGGCTGCTGATGCTCTGTCGGCCCTCTTTGACCCGGGTGTCTCCTCGGGTACCAGGAGCTGGGATGCACAGCATCCCAAAGCAACCCTTGTGCCAGGCACGCGGGAGAGCTGGCTAGGCTGGAAATTCACGTTGCTTCCCCATCTCGATGGTGTGTCCTCAGGATCTTTGCAGCTCCCCGCTTCCCACCGACTCTGGATTTCTGAGCCAGGAGAAACGTCTTAACAGAGCAACGAATCGAAAGATAAAATGGGATGAAGAGGCTGGCTCTCCCACATGAAGAAATGAGAGCAGTAACTTCATATTTGTTGCTCACTGAAAAGGTTACATAAAAACCAGCCTTAGTTAAAAGTCCAGTGAATGTAACATTTTGGGGTTTTTTTGTAGGCATTTGACATTTTAAAGATAGATGAGATAAATACCATTACTGAGAAGCTGTAGCAAAAGAAAAATATTCTAACCTTGGAATAAAAGTTCATTTTTATCTCTGCGTGAAGTGGATCAAGGACTTTTTGCATTAAGTTCTTTTCCCCCCCTTTATCTTTCTCTGAGCATTTGATATTACTCAAATTGTTAGATGGCAATTACAGATTCCCAAATTGTGGAAGATGATTTACATTATAAAGTACATGAGGTTTCTGATCCAAAAAAAATTTTGTTTATATCTATGTAGAAATAAATTGGTTTAAGCTGCTAAATTAACTTTGTTCTGGGTCAGGTTTTCACCGCAGAAGCAATTACTGCTGCTCTTTTTAGGGAG
Source organism: Burhinus bistriatus (assembly GCA_013397275.1). Lineage (NCBI taxonomy): Eukaryota > Metazoa > Chordata > Aves > Charadriiformes > Burhinidae > Burhinus > Burhinus bistriatus. Next base: position 3,283 of record VYXH01006737.1, on the reverse strand, counting down.
AGAGTCTCACCTGGTTTTGGGTTGGCCAAACCATTGCTGTCGTCTGCCCCAGGTTTGGGGTAATGTGCCCCACCACACTTACCTGAACCCGGTTTTGAACTACAGCGTAGATTTGTTTAATGAATAGATAATCTTGATTTCAGACCAGAGAAAAATTGAGGAGGGTATTCACAAGGGGAGGCAAAACTCATCAATTGACTCCAGGGAGTATTTTTAGTGTAATTGTAGGATTGAAATTAATAGCTTAGGTTTTTTCTCTTTCCATGTACCAATGTGCTTCGAACAACTTTCTGACATACGCGAGGCATGTGTCGCGGCGTGTACGCTGCACTAAGCGCTGCACGGGAAGGGACTGTGAGGCTGGGTCTGTGGTATAGAAAATAAATTGTTTTTTTCAGCAGAAACTGCCTTTGGATAACTGGCAAACCAGTGCTTGTTCCTGAGTAATACCATGGGTTGTTTACGATGTAGGATTACTGTTGTTATCATTTCTGAAAAGTTTAAATAGAATTATTGTGGGATTTTTGTACGTCGTATATAAATATGCCGTACTAGAATTTATGTATGTTGTATATGAATAATGGCTTTTTTATGAAGCGGAACAGTAAGACACGTTTTGCATCTAGTCATTAATAACTGACACTACCACTTGTATTTTTTTGATGTAGAAGAGTGGTCTTTTCCAAATATTTTCTCTTCTTTTAGGATTTCCTGATGGAAACATTCATCATGTTCAAGAATCTCATCGGGAAGAATGTCTATCCCTTCGACTGGGTTATAATGAACATGATGCAGAATAAGTAAGTATAGAGGAAACAGCACTGTAGCTTTTGGAGACGGCTATTTCATGTTTGATCTGAAACAACAGTGTTGCTTGGAAACAGTAAAACACAATGCGGCAGCTAGGGTGGGGGGGGGTTCTTTCTCTGATGCAAATAATTATTTAAAAATTGGCTTTGGAGATTGCAGGGCAGTGTTTTCACGGCCTGTTTGGGGGCTCTTGGAGTCCTCCACAAATTAAGGATGGCATCATTCTGAGAACCAAAATTTTGGAACAAACTGCAGATGCAGTAGGAATCTATACGTATCATAATTAATGTATTCCTTTGGGGACAAGTGATATGTTTTGCATATGACCTCAAAAACTAGTGGTTATCCTACGTGGACATCAAGTTGTATGTTCTGGAATATTTTCAGTGGTATTAACAAGAAAGAATTGAAAAGGCATTTTAAACCCAGATCCCATCAGCTCGGTAATGAAGAGACAGGCTGCAAATGTTTCTAATCTTTTTTTTTTGCTCAATAATCACAGCATTGTCATTATTTAGAATGCCTTTGTGCAATATTTTACGTTTGTGACATTTATGAAGTGTGTCAAATGCTTTTATGCGTACTGTGATGAAAGTTTAAGGAAAAAACATTATATTTACTAGTTGCCTGGAGAAATCTCTTCTGTGCTTACTGGTAGCTACCATGGCTATAAAGTTGTCAGTGTTTACTTACACAAAATCCCGAACCACAGTTCCTAGTCTTGTTATAAAAATGCACCATAACTTTAATCTTGGCTTCTGAAGTCTCCTTAATCGCCTAATAAAATCCATTCTTAATAAATATGAGTTAGGAGATTCAGCCGTCTTTGGAGTTACACCCGTTGGTTATGGACGCACAGTTCCGCGGGGCTGCGGCTTGCAAAGCGCCTGCTGTTTTAAGTGAAGAGCCCTTTGAGATTAGCTGATGAGGAAGATCTAAAGCTCCTGAGGTTTCCTTTTTTTTTTTTCTTTTTTTTTTTTTTAAATAAAAAAAAATTTGATAGTGGTTTTGGTTCAAGAACTCCAACTGTCTCGAGAGTGGTGTAGCAGGTGCTTTGGAAACCCTCACAGCGTATGCTACCTGGCATGCTTTCCAACAGGAGAAGGCCTCCGGCTTTGCGGAACTTCTTAAGAGATTGCGGTACGATTGGGAAGGTCCGTGTTTGGACCTGTTAGTGCCAAGTGTGTTTGGTCTGTTAGTGCCAGTTAACCACTCACATGGCAATTCCACTGGTGTGAACAATATTGTGATGGCTCTTCCCCCAGATGTAAAGAATTCCTGCTGGTATTCCTGCTGTTGTCTTCACGATAGTGCCAAACGACCTCTCAGTGTCCATTTGGGTGGGGATTTGACCTTGATTGATTTTTTTATTTTTTTTTTAAACTGTGGAATTAATCATCGCAGAAACGAAAGAGCAAAAGTACAGAAAGAGCATTTCCCTCCCCACCGTTTTTTCTTTACAGCACAAAGGGATCCTTTACCAGGCAGTTCCTCACTCCGAAAATTTGGAGTAAAACAAAGTGTGATGCAGAGGTCCACAGTTAAGATAGGGGCTTTGATTTTCTGATCGTTAAAAATAGTCTTGTCTTCTTCCCGTGCTGAACATTAAGTCCTGAAGAAGCAGAAATGGGATGTGTTGTTAAGATCTTTGATTCTTACTGAATAACCTCAGTACCCGTAGAATATTTGACTAGTACTTAAAGTAAAAAACAAAAGACGTTTTTCACGTCTTTCTGGTGTTGATGACTGTCTGCAGAAGTGCTAAAGGGGGTTGTTCATTTCTAATTTACAAGTTCATTTTCATTACACCAGCTCGTTTGTAAATGCTTCTGGATTGATTTGAGTGCTTTTCATTTTTCCTGTTGAAGCTTGTGTGGTTTCAAAAACAGAAAGCTGCTTTGTAAAGTACCTTTTTGTCCATCTGGTCCATTTATTTTCTCCCCTATAAACTTTTGTTGAAGAAAAGTGGGAAACGTTTAAGAACAAATTCTATCTTTTAAAGCTAGCACATCCTCTCAATAGAAATAATTCGGAACTTGCCATTTTGTGTCACTCTTGCAAAGCTTTTGTTCCTGCAGATCGAGTACTTCTCTGCCATAAGCCAAATTAAATGAGCTAATTTTTAACTATATCCAGAATGTTTGTGAGTTCATTGGTTTCTCTGCACGATATACATCTGATAGTGTGAAACACAGGAAAAAAAAACCAAACCAAACCCTAGCTGGAAGTTAGCCCTCTGAGCCCCCTCCGTGTGCAGCGGAGACCAGTGCCTGAGGAGGGATCTCTTCACCGTCATGGCAGAGGCAGCCCAGGTTTTGGCAGCCGATTTGCTTCCAGATAGTTAATAGAGGGTCAAAATATTCTGGCTGAGATAGAGTTGTAGCTACGGGGGAAGATGGGAAGTGGAGAAATGCACGTGAACAACTGTATTACAGGGAATATGTGCAAATACATGGAATCATAGAATGGTTTG
>VYXH01006735.1:89729-103313 GCA_013397275.1 Burhinus bistriatus | reverse complement strand
TAGAGCTGCTCCGTGCAGTGTGTCCGGCAGCGCTGGATCTCCTTCATGCCCTGGGGTGATCTGCTCCATGCGGAGGGGGATGAACTGCTCCGCGCTGTCTCTGTGTGTGGTGGATCTGCTCCATGGGGCGCAAGGGATGAATCTGCTGAGCCCGGCATGGCCTGGCCGGCCCAGGTGCCCCCGCCCGGGCCCCTCCACCCCGGGAGCCCCGCAGGGAGGCGAGGGGTCCCGGCTGGGCCCCGCCGCCTGCGCCCGGGCCGGCGGCAGGGGGCGCTGCTTCGTCGCGGCAGGCCAGGCCGCCCTCCCCTGCGGCCGAGTCGGGGGCGCGGGGGCGGTAGGGGCCTCCGGTGCCGGAGAGACCCCGCTGGGTGCTGGGCCGGGCCTCGGCGGTCAGGGCCCCCCGACGGGTCCAGCAGGCTCCCCGGGGAGCGGCGCCGGGAGCGGGGCCAGGGCCGAGCCCGCCGGCTGCCCCGGGAGCCCGCCGGGCGGCCCTGCCCTGACCAGCCCCCTGCCGGCTCCCGGCCTCTCTGCCCCGGGGTCCGGGGGTGGGCGCTTGCCCCCGAGCCGGCCCGAGTCCCCGAGTCCCGGAGCACTCCGTGGTGAGCGGGGTCCCCTCTTTACAGCGAGGGGGTGCTCTGGGTCCTTGCCTGGCACAGGTCTTTGCTGAGCTGCTCGTCATTGTCTAAGTGAAAAAAGGGACAATTTTCTGAAAAGCAAAAATGTTCTGGAGCACGTTAACAGCTTCAGGTTTTTCGTTTTAAAATGTCTGGATGTTGGCTGTGTGTTGGAGCTGTATCTTGCTGGGTGGTCGTGTCCGGTGATAGCCGGTGGCTCTGGCCACCTTCCTCGGTCTCGTGTTTCGTCTTCAGGCACCAGTGCTACCACCACGCATCAGCGGGCGACCCCTCTCAGGGTTCCTGCCTCCCCCTCTTTACATTCAGTACTCGGTGGCCTGCTGCTCGGCTCCCCTTGATGCCCCTTCCTTCCATGTCATTGCTTTCTCCTCTTGTGTATTCTTGTGTATTCAGTTGTTCTCCTGCCTTGGGCTTCTGTCATCCTTCTCCTGTGTTTTAGACCCTGTCATCACTGCGGGCTGTAACCCATGTTCCTCCTGACTGGTCATCCTCCTGTTCGCATTCAGGGTCCTTTTTGCCAGTCATAGCTCTCTGATAGTCATAGTCTGCTCGTGCCCATCAGACGGAGATCTGCCATCACTGCCTGTCAAGCTTACTGTCCTGGTTTGAGGTAAAACAGGACCAATTTTGTTCAGTAACTTTACTTTTCGCTAGGCCTCTTTTAATTGCTGAGATTACCGGCATGTTGTGCAGAAACTGTTGGCTCTAAAGAGTGGTAAGACCAGTGTTTACAGTTGATGCCAAGGAATGGGATGCAGAGAGGCTCCTGCTTATCCTTATTGCTATAACACCCAAGGCCAGCCAACTTTGTTACTTGCCCCGTTGGAGGGTGGGAAGTGGAAAAATGTAGAGGGGTCACACCTGCGGGGAGGAGCGGACAGGACAGGTGACCCAAAACTGACCAGCAGGGTATTCCGTCCCATCTGCATTGTGCTCAGTATAAAAGCTGAGGGATCAAAGGGTCGGCCCTCTTTCTTCAGTGGCCGGTGTCCGAGGAGGACTCTGTCTGTTCGTCTGCCTTTGATCCCAATACAGATCCAGAATCCAGCTCCTGTCCATCACTGAGTCCAGTCTGGGACTTCCCCAGTGCCTGCTGGTGACGTGATTGTCATCCTGGGAGCTTGATATGTTTTTTATATATTTCATTATCTTCTTTTTATTACTTTATTATTAATATTTCATTAAAGTAGTTCAGTTCCTTCTAAGCTCATAAGTGTGTCTCTCTCTCTCCTGCCTGTCTTTGAAGGGAAGTAGGGGAAAGCATCTGTCGTTCTGCCTGAGTGGCCAATCCAGCCCAAAACCACGACACTGACCAAAATTATCTTATTGTTTCTTTTCCTCTGCTCCATGGCTGCCTGCCATCATTGGCTCTGGCTTACACGTTCTTCAGCATGGCATTTTCTGTTGTCAGAGATGGATGTGGCCAGCCTGGTCATAAACACAGCAGTCTGGGACTTGAACTGTTGCCGTGTCCAGCCTCCCCAGACTGGCAGGTCCTGCCTGCAGCCTCGTCTGACACAATACGGTTTTCATTGCACAGCTGTGCGCTTTAGGACCACGTCTGCCCCAGCCAACAAACAGTGCTGTGATAAGCACAATGCTGGCAGACAAATAAGTAGATTAGCTGGGTTTATCCTTTGGTGAAATACAAACCTGTTCTCAGTACTCTTATTTGTACATAAAGGAATAAGATCAGAAAGAATGAGAAACAGCTCCTGCATGGGAGTTTTGTTCTGCAGGAGTGGTTTTTAAGGCTATTTTTTCTTTAACATGATGACAGCTGCAAACATATTTATAAAGCTGAGTGAAAAGCCTTTGTCTGAAAATTTCTTTGCACTCCCAGAAGCTTCTAGATGTGCTTTGTAGTTGTCATGAGATCTATAGGGCCCTCTGAGTTCTTTGCTTGTCCCAGTAGACGAGGAAGGGAGAGGTAATGGAATGACCAGGCGCATGTGCATTACCCATGAGCCAGCACTGGCTTATCCTTGGCATGCTGGCCAGCAGTAGGATCATTTTGTGTGATCACCTGTCTCTCCGCAGGAGTATTTCAGTGAAGCAGCCTGATAGGTGTTTAGGCCGTACATTAGCATCACTGGCTTCCTTTTGCGACCACAGAACACGTCTCCTTGCTCACTCAAGACAGCTCTGGGAGGGAGGCAGAAGAGACAGGGAGAAGGTTAAAGACTCAGTCCAAATCTGTGTTACTTCCACCTCTGCACGGGGGCGGAGTGCACTGTCCAAGTGGATGGTTTGAACAGAGCTTAGGCCAAAGGCTTGAATTGCCCTTATGAAAAAACAGGCCACACCTTTAACTTAGCTATAAATGTGAAAATGACAGCCAACATACATGTCACATGCTCTTCAAAAATTGCTCGCTGTTCAGCTAAGTATCTCCACACAGAGATACCAAGAAGACAGGAGAGCGGCACTGAGCCTCCAGAGACTGCAAGAACTTGAACACAGGTCTGTGCCGAGCAGTTCCAATGGGCAACTCTAGGCTATACCCGGATCAGAGGTTTTTGTATTTCTGTATCTCTGTGCTTAGTTCTTGCCGCTAAATTTGTAAGATATGCAGGTGCATATTAGCATTCTGAAAAGAAGCAGACAGTTTCTGGAAAATAGGAGAGGGACTGAGAGCTAAAAAAAACCATCACCACCACCAACAACAACAACAAAAACAAAACCCAAACCCAAAACCCAGAAAGCTGGAAGGAAATTGAAATAGGATAACCACTAGGTTTTCGAAATAAACTTTATTTATTTCTGTAAGAACAAGAAACGTACTCTTTTTTATTTAGTTGAACCAGAGGTAGTGTGAGATATGCTTAGGAAATAAAAAAGGACAAACTATTTTAGAACAGTAACAAATAAGCTTATTAAGAGAGCAGGAGCTGTGTCATACCTGAGTGTATACTGAGAATAACTCTTACTAGTTTGTCTATCTGTGAAGTCAGAAGGAGGATTAAAATGCTGATTTAAAAACACACCATGCACACACAGAGCTCATTGCTCCTAGGCGTGGTACCTGCTCCTCCTTTGAGGTCCTGGGGGAATGGATGGAAGCGGGATTCATTCCAGCGGCCTACAGAATTCTCTTTCAAGCCTGCAGGGCCTTTTGCTAGGAAAAGGGTAAATTGTGCTGAGAGTTACAGCCCCTTTGCTTATGTCTGTGACCAACATCAGGCCTTGTACAGCTCTAAAAACTTACTGCAGAAAACTGAGATTTCTCACGTATGAAACTGGGGTCCCGTGTGCCACCATTGCGCCTTACCCGTATTAGCAGACAGACTAAACACAAGAGGACTCAGAGTTTGACTCTTTTTAATCACATGATAAATTTGGTCTAATACACCTTATATATTTGTTCTAATTCTATGAAATAATAAATCCTCTTTATATTTTCAACCTGGGACAAGACAGTTCCATGTATCAGTGCAGACTGGGGATTGACTGCTAGGGTGCAGCTCTGCAGAAAAGACCTCGGGACTGTGGTGCAAAACAAGTTGGTCCTGTGTCAGCAGTGCTGCCCTGCAGTAATAACACTAACCAGTCACGGGATTGCAATTAGTAAGTAGCCAGTAAGTAGCCAGCAGGTGGAGGGATGTGGTCGTTCCCCTGTGCTTGGCACTGGTGAGGCGGCATCTGCAATACTGTGTTCAGTTTGGGGACCTTCACGTTATATGGGAGATGCTGACATGCTGGAGAGGATCCAACAAAAGCCCCTGGTATCGGTCAGCCAGAGCACATGCCATATGAGGAGGTGCGAAGCGAATTAGGTTCGTTTGGCCTGGATAAGAGAAGGCTAGTGGGGGATCTAATTGCAGACTAACACTGCTGAAAAGGGGGCTGCAAATTAAGGTGCATCCAAGCTTTTACTGCAAGCATACAGTGAAAGGGTAAGAGGCAACGGTGTCGTGTTGCAAACCAGAGAAATTCTCTTTCAACAAAAGGAACATATAATTTACCATGAGAGTGTTGCAGCCCTGGGACAGGCTGCCTAGAGAGGTTGTGAAATCTCCATCCTTTGGGATTTCCAGGATACATGTGGACAAGGCTCTGAGCAACTTCATCTAGCCTTGATGTTAGCCCTGCTTTGAGTGGGAGATTGGACTAAAGACCTCTGATACCCCTTCCAAATCTACACTTTTCAGTTGAGCTCACTAATCCAGCAGGAACAGAGTTGCATTCTTCTGTTTGAAGACTAATCAATTCACTGAAAAGGCTGAGGAACGCAGAACTGGTACCAGCCCCAGGAAGGTCAGGACCATGCCGCTAGCAGGAAGAGTTGGGGTGGAGAAAGGATAGCATGGGAATGAGGCCTCTGTCTCAGATGCTATCCAAGTGCGCCACCAAATCCTTCAGCCTGTGAATCCTCAAAGTGACCATTCCAGGGTTAACGTGCAACCTCTTTTTCCCATGATATTTTTACAGCATAGATTTGTAATCATTGTCCTTGGAAATATTCAAAAGCCATCTGGACATGGTCCTGGGCAACCTGCTCTAGGTGGCCCTGCTTGTGCAGGGGGTTTGGACCAGATGACCTCCAGGATTCACTTCCAACCTCAACCACTCTGTGATTTTATCTGTTGATTTTAACATTCTGTCCAACTCCAGCCACCCAGCTTCACTCACCCTCACAGGAGCATGTTTAGTTTCACGTATTAGCACCTCTGACCCTTGCTTATCACCTAACATCCTAGAGAAATTTTTAAATCTGAGAATAAAATTTCTAATTAGAATTCTAATCCAATTGAAAAATTGTACTTATTGTGTGCATGTCTTCTGGGTATGGTCTACATATCTGGAGTTGTCTTACGATTACATTATTAGGATATCTCACCATTTGTTTTACAGTTTCTTAATCATCTTAATCTGCATCCCCAGAGACCTCTCTGGGGCAGTGGAGAACATGAGAACCCTGTAACCTTTTCTTTCCACAGTGTTGGACAAGGCACCACGAAGCAGAACCTTCCCCACTACCCAGACAAACTCACTTGATTTTCAGAAACTCTTCTTTCTGCACTCATTCTGGCCACGGAATATTTTCTGGGAAAATCTGGGTATTTCCTTTCTTTCAGCTACTTCCTAAGTACCCAAAGCTTGCTAGATATATGAACTGAAGATCATTGTGATTTTTTTGATACCAATATGGATCACTGCCCCAGATAGTCCCTACAGCCAACTTCACGGTCTTTTGGACAGCTCCAGGTCCAGGTGTAGCTTGCAGGGTGCTGGGAACAGTGACCCTACTTTTTTCCCACTCACCCACTGCAGTCGGCAGAGATGCAGAGTAGCCTGGAAATATAAGGGAAAGGGCTGCAGAGTCATCTGTGGGGGCTGGGAAGCATGTGGGAGGTGGAAGAGTCACTAGGTGGATCCTCATTGGAAAATGGAGTGAGGAAAAAGTTGGCCACAGCGAGCAGTGCTGTGCTCGGTCTTGGTCAGAAGCAAGTGGTGGCCTTGCAGCGCCCATTTGCAGAGACAGTTTACTGCCAACTTGTTTTTGCAAATGTGTGTCAGCAACAGCAGATTTTAAAGTTTAAAGCTGTCAAGGGAAAGCTAATGCTCAGTTTCCAAGAGTTTATGGGCTTGAATCCTCATCTTCAATACTACTCAGGATGAACATAGTTATTGCCTAATTCTTAGAGACTTTCCTGTATGAGTCATTGTTCATGAGAGAACAGCAGCTTTATACACAGATGGTTGCAGAACAGAGACACCATTGAGAGTAAAACACTGAGACATCTATGTCCTGCAGATACAGGCACACACTCATACACAGATCAACAACTTTATCCATAGAAAGCAGTCAGTCCTGCTCAGTGTGTTCAGGCAGAATCTCTGCTCTTTCATGACATAAGAAATCCCTGATGGAATTCAAGTAATGAGCAATTCATGCTGAAGAGGGAAGTTTAGTGTCAGTGAAATACCAATGTCCAAACTAGCACACCCAGGGGGAGTTTGGCTGGAGGACAGCCTAGCCGCATTGCTCTTCTGAGCTGGCCAGAAGCCCAGTTCTCCGTGGGATCAAAAGCAAAAATCAGATGCTCTGGGACCCAGAAAGCTGTTGTAGATGATCTGGCAAGTCCAGCTCACACCACTGAGACTGATACTACGCCAGAGAGAAGGAGATTTGAAGGAAGGTTTAGGTGCTTTCATCAGAGTCCTCTTGGGGCATTTTCCTGCTTTTCCAGTGCCTCTCCATGGGATCTTGGACAAGGCCCTTAAGACCCTTAAAGCTGATTCATGTAGGTTCGTGCCCACATCTCCGCATGCAGGTTCAATGGTTCAAGTTTGGACATCAGTGCAACTATAACAGTATAAAGGCCACTGTGGGTGAGTTGTGCGCCAGCACTGCCCCAGATCAAACAGGCAAGGGACAGGTTCCAAAGTATAGTGCCTGTACTGGAAACCCATGCTACAGAATTTTATGCATGCCAAAAGTTTGCATGGGCTCAGAAAATAACTGCCCTAAATAACGGAAACAAGCTGTTAAATAAAAGTTACCACCTCTAACTGAAAAAGACCTGAGCTATCATTTTGCTGGAAATCAAGAGGGTGTTCTGCAGAAATATCTCTGTCCTTTTCCCTAGATTTCTGCTATTAGATATTGCTGGAAACAGGACCTGTGGTCTGATCCAGAACTATCTGTCTTATGTTGTCGTATAACACCTAGAAGCTGAGACCCAAATGGCCACAGCTTGCTTGTTACTGATACTGAATGCCTTTCTTCCTTTCAATGCTTTTTCCATTTAGCATGAAATGGTTAAACAGTCAACAAATGAAACTGTGTGACCTAATGTTTACAGAGCTGAAAGAAGAGAGGACAAGGCTACAGTATCTGCTCTAATAAATGCTAATAAATAATAAATAATAAATGCTCTAATAAATGCTGAGGAATCATTCAGGTGGTCTAGAGTCAGGCCTGTCCTCTTTGTGAGCACCCTGACCACCATGAAATGCCCTGGATATGCACTGCATATTTAGTTTGCACCAAGAGGAATAGCAGCAAGGGGGGATAGCTGAGGGGAGCTATCTCCTGAAATTTGGTAGCCAGCTGATTGGAGCACATTGTTGTGACTTACGCTTTTCAGAGCCCCACAAAGAGAGAGGTGAACACTGAACTGCTGGAGAGAAGGCATGGCATCACCATTTCAAACAAGGGTTTTGTGACAACTGGCAGCTGTTGACACCTAACTCTCAGGCGAAGAGTCAGAGTTATAAGTCACATTTATATGACCAAGTATGTGCCTGTCATGTAACAGGGTGGGACCTGCCCTGCCTCTCAATAGGAAATACGTTGACTGGAAATAGGCTGATGTTATCAGAACAGTTTGTTATGCTCAGCCTGCTTCCAAGAAAGGAGGTCAATGGAAGCAATCAGCTCTCCAGGTGAATTATCCTGGCAAGCAAATCCAGTTTAGTCTCAGGTGAATCACCACAAGCTGTTTGTTCATGTAATATCACTGTCCATTTATAGACAGAGACTACATTTGTTTATGTCTGAATCTAAATTAGTAGGTACACCTCTGGGCACTGTTACAACAAAGATGACTAAACCTGCCCTGGAACATCACTAAGTTTTACAGTGGCCACTGCCAGACAGGGCACTGCACATCTGATCTTATTTTCAGAACTGACCTTGTACAGGGAGAGTTCCAAGGTCAGCAGAGCCACAAAAAACACTGCTAAAGGCAGAAATCAAATGTAAAGCCATTCTGTATCATTAAGTGGATTTTTTTAATTGTGTTTGAATCACATATTTGGTCATATGAACGTGACTCATAACTCTGAGTCCTCTCCTTGGAATGTTTGAGGTCCTGGATGCCTAAATTTCCAACTGTGATACTCAAGAATATCTGGCTTAGGAAATCCCTAAACTGCAGTTTGGTGGATGATGGGAGAGTATTCAAGGGAATACTGCTGTGTGTTGTCCTGCTCTTCCACTCCATCCTGTGCATTCTCTTTTGAGTTGCTGTCAGAAAGAAGACTGTATACTAGATGTTTGTTCTGAGTTCCTGTATCAGTTCTTATGTCTTGGCTGTTGAAAGCATTGAGAATGGTCTCTTCCATCAAAAGCTATAGCTTTTAAGCATTTTAACAACTGGAAGGATCTTTTGTGTACAGGCTCAGAACATTTCCTCTCCAACAACAGAACTAAGTTCTGCTAGTCATTTAGACTTCAAAGGTCCAGTGCTACATGTGGTTTCTTTTTAGTCTCTTTCTTTCCTGGTTCTTGGACTCAGGAGATCTCCTGGCGTTGCTGCGTCTTGCAAACAGGTATGGCCAATCAATTATTCGTGTGAATCTCCAGTCCAGCATGGCTAAAAAACTCTCCCATGCACCTGTGCCAACCCTTTCTCATTTTGAGCTCTGCAGGATCTTTTTAGCGAACACAGCAGGAATAATTTAGCTCTTTTCCGTGGGCTAGACAGATTGTCAGTGTTGCTTTAAACAAACAAAACATTGACCATGCTGCTCCTACAGCTGTCAGATGTGAACTTTCTTCTGTTACTCCCAAGATGTTCTTAGGTCCCTCTTCAGGGAATCTGCTCATCTGTATAGGGCTTGTTTTAGTGGTGTCATTTTAAGCTCCAGGTAACAATCTGTAAAATCATGGAATAAATTCTCTATGAGTGGATAACCATAATGGAGGCTTTCTGCAGTGGTATATGAAGTTGGCTCTTTCTCATTCACAAATAGCATTTCAGTGACACTAGGTTTGTTAAAAAGTTCGATGTCTAAGACTGAGGTCTTCACCCTAGACTCTTCAGTAGCAGACAGGAAGAAAAAGGTCCTTTCAAGGTGAGATTCGTCTCACCCTAACACAGAATATGTTCATGTGACACTAATTTTAGAATTGGTTTCTCATTGCTAAGTGGAATACCCTTCTAGAAGAGATGACAGAGTAAGTATGACAGTTGTGATGGGTTAGGAAATAAATTTGGAGAGATCTTACAGCCAGAGGGATTGTTTTGATCATTCAGTCAGACCTGCTGAGTACTGGCCAGAGAACACCTGCATCCAGCCAAGATGCTTTAGCTGCGCTGGAACAGATGACAGAAAACAAGGCTGAGACTGAAAGCCGACCAGTTCATTCCAATGCCTGGTACCCTTGAAGCTGCAAATCTGTGATGGCTTCTACATCTTCCATCTAGTGACTCTGGCTCTGGTATCTTATGCTAGATAAAAAAGCTTTCTATGCTCAGAAATAATTTTCCTCAGAGAGAGTAAACATGTCACCCTTTAACATCCTTCACAATAGAGACATCACACGATGCAGAAGCAAACATAGGTCTAAGCCTTTGGTAGGAACTGCTCTCTGTGCAAGAAGTAAAGCCATTTTGCAAGTTGCGGAGAAGGACCAGACATACCTCAAGAGAAACTAACCATGTAATTATCTGCACAATGAAATGAGGATTGCTTACGGGACCTGTTCAAGAGAGATGGACCTCCAGAGCCTGAAAGGGATCCTCTGACATGAATGGAGCCCTTCTCTTTACAGACTGGACATTTGTACCCAAGCCAAAGTGAAGTTGTAGTAACAGGTTTAGAAAGAAAATGTAAAATAAGAATGAAGTTAGTGTTTACATTTGCGTTTGCCTGCTGAAGAGCTGAAGTTTGTAATTGCTTCAGGAAGCAGACAATCCTTAGGACTAAAACCCTGCTAGAAGCTTTCTCATCAAGAAAGTTCATGGAAAGGAGGTCAGAAATCCACAAAATATCAGGAAGGGGGATAAAGAGAAAGCAGAACAAGTTGGAAGTATAAAAATAGCAGAGGAAAAAAATATCGGCGAATAAACCAAAGAAAAAATATTTAAGTATCCTGGTAACATTAAACATAATAAAAGTAAAATTTAGACTAAAATTCATTTTTGTACATGAAAGTTGGGTTTGTATATGCTGAAGAAAAATACGGAGTTTTCGGTTCGATTTCAGTTCTTGCCATCTGTAGGCGGCGTTGTTAGAGAGCACTGCTGATAGATGTACCTGGATGTGTGCCATGACATCAGGTCTGTCACTTTTTGCCAAACAAGGCACAGCTGGTGTGATAATGGATCATAGTTCAATAGTTATCAGCTTACATGCTTATCAAAAGGGGATGATTTTGAGCAATTTACCACAAATTCAGAGAATCAAAAATAGAACTGACGAAAGTAGCCTGAAAGTTGTTGAGAGAATGCTAAGAGAAAACACTGAAAAGCATAGCTCAGCTTGCTGCTTGGCCCGTCTAAATAAAGGACAGCTCCATTGGAAGTCACCTTTTGAAATGTTCAGGAGAAAGACTACAGTCAGGCTGCCCGATAACTCACATTAAAGAAGAAGATCTTGCAAATTTGCAAAACGTCAGGGAAAGAGAGATAAAAAAATACTATAATAAAGTGTCACATAAATAAAAAGCCTGTGCAGCCCCCGGCCAGGAGACACACACGTGATGGTACATTATGGGCACAGAAGGTGGTAGTTGTTCTGAACTTGCTCCTCCCTACAGATTGCAAAGCAAGAACAAATCAAAGGGAGAAATGGGAGGCTCTTTCTCCATGAAAAAAGGTGGAAGAATCTAAATCTTAGAAACAGGACAGGCCATACAGGAGTTAGTGTGACTGAGCCCACAGCCAAACACCACAAATTGTGCAAAACTCACAGAAGCACCTGCATCCTTTCCACTGGAACAGAAGTTGATGCACGTGTCTTGAATTGCAGCACCCACACCAGCACCTGCTCCCTGAAATGAGGTGTGCGAGCCCATGGCTGTGTGTACGCACAGAGGGCCACTGATGGGCAGAAGGCCTGACTTGCAGGCACCGTAGTAGGTCCTGTACCCACCTAAATCAAGGGAGTTACAAACGGGCAAGGAGCTACCACACAGGTTGCAACCACATGAACTCCTGCGTGCCCAGGCACTCTCGGAGAGCAGAGTGGGACACGCAATAGACTCTTGCATGCAGACTGACTCGTGCAAGCAGAATCATAAACCTAGGGGAGTTAGTGACGTACTGGAATATGGAGATAGGTTTGTAACACACACAGGGGGAATCACACGCACTGACGTGGGTCTCATGCTCTCCAAAGCAGCAGGCATGAATACGCTGTGGCTTATATAGGTGCACACACTGTCTGAAATCTCCCCGAGTGAAGGATCTCACCAAACCTCAGAGAAATGCCGTGTATGTCAGCTGCTGCTGAGACACGCACACACTGGGCTGAGTCAAACCACACATCTTGAGTTTCGTGAGTTGCACACATGCTGAGTTTTTGCCACATCCACAGTGCACTGTGTCACACACACATTGAAACAAATGATGTGTACACACATCGACAAGCGCAGTCTTACACATGTGCGGGGTCAGTCATGCAGCCCTGGACTGCAGCAAGCCTCTCCAGTGGACCAAGAAGGTTCTTAGACACATGCCCACTGAGTTGAGCACTCAGACACTTGCATGCACCAAAGGGTCTCACAAACACGCTGGAAGCAGACATCCGGTTTCCTGCTCACCCACGGACACAGAGTGCCCGGGAGGCAATCAACAGAGGGAGCATCAGAGGAGACGTGGCCATGTCCGCTGGGCACGTCTGGCTCCCATCAGTCAGCGGGGAGAAGGACCTACTCATCTCACTGATGTCTGAATACAGCCGCAGGTTTGTGCCCTCCTTCCACCTCTCCACCGCCTGACTACACAAGGATGCTGGGTGGCAGGCTGGGATATGGCCGGCAGGGCGCTTGTCAGGCAGATCCAACTCCTTTTGCCTCTTCCCTTCCACATGCGTGCCAGCGTGAATCGTGCACATATAGAAGTGAGTGGCATGTCCTCACACCCACACACGTACACACACACACACACAGAGTGGGTCAGGCAGCCTGTCCTGCAGCACGTCGCACATACGTGTATGCCTGGGCTTCATACACACCCAGCCACACCAGTGCGCATACACATACAGGCAGGTATATATTGCATATGTGCAGTGAGCTAGGCGTGCATACCTGGACTGACACACACACCTGCGTGCACAAAGACAGGTGAGTCTTACACACACACACACACACAGAGTCACGCGTGTGCTGCAGAGTGAGTCAGGCTGGCACACCGAGAGCAGGCTTTGCACACGGAGTGGGTGTTCGTAAACAAAATGCACACATGGCTGTGTCTCACACGTACACATGCACAACTGTCTCACAGGTGAGGGTGTCACACACACACACAGAGTGCACCTCTCACATACACAGAGGTGTCTCACACGTGCTGCAGTCAGACACGCACACGTGGAGCAAGTTGTGCACTCAGCTGAGTGTTGCGGATACATGCACTCGGGGATGTGTCACGTGCGCTTGTGCGTTTCACACATTTGGGTGTGGCACACGGTGTCTTTCAGGCAAAATGCACTTGGATGCGTGTCACAAATACACACAGGGTGTGTGTCACAATCACACACAGGGTGTCTCAGGCATACAGAGATGTCTCACACGGACACGAGTGTCTCCAAAGGCATACGTGGTGTCTCACACACACTGGGTCATACACACGGGTGTTACAGAGGCGCATGGTGTCACACACACACACATGTTGCACGTGCGCACAGGTGTCAGACACACCCAGTGCCTCACGTGGCACCCTTCACAGACGCACATGGGTGTCTCGGTGTCACGGAGACAGCGACTCTCATGCCCGTGGGTGCCTCTCGCACGCACACAGGTGGGCACCGCCAACGCACAGATGGGGTCACACGCTGTCTGTCCCCCGCAAGCCCTGGGAGGGGTGTCGCACACAGAGGTGTCGCACACAAGGTCCCTCGGACACGCACTCCGGCTCACTCACGAGCACGGGACGCCTCTCCGGGTCGCACACGGAGTCTCTCCCTGTCTCACGCCCGCTGCGCCGCCGACACGAGTGTCACACGGGCGGAGCGGGCTGCGCACCCGGGTGGCCTCTCCTCCCCCCTCCCTCCCTCC
>VYXH01006735.1:22916-88756 GCA_013397275.1 Burhinus bistriatus | reverse complement strand
ACTGCCATATGTGTGGCGTTGCCCCAGCGAGCCCCAGCAGAGTCAGAGTCGGTTACCCAAACTCCGAGGTCGTGGACGTTCCATCGAGGTGCTGAGAAGCTCTGTTAGCTGCAGTTGATTTCAGGGCCCTGACAGCTAGGGCAACAGTTGTGTTCCCACCTCAGGACGGCTTGTGTCTGAACTTGTTTATTACTTTCTCTCCTGTGCAAACAAGACACAATGTGAGTGTAAAATACATGTCCCCAAAGACTGCCTTCACGACCTTTGCATTTCTGAAAGTGAAATCTGAAATATCTCATGCACCAAAGCAAGAACCTGCTGTGAGCCCATCGGTCCTTCCCTCGCTGACTGTGCCCTGTTGTCATTTGGAACTTAACCTAGGATGTGGGTATGGAAATGGTCTCCTGAAGCAGCATCCCTGTGGTGACTGCGCTGAAGTGGTTAGCAGCACAATATTTCTTGGGTCAGCCTCTGTTTGTCCTCCAGGTTTCTAAGGGGAACCAGACAGCCTGCTTTGCTTACGTGCAAGGCAGGCACTACCCGCCCCAGGTTTTCCATGCACACCCTCTCAGGAATCCAGAGTGGCAGGAGGCACAGCCTGGAGCAGACCGGGCCCACCAGATGCATGCAGAGCAATGTTCTGGGAGCAAAAGGTCCTGTGCAAAAGGACATTTTGCCTATAGATCTCGCATTGCCTTTTGGTTTCTCTAGTCCAAATGAATTTAAAAATCTGTGATATTTCCACTGAGTTTCTGTTTCTCATTCTTACCTGGAAAGACAGGAAACTAGAAGCTCAGCTTCGCCACTCAGTGCTACAAGAGTAAGGCCAGGGGCTTTTCTGTGCCACCGAAGCACTTGGGAATTTTTGTTAGTTTAAGAATGTGGGAGTCCTTTTGTTTGTCAGTTTTGGCACCTACAAGATCACTTACTGAGATATGTGAATATTTATGGTTTCACAAATTGCTAAATATTTGCACTTCTAACCAGGAATTTAGGAATTGTTTGAGGCAAAATGTATCATGAGACAAACTGCTCAGCAGAGGCAGTGGGAGGTCACTTCTGCGTAGACAATAACTTTGCTTTCATATCATCTCCCCCTTGGAAACACCTCTCTTCCTACTTAAGTGTGAGCAAGTTGTGCTCAGATCGGTGCCAGCAGCCCCCCAGTTGTGCCCTTCTGACCCTTGGCTCCTGTACCACTGAAAACTTCGCTGCAGACCAGTTGTCCACAGAGCCCAGCCTCCTTTCTCTTGAGCAAACCTTCAGGAAGAAGGTAAGAAAGAGGGCAGGTGCCAAGTGGTGTTCACTCTGGCATGTTTTCCTTTTTTGCAGAGGTGGTGCCTAATAAAGACTATGAGCTGGATTTAATAAGTATGTCAAATGAGAGCTAATTAACCAAATTTATGGGACCACAGGTACTTGGCACACATTACAGTAGAGTAGATGTGTGAGAAGATGACCAATCTGTGTGTCTCTCTCATGGCTCTATGGACGCAGCCATACCTTGCGTGCAGGTATGCAGCTAGCTTGCTCCAGGACCTGATCTAACTGAAAGACACCATGACAGAAATACTCTCCTTGTCTGTTCTCTGATCCAAGCCCCCGTCCAACCGCATTGACATTGGAGCTGGCGTCAGAGAGGTGATGACAATGCGTAGTCAGATGGGGCCATGAACATGCTTCTCCTTTCACTACCAACCGGCACTTATGTTAGCTTTGGGTGGCCCTGGCCCTGAAGCTTTCGCTAAGGTTCAGCGTTATGTTCTGAGCTGAACTTAACCACACACTGTTGTTGAAAGAGGAAGATGTTCTTTATTCCCGCCCTCTGTCCTGCCCTCACTTCCCCATGCCCAGGACACTCCAGCAGGTACCTGTGCTCCTCTGTCTGCAGCCCTGTAACTCATTGTCCCGAAGGACAGCTGGCTGCATTTTCTGCCACAGCAGTGGATGGACGTGGCTCACAGCATTGTCCAAGGCATATGCCAAGGCTGGCAGAGTTTGCCCTGCATGGCACGCACCCTTTCTCCTCACAGCAAAGTCTATCAAGTGGCTGGGTGCTGCCAAAAGGAGATGGTCTTCTTCTGAAGCCTTTGTAACTTTAAGCCTGCCACTGTGTAGAGACAAGCAGGCTGGATTTTCTCATTCATACGACTTCACGTTTACCGACACTGAAGTCTCCTCTGACAGTGCTGCTCTAAAGTCTGCCCTGAGTTTTGGTTCTGAGCTGAAAGAGGCAAGTGAGAAAGGTATGGACAGCAGCTGAGAGGGGAGTCTCTTCCACCCCTGAGCCAGTCTGCAGCGTGCTGGTTCCTGCTGGATGCAAAGAGGAGAAATGACTGTTCCTGATGCTATCTCTGACTTGGGAGGAACTGTGCTGCACCAGCAGCACCTGCGTCTCCTCACAGGCAGCCGGGCTGCACAGCCATCGGTGCCAGTCATCTGCATGCTGCCACATGGCACTCGTTGGCTTATCCAGGAGCCAAGGATAGGGCAGCTCTTCCTCCTTGTGGCTCTTGCAAAGAAAAATAGGTATCCATGGCTGGTGGTTAACCAGAACTAGTTTTAATGGCAAATGTGGAGTTGGACAGCTCTGAGAAAACCACGAAGGTGGCTTGTGGGAAATGAACTCCAGTGCTAGCATTCCTGAGGGGTTGCTGCCTTTGCCTCCAGAGCTCTCTTGCTAGCGAAAACATGTTTTCAATTCATTCATCACAGAAGATCAAGGAAAGGAACAAAGCTGTAGTAAATGTGGGGCAAGAGAGACACAGGGAATGAACGCTTTGGTTCCTGCAAGCCCACAGTGGTGGGTTAGGAGAAAACAATGATGGCTAGAGGTTCCTGCTTATGGCAATGATGGAAACAGTGAGAGCTGGAGAAGGACTGGAGGAGTGTGATAGGGATACGCCAGAAACAAGATGTTTCTGTGAGCAGTTGTCGTAGAGCAAAAGGGACAGCATAAACCAGAAGACTATCAAAAGCAGAGAGCAAAGTGTGCAAAGTATTAGCTCTGTGATGGCGTTCCAGATGTGTTCCCTGAGGCCCGACTGGTTGGCAGCAGTCAGGGAGGCTGCTGCAGTCTTGTTCACAGAATCGCTGAGTTGGGAGGGACCTCTGGAGATCAGCTAGTCCAGCTTACCTGGCCATGTCTGGTCAGGTTTGGAATACGTGCAATGATGGAGACTCCACAGCCTTTCTGGGCAATCTGTTGCAGTGTTTGACTACCCTCACAGTTTTTTGTTATGTTTAAAAGGGATTTTCTATGTTTTAATTTGTGCCCATTTCGTCTCATCGTTTCAGTGGATATCACTGAGAACAGTCTGTCTCTGCTTTTTTTTTACTGTCCCCTCCATAGGTTTTTATACACGCTGTTAACATCCCTCTCGAGCCTTCTTCTCTTGATGCTAAACAGTCCCAGTTTTTTCAGCCCTTCCTTGTATGACAGATGCTCCAATGCCTTAATCATCATTGTGGCCCATTGCTGGACTCTCTCCAGTATCTCCTTGTCTTCCTTGTGCTGGGAAGCCACGTACTGTTTCTTATACTGTTGTGCTCTTGGAGATAGTAGGTTAATGGAGAAACAGCCCCCCCCAATATTTCCTGAACATAAGAATCCATTGACACCAGAGGAATCCAAAGGAGTGCTGCCAAATTCGTAGGGTTTTGCTTTGACTGAGCTTGACCTGTGAGCAAGCAACACTCTTCTGCAAACTCAAGGGCTTGGGGAAGGAGGGATATTCTTGCTTGCGATCCATATCCCATTGAGTAGATACACCATCAGCTTCAACCTTCACCCCTCCTTTGGTGATTTATAGCTATGTCAGCCATGACACCTGGAAGTCAAGGACTAGCATCTGCATCTTCTGACTATTTCCTCCCTCGTGCATACGTTTATATTTTTTGCGTGACCTTTTGACCTGTTGAGCAGCGCCATGCAGGGATCCTCTGTACCAGGCTGTTGCAGTCCCAGGTTAAGCAATTGTCCTTCCCAGCCTGGTGCAAAGAGGAATCTGTGTAGATATGGGTGATGAGCAATCCTCCAAGCCAGCGCTGCCACGGTGAACACGAGTAAAGAGCAGGTGGAATGTGATGTGTGACACAGGAAGGGATTTCTTAACAGCTGAAGGTAACAAAATGTTTCCTACCCAGAGGCTGACTGCCTCCTCACCCCACCTGCATCAGAGATGCTTGGGATGATGATGTTTGGAGAGATCTGTGCAGCTCCAGACCTGGCAGCAACCTAGGACAAGTCTCATGTGTGTCCCAGTTTGTCACAAGCTTTATTGGTGCAGGACAGCAGAGATGTCAAGAGGTGTTAGACCTCTGGGGTATGTACTCCAGGAGGTGCTTTGCACAGGACCCTCTGGGTAAACACTGGCTTGTTGCATCTGCCTTGTCTAGAGAAGTGATTTTCAGCGGGGTGGGGAGATGTGTCATTCAGTCACATTTGCAAGCGTTTGTTTTAAAATCTATTTTGGGCATTGCTTTTTGTATTTGTGGTTAGCTAGAAATCTCTTATATAAGCAGCAGCAGTAGCAACATATGCAAATTTGCTGAAAATTGTCAGCACTTTTTATAGCTTCAGTCATCCCACAGATGTAAGTCTCTGTATGAAGCACAGTGTGTGCTTCCAGCATGGATGGAGGAGGCTCTGGAATCTGACTGAGCGAGCTGGGCTGAGCAGGATTGAGAGCTGCCCCTGATCTTGTCTGCGCTGTCACAGCTTCCTTTACTGGAACCGCGAGGCACCTTGGAAGGAAAGAGTCGCGTGCTGCTCCCTGATGTGTGGTGTACGTGCAGGCATCAGGCAGTATTGTATGTTACTTCCACTGCTGCATAATATTCGGGGGTCACTCATCTCACCTAAGCGAGCCTGTGAGATACGCCACGTGAACAGTGCAATGTGCAGACGGTTCAGCCTGGAGGTTGTGGCACGTTCAGCTGCAGGAGGCATGGCACACCACGAACCCCTTCCTTCTTTGTGCCCGGGTAGTCAGAGAGAAAAAGGATGAAAGGAATCTGTAGAAGTGGTAATGCCTCTAATTTATTTTGTAATAACAGAGAATGTGTAGAGGATTTTTGTGCCAAGCTGTACCTTGTTGTAAGCTGATACGATCCGAGGAGACACTAGAACCTGCCAGCTGATTAGCAAGGAGAATTCCATTTCATGACAAAATTCAACTTCCGAACATTCATATGAAACACTATTGTGATGAAACCCCTATTTTTAGAGAGAAAAAATTATGTTTTATATTTCTCTTTTTTCACGGTAGTGAGGGAGCTGATTTTGACCAAGGAAAACCCCAAAACATTTTGTCAGAAAATATCCAGCCAGTCCTAGAAATGAGCATTACTGTAGCCCGTGGTACGACATGACAGCCGCGCTGTGTGCTGCCACAGCAAGGGCTGGCACAAGCAGCTGCTGGAGCTGCTCCCTGCTACCATGGGAGCTACATAGTGTTTGCAGTACACTGGAAAGAGAGGAGATGCTGGTACCTATTGCAACAGAGCTTTTCCTGATGACCACAGAAAGAAGAATAAGGTTGTGTATGGGACATACCTGGCTGGCTGTGAGTACCCACAGCCTGGGCTCTGTGTATGTGCCGTTGGTACCTCCTGCACGCAGCAACGGTGCTTTGCTTTCTTAGCAGGTTCTTCTACATCCTTGGAGTTTGTTATCTCAGACTCTCTTGTTCCTCCATCTCCCCACTCAAAAATCAGCTCAACATAAAAAGTCACAGAGAGCAAGGACCGAGGGGATGCGTGACGATCTCAGGCACAAATGCAGCTGCTACCACTGCTTTTTTCTAAGAATACTCCATGGAACAAGTAATGCTTCGAAACATAGTCTTGTGTGATGGGAGAGGAATCTGGTCTTTAATCCAGTGTGACAAGGCTGTGGGTGCTGAACCCTTCTGTGGTTTTTAAGTGGCTAGGGAGTGAGCACCTGTACGGTGTTTAGCTTCTGATGCTGCAAGCTTACAGCTAAGCTGTTTGGCTGAGCAAGTGCCAGGCTGGGACGCCCGTCTCCTGCCAGCCCTGCCCAGGGATGCCTGCGGCACCTCCTTGAGCTTTCTGGCTGTTCTGCTGCCACTGAGAGATGGTGCTGGGGAGGAGCAGCAACCATGGCCAAAGAAGGGACGGCATCTCCTCCAGGCACAGAAGGATGATTTTGATTCTCCCGGTGCAGGGATGACTCCCTGTGGGGATGACCAAGGAAGGCAAAGGGGGACATTTGTAAGGCTGTAGGTGGGGGCTGCGGTGGGCGTTGTCTCAGGGGGGAGGGCAGAGTTTTCAAAATTCAGCGCTCACACAGCTGCTGAGGCTGGTCTGCTTTGTGTGATTCAACAGCAAACTTTTGTCCAAAGTGGGGCATTTGTGAGATAGGAATGACAATGAGAGTCATGTGGTGTTGCTTTGTGGTTTAGTTTCAAAGTGCAATTTTTTATATCTGTGACTTTCTGTAACTGTATCTTTTCAGACTTGAAACTTCTGCTCCTCTGAGCATTGACATTTCTGGAAAATGTGAACGAAATGAAAAAAAAACCTTTTCTCTTATTAAAAGGGTGAGGAAATCATGTTTTGCTGCCAGAAGATGGCTTTTCGATCAAGGTTTCTGAGGGCTTTTAAAACCGCATGAGAATGTGAAGGAGATGTGATGCTACAGTTCACAATCCCTTGCTCATAAGAGTGCTGTCTATCATGCGTCTGGTGATAATTGCCTTGGACTGTTGAAATTCAAAACTGAAGAGTACTATAAATACCCAAAATTTGTGAAAGGATGGGTCTTACTGATGGATGTGGCATTTTTATGAGCTCTTCTGTCCTCTGCACACATTGGGGTGTTGCAGATGCTGGGCTCATGGATGCTGCACCTGTAGCAGGTGAGAACAATCACATTGATGGCCTTGCAGAAATTGCACAGGACAGAATTCTTTATCCTGAGCTAGATGATGAAAACGTGTCATGGGAGGCTTAATCTGGAAGGACCTCTTTCTGCCTGTGGATTACAAAGAGAGTCTAAAAACAGTCTCACTGCAGATGTCTGCCTTGTAAATGTTAGAGGTTAAATGAGTTGCTATGCACCTGCACATTAAGGGTGGATATACAGCGACGATGAAAAATGTGGATCATTTAAAGACTCACTTGAATATCACTTAGTTCCCTAAAAAAATTCCCCATTCATTCTGTGCTCTGAATGGGGCACGCGTCCTGTACACAAACACAGAAGGGATTTCTGCAGTGACAGGCATGGGGTACTCTAGTCTTACTTTCCAACTTGGGTGCAAAATGCACCTTCAATGTCTTGAGCGTTGCACTGCAACAGCACGTGCTGAATGTATTACATGGTACTTTATACTGAGTGTAGTTAAAAAGGCACAGTAGAACAACGAAAAGATGCCAGATACTCAGTATTTTCTAAAAAAAAGTCTTTATTATAGAAAGTGTCCAAAATGGAAAATTTAGCCCTGAAACCAAGACCAGAAGAGTCTGGCAGATTTGGTGGGGTTTGGTTTTCTCTATTTATTTCACTTTTACTTGTGTGATAATAAATGACCAGATAGAATTAACTGATCATTTAAATAACTGGATTAAAACTTTGTTTTATTCTCCATGGTTCCTTATCTTCCATGGTTACTTATGCCCCATGGAACACATCATTATTAGTAATGCACCCTGGTTCTGCATTACCAGAGTCTTCAAAGTCTGAGTATGTGCTCAGGACTTGTTTTCATCATTTCACAGACTACTGACATCAAGTGCAGTCCCAAAGATAGGACATTCTTCTGTTTTGGAGAAGTCCCACAATAATAGGAGCAAGTATGTGATGCTGCAGCATTGTGGATAGTATCTGTCTTTGGAAATATTTGTGACTGCTGCAGTTGTTTTTGCTGTGGCCACGCAACAGCTCAGGGCAGCAAGAGCGGTATTTCTCATGTTGCATGTGCTCATCATGTTTGTGCCATCAGCAGAGCACGGGGAGCCAGCCTGCGGAGCGTGGCAGGCAGCACTGCTAACGTGTGTCTTGGGTTGGAATATTTGACAGAAGGCACCAATACTTCTGTCTTTGATTTCTGACACTTCCAGGGAGCACTTGTTCTGTGCAGCTTTTTCAGAATCCAGCGCTTACGGGATGTGCCTCGCTTACTGTGCACACACGGCAGATTTGCTGGAAGCCTCCCAGATGCTTGGGCCATGTTGTGGTGGCTGCTCCCTGCCGTGCACATTTCCAGTGACGGAGCTCGGCTCTGCATTTGCAGACAGGGAAGGAGGACCTGGGCAAATCTGAAAGAAGCATAAGGGACTTGATGGTCCCCACTCTGTGCTTTGCATGCTGTCATCAATTTATGTCAGTTTAAAGTGTCGTTGGCCCCATTTAATTACATTTCATGCTCCCTTTTATTGGCATGATCCACTCAGAGTGCAGAACAGTGTGAAATCAAGGCCAGCAGTTTGTTCAGCTGCTGTTTTTCAAGAACAGGCTGCTCATCAAGTGTTTGTCTTTAAAAATATAAGTATGCTTTAGTGTAGTTGGAATTTTTTATGTCACGCAACTGTGTAAAACATTACCTATTAAGGGGACCTCATGTAAAGGGTTGGTATGTGGCAGGAAAGCTGGGCTGTCAGCTGTACAGATTTGCAGTGTATCTGCAGCGCAGGCAGACGGGCTGAGCCTGCGCACACAGGGGTTAGGCATGGGAGAGGGCTGGGCCACCAAGAACCCCTTGCATACCTGCCATACCAGCAGAAGTGCACTTTTGGCTGGTAAAATTTGTTTCAGTAGAGGGAGAGAGCAGGCTATACTCCACGGGCTGTAGAGCTGCTGGTAGTACTCTGCCTGCCATGGCACCTTCTCTGTACACGCCACGGTGACCGTCCTGGGAAGCACTTCTTTTACAGATGTATGTAATAGCTGAGAAAGTTTTTCACTCATACTAGTAATCCATTTTTCCACATTATGCTATCAAAATAGCTTTTGGATTAACCTAGAACATTTGTAGTTTGCTTTTTTTGCTGGCAAATTCCAGAAGGGGGATCCCATGGGTTTGTCAGGAGCTACCACTCTGCATTTTGTAGAGGAACACCTCTAGCAGTGGAACAGGTCAGTGTCTTTCAACATACACCTTTTTCAGCATTTGTGAACAGTCCCCTCATAGTTGTTGGTATAGGCCACTTTGGAGTGAATTTAGGCTGACTGAATTTAGGTGACTTTAGGTGATCTTTGAACTCCTAGATGGGTGCAGACCCAAAGGTCGAAAATCTTCCTTTGACATGGAGATCTGTCTGGCACTTCTTCCTACATTCATAGTCAGTAAGAGTAGACCGTGCAGACTGTTCTTGAGGCACAGATATCCCCACTGCGATGCTGGCAGTAAAAGCACCGTGGTCTTCCAGTGCTGGTCTGAGCACCAAGTTTATTTACCGCACAGACCTCCGAGGGCTTTCCCAGCCCTCTGCACCTCTGCTACTGCAGCCTCCAGGGTGTACGCTAGGAACAAAATAACTTCATCTTTAACTGTTTTGTCTGCTAATACTTCGTGTGCCCCTATTGATCAGTTCTGTGCCTCTCTCTCTTCTGCCATATCAGTTGGTTTTCCACGGAGGAAAAAAGGCTCAGTAAAAGGTAATTAGCAAGTCTTGTCAAGACCTGGGATGTTGGTATCGTAGGATGGATCAGGCCAAGATCTGTAAGGAAGGTGTGCGAGTGAGTTTTCTGTGGCAGTCCTGCAGGGTGCTTGGAAGCAAGGAAGGCATGCCGGTGACAGGAAAGCAGCGGAGGGTCTGCCCAGCCCAGCCAGGTCCAGAGCCCGTCAGTGGTGCTGGGGGAGCAGCCAGAGGAGGAGCATCACGTAGAGAGAAAGCAGGGGCTCACTGCGGGCTGGATATGCAGCTGGTAATGGTCAGGTTGTCCCATTAGCACTGAACCTCAGTCCTCTCACTCAGTAAGTCCGGGAATTGGTAAAAGGGAGAAAGGCATGAGAGTGAGGAGGGGGCAGAGGTACATCCCAACATAATTAAAAGTCCCAAGCCACTCATTTTGTCTTCGCGTATCTGCCCCTATCTTTTATTTGAAACCCCTGTAAAATCTTCCTTAACTTTCAGAGGCAGATCTGTTAGCTCAGAGTTAAACCTGATCTCTTACTGAACCTGCCGTGTGCTTTCTGGCATCTCTGAGTTGCTCGTGGCCTCTGTCAGCCTCCTCACACCTATTCAGTAAGAGACATGGTCAAGCACCCCTGAGACTGTTGAGGAAAAATACAGCAGTGGAATGGGGAGCATGGAAGGGGTTAAAACGAAGCATCTCCCCTCTCCTCAGAGCTCCCTGGATTGCCAAAGGACCAGCTTTTCTGGAAGACAGAGGGAAGGCTGGTGGATGTTGTTTGGGACATGAAAGATACATGTAAGATTCAAATTATTACCTCTGTATGTAATATTTTGCATTTATCACTAGTGTAATTTGTTTGGTGTGATGTTACCTGTTCATTGAAGACTTACTGAAGGTCTTCAGGCTTTTCCCTCACATAAAAAAATATGTATAACTTGCATGTATTTACAACACACTTCTCACTCTGCTTTTCTTGAATTGCTTAAGGAGTGCATGGCATCATCAGGCCTTTGTGGTTGACTTTTGACTTGAGGAAGACTAACTCTTTGTTTCTGCTCCTTGCTCTCTGGCTCATCAACTTTTGCACAGTAGCTTGACTGCTTCTTTTCTTCTGAAAGTCTCGTACAAAGTTTATGTTTTCACAAGCATGCTTGTGATCGTTGGTCTAACAGGAGTTGGTCTGTCAGCACTCCCAAGAGTACCTCGCACATAGGCTTATGCCATCATGGCTATTGAGTGTGTTCTGTCATTCTGCTTTTTTTCCCTCTGGTAATCTATGAGCACTTTCAGAATGTTATTTTGAATTGTCCGGCTGGATCTGCTTTGTATTCCTGATACTTTCTAATTCATTTATTTAGCACTTTATTCGTGTTTCCAAAACAAACCCCTGCAGTTGTGCTGTGCCCACGTGCTGCTCCTTGAGCCGTGTGCCACGAAGCCACAAAGCCAGAGCGACAATGAGAAGGTGGTGCACAACAAGAGCAGTTCCAGAAGCTGCAGAAATGAGGCTTGGTGGCAGAAGAGACAGCATCAAGAGCTGGCAGGTTTTTGGTAGTGAGGGAGAAGGAATAATTAGTATGGAGGAGTTTGGAGGAGAAAAATGGAGGTTTGGAGTGACATGAGTTTGCAAGGGGTGGCAGAGAATGAAGAATTAACGCAGTTCGAATTTGAAACAGATACGGCAAAGTGCCATACAGACATGGCACAGAAGAGGAATTACATTTCCAAGGGGTGGGCAAATGCTTAACTCGGAAAGGAATCGACAGACACTGGAATGATGAACGTAGTGTATTTTGCAGTCCCGGAGAAATGTGTGTATTGTCTGCAGAATTCAGTTTAAAAATCCTGCTGAGGGCTGTGTGTGTAGCACATGGCTGAGCAGTTCCAGCCCTGCCCATCTAATGAGCTGCCTGAGCAGCAGATTTGCTTCTCCCGTGCCAGCTGCTGTATAATAGGACTAATTCATTACCCAAGGCCAAGTAATCACTCTTAATAGCAAGATTTAGAGGAGAGTCTAGGACTTGTCTCATTGCACTGTGAACTGCTGATTATCACAGTGATAACTGGCACCAAGTGAAGACTGGAATGGAACCTCAGTCTGTTATGGGATGAAGAATAGAACTTCAGGTATTTCCAAAAAGAAATCATGTTTAAATTATCTATGGGTCCCATTTGGAAAATAATTTTGAAATGAAACTGGGTCAGTGAGCTCCTGTGCCTAGCTCCTATCTCAGCTGCATTGTTGCAGGCTTTGTTGGACTCCCTCACTCCTGCTCCCTCCTCTGCTCTTGGCCAGCACAATTTACCAAGGCTGAATAGGGATCCTTGGAGAGGGACAAAGCTTTCCCTCAGTGCCAGCCAGAGGCATGCTCATGGGCAATAATTCAGCTCAGGAATGGGGCCATGGCAAATTTTTGTGATGTGCACCTTGCTGGCTGTGGTGGAAGTGGTGGGGAGGAAAGCTGGTGCAAATCACTGTTACCAGCACATTGTGATCCCTGTGGCCAGTGCTCTGGTCTGTCCAGTGTGCGCCAGGCAGGGTGCTGCCCGCCTTGTCACTGTAGGAGAGAACAGGGCGTCTTCCAACACACATCTGATTAATGATCCCCTGCTCTGGCATCTTGTCAGCTTTGAGGTGAGACCTGCCACATCTCAGAAGTGGGACTCTCAACTGGAGCAGGACAGGAGGTCTTCTGGCCACGTTGGAGCCCCACGGACAGGGAACCAACAGATAAGAACCACCAGCCCCAAGCAGCAGATGAAAGGGGAAAGAAACTGAGGGCTGCTGCCCTCACAGTGAATTGGGAAAAGTGAACGTTACAACTCTGGCTGCATTTTTTCCTTGAGCAGGTAGGAGAACTTGATCACAGAGCTCCATCCAGTGATGCCTAGCAAGTTCTTCATATCACGGCCTTAGAGGCTTGCACCCATGCACTGCTCCTTCTATGTGTCCAAGGGAGGACCACTCCAGTCTGATCTGGGGAGTGTAGGGACTGCCACCTCCCCTGTGACCATGATCCAGTGGCACAGTGCTCCCTAGGCTCCCTTCTCCAGGCCAAGAGCTGCTCCACCTGCATCCTCTGGGCTGAGAGGCTGCTAGCTTGTAACCACAAGCAGATCATTGCAGGTGCACAGATCACCTCGTTGTATTATTTCCATGGATGTCACTGGGGAAGCTGCCGCCTCTGGGCACCGCTGGGCCATCAGGCTGCTGGTTTGCCTGCAGGTGGGTTGCACGGAGAGCCGGGCTGGCCCAGGCAGCAGCCGGCCGCTGCCACAGCCTCAACTGCAGAGAACTCTTCCTAGGCAGGGCTCTTCTGCTTCGCCCATCTTCTGTCTCTCAGTTGACCTCAGCAGACTTTGCATGAGGCTCGGAGTCTCTGCAGCCCGTGGGTCTCATCCCTTCCTCTGAGCTGACTGTGAACAGGCTTGTTCGGTGCGGCCAGCCGAGTCCCGTGCACACAGCAGCAGCTCTTGGACCCTGCCCTTACAGTGCTCTTGTGACACAGGGGGCGAAGCCGGCTGCACTGAATGGAGTGGCTTTTTGCTGGGCAAGATGTGGATCTCTGGAAATGTTTCTTTTGTGTTTCTAGGATCAGAAACATGCAGGCAGGAATGCCTGTAGTCCCTGTGCTGGCACCGATCAGTGCTCTGGGTGCGTGTCCCTGACTTGAGGCAGTGCTGTTAAAGCCACACGGCCGAGCCTCCTCCTCCCTTCCCCTCTTGCCTTCTGGGGCATGGCTGCTCCTGAGCTCCGATGCCACCGCCGGGGTCGGGGTACAGCCCAGCCCCAGTGTCAGCCCCCAGAGCAAACGAGTCTCAACATTCCTTTCCGTAGCACGGAATTCGCGTTTGTTCTCAGCGCTGGGGGATCTAATGTTTGCCTGCAGTTAGAGGGAAGAGAGCTTGAAAGCCCCTTTTCCTCTCTCCATGGGAGGGATGCGTTTTTAGGAGGTTGATTTGCATTGCTCTGCTCAGGATGGGGTGTTTCCTCCTCACCACCAAGTGAGAGCCTCACGCAGTCTTCGGCTGCTTTTTTCTCGTCTCAGAGGCTCCATGCTTTAACCTCTGTGCACCGTGACACACACCACGTATGGAAGAAACAAAATCAATCCGAGCCATTAGTCCTTTTTTTGAAAATAACAGTGATGCCGGCTAATAACCTTTGCCTTGCTCTGTGTGATGGAGGCCTTGTGGGTTCTGGCATTGCTTATTATAACGGTGCAGCTCCCAGCATCTCTTGGTGGCGCCTGCCCACAGTGCACACCTGTACCCTCTGGAGAAACACAGCACTGGTATTGTCAGCACTATTTGGCTTGAATGCAACCGACAACTGTCATGGGTGCTTCTCCTGCCAGGTGGGGCATACAGCAAATGTTCATGGTTTGTCATTGTCTCCTTGCTCAGGTGGCATGCAGCTTGAGGGGCAAACATCCTCCAGTTTTTCATGGCTTAAAATGCATTGCAGCTAAAATCCTTAAAAAGACTTGCTTTTGTTTTAACAAATAAGGTTACAGCTTGGACTCTGATAGAGCTTGTACACCTAAGATATCTTATTGTGCTCCATGGGGAGTGGCAGTTGTCTGTCTCTGTCACGTAACATGTTACTGCCTCAGTTGCCTTATCGGAATATTTCCAAGGAGTAGAACTGGATTGCTGATCATTACAATGTAGGACACATTTTTTCCTCTGGTGTAAGCTTTTTCCTTTATTTATGATGCTGTCTTCCTTGACAGCTTCCACATTTTATTCTCAAGGTGAGAAATTTATTTATAAATATGTAATCCCCCCTCTTCTTCAGTGTTGGCTCATTTTCTCCTCTGTCTGCTAGGCTTCGGCTCCAGCCGAAGGCAATTGCTTCAGCAGAAGGAGTTAAATATATCACCCTAGAAAAGAGCAAGCCAGATCTGAAAGCTGTTCCTGTAACACTAATTTTGATCTCAGCCCTGTTTCCTGTCCTAAGACTTTTCTCTTTCAGTGGAGATCATGAAATGTCACATTCATTATTTTTGCTCAGAGCATGCTGAGAAAATGGCTTTCAGCTCCGGAGATTCCCTCTCTGAGGAGCACGGGCTGAGGAACAACAACCACCAGTTGCAACGAGCCAAGTTGCAGTTCTCTATATTTTTAAACAATATTATTCTGAAGACCAATAATACTAAGTGGGTTGCTGTGGTGTAGTAGGGTATGATTAATTAGACAGATTCAATACATTCAAGTGTGCAAGATGACTACCAGAGTCTGGCCAAAACCAGGATAACCTCCCAGAATAAACATCACATAACCTCAAATAAAGCAGGTTTTGTTTTTCTTCACATAGTGAGATCCTGCGGCTGTGCAGCATTCACCAGGAAAATTCCTTCTCTAATCAGACTAACTTTTCTCCCTTAATCCAGTCAATTAGAGGAACTTGGGATGGACAGCACGGATCTGCTGTGGCAGGAGCACCACTGCCCTGCAAACACCCTCCGAAGAGAGGGGGAGACGGACACTTGTCTGTGGGGCTGCACAGGCAGGCGGCGCCCGCAGAGATGTCACAGGCACACAGATCTGGTCCCAGGTTGTCCGTAAGCTTTCGCTGTTTCAGTGCAGCAACAGGCACGACAATATTTATGCCAATGTGAAGGATGTTTGGGTTATGACAGGCAGACCTATGGCAAGGGTGGAGAGCTGACCTGGTCCGGCCTCCCCTTCAGTCTCCCTCTGCCTCTTCAACCCCGTCTGCATTCGGCAGCCATCCCGGTGTGCCCCTGTTGAACCTCCTGCCACAAAGCCATCCAGCTGTAAGCAGCAGGCGACTCGCTGTTTGCCCAGGGTGGCTTCTCTGCTGGGTGAGCTCGCAGGGCCATGGAGCACCAGAGCCTGTTCAAAGTGAACATCAAGAGCAGGGCTGGGAGCAGGACCCTGCTGGGAGACAGCTCAATTCCTCCCCCGGCATTTTACCTTGTGGTTGCGGCAGTCAGGTCTCCAGGGATGCTGAACATGTCCCTTGCCTCTCTGGGGCTGGGGTGGTGGTGGGTGAAGCAGTTGGAGCACGCAGATCACAAGGTGTTACAGATGGCACCAGAGCCAGACCTCCACCTGGTCACTAACATGCAGGAGTGCTGCTCAAGCAGGTTATCGCCACCATCTGCGGCACCCAGCCCTTTGGTACAGATCATGCAAGAGATGCTGGTTTCTCCAAAGGGGACTGAGCGTTGGTTTACGCTTAGCAGAAGCTGCCCAAAGCTCATCCGTGGGAAACGCCAGGTCCTGGGGGTGGTGTGCGTGAGGGCTCCTCCTCGCAGCTGCAGTCCTGCCGTGGGGCTGTGCAGGAGGGCTGTATGCATTTGGTGTCCACTGGCTTGTTAAAAGCTGCGGGGAGAGGAGGCCATTAACCACCAACCTCCTGAGCAGGCAAGCAGCTTGAGTGCAGGAAGCGGGAGACGTGGCCTCAGTTCCCTCTTACTCTGTGCGGAGTCAAGTGTGTACTTCTCCGTTCCTTGGGGAGTGTGTTAGCTGCCAGGTTGTGCATGGACGACCTCCTGCCCCTGGGAAGGCTACCCATGGGCAGTCAGTGGGTGGGAGAGCAAGCACGGGATGTCTAGGGGGATGGCAGCTTTCTCATAAGCTTCGAGGATTGCTTCTGCTGTCCAGTGTGGACAGGTGAACAGTCCTGGAGCAGAAGCTTCTCAATCCAACACGCAGACAGCAAAGAACAAGTTCATCTTTACTTTAGAAAGACAAAACGGTCACTTGGATTCCTTTGTAGCCAACTGAGGAAGGGGGACTTCTAAGGTCAAACTTTCACGATCTTTTTCAGATGTCCAGACTGAAGGAGCTGGGTCCCCTGTTTCTGCCTGGCGATCAGAGAGTGCCAGCCTGACCAGCTCAGCTGTGGGCACCTGCGCTGGGTCAGGTGAAGTCTGCAGCGCTGAAGGATCGACCAATTCTGCAGTCCCTGCCCTCAAAACAGGCCGTATGGCAGTCTTCATGAGGAGCTACACTGAAACATAGTTTTCATGTCTTGCCAGACTGTTCTTCCTATTGCTAACTCAGAGAGCAGGAGCCTGGGGGTGTTGTTATCAATCTGCAGTTTGAATTCAGCATCTGTTCTGCATCATCCTGCCTCTTCCCTAGGCGTGGGGCCAAGGCTGGTGTTTGGTGTCCAGGAGGAGGTGGGACCTGCCTGCAAACGCAAGGCTGTGCTAGGACTTCTGGTTCCGTCCTCCATAAACGAGGCTGTTGCAGCAGAACAGGAAGGTGCAAATACATTTTTTACAAGGCAGAAAGTGGCTCTTGGGTTTGAAATAAAACAATTTTCCTAGAACTAAATGCTTTCTTTTCCAGCCTGTGTCTCTCTGAGCCCAACACAAGTATTCAGGCAGCTGGGTGCAGCCCCAGAAATGTCAAGGAGAGGTTGGCCTGTGGGCTTCGCAGGAAGTTTCCCGGGGAAGTGGTACAGCCAGTGAGGTACCCAGAGCAGGGCAAGCTCCTGACAGAGGTTACCTCTTAGGAGCTTGGTTTTGGGATATTGCAAGAGGGTGTTTCCATGACTCCTGGATCAGCTGTGTCGACAATACTCCTCCTGTTCTCCACAGGGTAGCAGCTTGTTACCATGAAATTTCTGACCCTTTATTTTTACATCAAGTCTACATTCTACCTTTTCACCAAAACACATGAATTAAAAATTCTATGGCCTTAAAAATCCCTTCTAAAGCAGTGGGATATAATTGGCAGACTCATCAGAACTTTCTTGCTTTGCCTAGGAACCTAGGGTTTTTTGCAGTCCTGGGCTTCAAAATACCTCAGCTGCAAATGCTACTGTGGTTCACATGCAGAAGTTCACAGCGGTTCATGTGGAGAGGGTTTATAGCGTAGGAATCATTTCTGTGTGCCTCCGAGGTAATGACATCCAGGTAATTACAGGTGAGACCAGCGGCAGCGCCGGGTGCTGGGCAGAGCAGGGTGCTGTAAGCGCAGGATGGCGCCTGCGCTGGGCTGGAGGGAAACAGGCAGCTCTGTGTTTCAGAAACCTTCCGATGTTGGAAGCACGTGTGTGCTGCAGCGCCTCAGGGCTTTGGCAGAGACTGCTCTGCCCAACCTTCTGCGTGTGAATCCAAGGTCACTGAACCACAGAATCCTTCGAATAGTACAACACAGGCTTGGATCTGTGATCCTGTCAACCTCCCTATGATTTTTACCAGGTCTTTTAAAAAACAATGACCTTATGTCTCTGTCATGCAAGCGCATTCATTTTTTACTGACATTTTTAACGGCCTGCTGGATCCGTCCAGAAGCTTGTCTGACTTTGTGATTCAGAGTGGGTTAGAAAAGTCCTCTTGCATTCGGCTTATGGACAGAGAGTTGTCTGAATTCAGGGGGAACGTGACCGATCTGAGAAGTGATTGATGATTAAAAGCAAACCTAGGCCTTCCACACCCTGCATGTCTGCAGGGAGGTATTACTGGTTTGGCTGGTGGTAGTTAAGTGATTCGTAGTTCTTCTTAAATATCAGGATCAAGGAGAGGTAAAACCCACATCACGGGTGTCTCCAAGGCCTTATTCCCAACTGCTGTCAGTCTAAATTGTTGCTTTTACAGCTGAGGAGTCCGTTACCCTCATAATAAATTTCCCCCCAGAGGATGGAAATGAGGTAGACTTAAGCAGTTTCTCAGTAACCGCGTAACTCAAGCATCAGAGCCCTGTGGAAGAAAATTATTTGTGATAATATTATTAAAGATTGCATTGTGAATGCCATCACAAAGATTACATAGTCCCCACCCCAATTCTTCTTAACTTTCAGCTCCAAGTGTTAACCTTTTCTAAGTAGCATCTTCTTAGATTAGATTTTGTTTTCTTTTTAATACATGATGTCATACTTTAAATAATATTTCCATTTTCATATCAAGTGCATCTATTCCAAGCCACCTCAGGGAATGTCAGCGTAGTGTGATCTTCGAAAACAACTGCCCAGGGTACCTACGTGTACGTCACACTATAGTCATAGACTCACTCCTCTGCTCCAAGACAGACTTGATAATACCTACAGCATTTCTTATGTACAGTTATCTGGCCTTTTCTTAAGGAAGTCCAGGCTATGCCATGGCTTCAGTATCACCTCCATCTTGAACCTTCCTTCCTGCAATTTAAATCCATTTTTATCCCACCTATGATGGATGGGAAAATAAACCATGCTTTTTCTCATTTCAGCAGCTTGATGACATACCTGAGACACTGGCTTCTCACTCATTCCTGCTCTACATTAAACAACTTTTCCTCTTTCCTTTCAGGTCATTTTCTCTAGATCTCTATTTTTTACTCTCTTCTGGACTAGCGCAGTTTGTTCATGTCTTAAAGAGTGAAGCTCAAAACTTGACACATGGCTCCAGCTGACGTCTTACCAGGTCCACGTCTCTCAGGCTGCTCTCTTGTTTGCCTTCCCAGTAAGATGTTTGTCTCTACTAAAGTGTACCACTGCCGACACCTCTGTGGCCCCACTTCCACCTCGGGACTGGTGTTCAGTCACATGCAGATGATCACATTGGTTCAACAGATCTATCCATGACAAAATGGTGTAGGCTTTTAATTATATCCTTGTTGTCTGCCCAAGGTCCTTAAAAATTGTTAAATAATTTATTCAATTATTTTTCTAGGAACTGGAGCTAAACTGGCTGTTCCACAACTCTGTTTCCTTCTTTTCCTATTTCTCCAAGCTAGACACTGTGCTGTGCCTTTTTCTGTGTTGCCAGAACTCTCCCTCCCTGATTTTCCATGAATTCTCAGA
The DNA here is from genome assembly GCA_013397275.1 of Burhinus bistriatus. Classification (NCBI taxonomy): domain Eukaryota; kingdom Metazoa; phylum Chordata; class Aves; order Charadriiformes; family Burhinidae; genus Burhinus; species Burhinus bistriatus. Next base: position 69,386 of record VYXH01006735.1, on the reverse strand, counting down.
GGTGAATAGCAATGGGTCTGAGATTTATGAGTCAGTTCTTTGAAAGTCTTAGGATGAATTAATCAATCTCAGTGTTCTCCAACTTATTCCTTCCCCATTGCAGGCTGAGATCTTAACCATTTGTTGCTAGTATTAACTGTGACAGCCACTTGATCACGAGTGACTTTTTTTATTAACAGATGACTTTTTGTTGAAAATACTGAACATGATCATCCATGAGTAGCTCTCCTCCTCTGCAGAGCCACTACTGGTTCCGTTACTTGGTCTTCCTCTTAATACTACTGTATTTATAGAGCATTTCCTGTTACTGTTAATGTCTTTCTGCTGATTTTATCTACTTTTGTGCCTACACTTCTGTACTTGTCATAAGAGTAACTGGCAGCTTATTTTTCATTTAAAAGCAATCTAAAAGATTCCTTTCCTTACACGCATAGCAACAGGCACAAAGGGTTCCCAGCCCCAAGGTCTTGTGATATTTTCATGTTATAATTATTAAAATTCACTGCAGCAGTAAGAGGTAATTATATCCAGTGGACATACAAGGAATATGTATATTGAATTTCATAAATAAGATTAACTGGCTGGATGTAGAACAACCAAGCAGATAGATTTTCTGTATCTGCTTTGAGAGACAGCATGGCTTGGCGAGTCTTGAGTAAGCAGAAGGTCGCAGAGTCTGGACCATGTTGGAAATGCATCCTCATTGCAGATAGTCCCAGGGATTAGGGGGGCGGCCTTCCTCCAAATGAGTACATTCATTTCTCACCTCTGTGATGAGCTTTATCTATAATGGCAATTAAGTCACACAGGCTTGGTGCCTCTGGCTCCCTTTGTGTAGCTGCAGTAACTCAAAGCCAAAGTTACGTTTAAACTTTGTTGTTGTGGTAATAGGCAATTTCTGTGCTTGCTCATTCGGTAGGTCGCATGCTCAGGCTGAAGCTTACTTCTCTTGGAACAGCGAAAATTGTGAATTGCACAGAAATAATGATATTTGGGGGTGAGTTCAGTGCTGAATTCTGTACTTCTGTGTCTTATCCCGTGTAAAAGGGTAATAGTGTAGTCACATATTTCGTCAGTGGTGCACGTCACTGACTCGCAGTTCACCGACAGAATAGCTGGGCTTGAGAAATGTGATGAGCTCTGGTGATGTGTCAGCATTGCAGTTTATAACCTGGCCTGCTGTTCCCAGGGCCCATGGAAGTCCTGCCAGGAGCAACCACCACCTCCTAGCAAAACTTCTAAATTTCCTACCCATATCACCCAAGTACTGGTTGACCATTGGCATAACTATGCTTTAACATTGGCCTTTTTTTCCAAGAAATTCCTCCATCCTTTTTGCTGCATAAACAAATCTGATGTGAAGCAAAACGCATCCTCAGACATCCAACTGGGGGCTTGAAGTCTGCTGAAGTCTGAAGAGAACGGGGGGTCTAGAAGGGAAAAGTGGCAGTTTTTAAATGGGTAGTTTATTAATTTCTTCTAAACGAGTGTTAGTGGGACAGGGGAATGATCGGGCAAAGTGAGCAGGGGGAGGTGACCCAGTGACAACTCGCTGTGTTTTTCTGAGGATGCTCAGTTACCTGGTGGGGCAAATTAAAATGCATCAATAACTGTTCCCAGGGATTTCCCTCCCACTGGCTGGTTTTTGGTCTGCTTTCTTGTACTTGCATTTTTTGCAAGCTGCATCTTGTCTTGGTATTTCCTGTCTGTGTTTCTGCCCACTCCACTTTGCTGCATGTCTGTCCCAGCTGCAGCACATCACCTCCGACCAGTGAGTCTCCCTGTCCTGGACCTGCTCAGCTGTGCTGTTTCCCAGCACTTTCCTTGAGGTCTGCCTTTGTCATCCCTTTTCTCTGCAGTCCTTCCCACCATCTGCAGTGTGCTGGCTTAGATGTTATTCTTGTATATGGGCCGTCCCAGGACTAAATGAATTTCACTGCACAAATGTGGTGACCTGGATATTCTTCTTCTCAGGTTAAATGCTTGTATGGTGGAGTTTCATTAAAAAGAGGTAAACTGGGCAAATGAGAGCTGAGCTTCCTTTAGTGTGCAGAGGGTGGGCAGCAGCAGCTCCAAGGATAAGAAACAGGTTTTTCAAATGCTCAAAGGTATGCCGCTAATTAGAAAGTAAACACGAAACAGACCTTTTCATGTCAGTGGTGGTATGTCAGAGATAAGAGGCACCCACCTTACCAAGGACTGCCCGGTCTGTTGAAATGAGGGCTCACTTTACACTCCTGGGTGGGTGGCATGTGGGAGAGAGACATGGGTGTCCTCTGTGGGTGTCCTCCAAATCAGAAAGGCCACAAGAAGGAGCGAAGCCTCTGTGCAGGAGTGCCAGAGAGGGGACAGCACCTACAGAGAGCACTTGGTGCTGCCAGGATCGGTCCAAACCAGGTCGGTCCTTCCTGGGAACAGCAGGAGCTGCAGTGGGGAGAGGGGAGCACACAGCTCTTGCACAGCGTGGAGATCTGCTGCTGCTCTGCCCACCAAGGGTCATCTTCAGAAGCAGCTGATGGTGCTGCATTACCTGTATGTTGCATTCGCACTTTTTTCCATTCCTGTAATGGGAAGAAGCTTGTAAATGAATATAGCGTGCTCTGGTGCCAGCAGGCAACTCTGCCACGCTCGTACAGACCTTCCTGCGGGAGGGGGTCAGGGCAGCCAGGCAGAAATGCTTGTGGTCGTGCTCAGCATGTCCTGCCTGATCAACCTCCAGAGTCATTGAGCCTGTTGACTTGTTGAGTGAGAAGGAGGATTTTGCTTTAGTGACATCTCAGTCCTCTGTTGGGACACAAAGGCAGTCCCACACTTGGCATTTTTAGAGAAGGGACCCCTGGAAAAATGCTACAAATGCAGCAAGTGCTCGTGTCAGCAGGGCTCTCCCTGCAGGACATGCCGGCTGAGCCCAGCAGGAGACCTGTGTCCCCGCTGCAAGGGGGAAGCGGGTATTTTGCACTGCACCATAGAGCCCCAGAGCCCCCAGTCCTCCTTGTCCCCACAGCAGGGATGGGCACGTGGCCTCCCGCTTGCCATCACACCAGCCCCACTCCTGCGCCAGCACCCACCCATGCTCCAGCAGTGGCTGCCTGTCCGTCTGTCTGGCTGCAGCAGTGGGTAGGGGTCCAGGGCGAGCCACGGCTCCGGGCGGGGGCTCCGGCAGCCTCGCTCAGCCTTGGCAAGTTGTGGGAATGGCCTTCTTCCCTTTCTTTTTTTTCATTTGCTCATTTATTAAGAATTGTAGCAGCAGCAAAAATAAAAACTAACTATCATGTGTCTGTCTGAGTGTGCTTTATTGCAGAGTTACAGGCAGCAACAGTTACATTCCCCACGCCTGAGAGAGATTACGAGGGAGGGCGCAGGAATGTGCATCTGGCAGCACTTTGTATCTTGGCCATTTCATTGTTTTCTCTGCATCTGAGGTTCCCGAAGTTTTGGTCATGGAGGGCCATTTAATCCAGGGAATATCAGGTCAGGGCTGCATAACAGATTTCCTCTGCAGGGAAACACCATTCAAGAAAATTTGAGGACGATCGTAAATAAAAAGTCCCCATCCAGGCTGCCTGCAAAAGTAGCTATGGGCTTTATTTGGGGATCCTGACCTACCACAGCAACAGGGAAGCAAATTTCATTTTAAAGTGCAGGAAAATGTAGCTGTAATATGCCAAAACATTAATAGCTTTGCTTAAGGCCTGGGGCCAGGAAAAGAATCTGATTTAACTATTCCAATTTTATTTTAATTGCATAGATTTTGAGATAACATTTACAATAAAAATATATTGTTAGAAATGCAGATCATTAACGTAAGGTTCTCAGGGACCTGGTCCCAACATTCTTCCTAAAATAGCAAAGATATTTAAAGTCTTTAAAAAAGTAATTAAAGATAAATACAGACAACTAACTCAGATTATTCTTTGGAAGATCTCAGAATATCCTTTCATTACCTTCTCTTGAGAAGGAGAATACACCAGCTCTGGAGGTCTGACCAGAAACTCTTCTGTGATGCTTTTACTTGCTTTTTTAACTTACAAATATGTTACTCACTTGCTCCAAAATGTTTTTGTAAATAGCCATTTTTGGCAGATAACTGCTGCAGAGATGGAGGTTGCTGTGCCTTAGCTTTGCTGTGCACGCTTAGTGTGTGCACATGGGACAGCATCTATCTAATTTAAGGGAGAATCCCTTACTTCCTAAAAGAACAGACACTAATTATTAGTTGTTATAAAGTGATTTTATTGCGCCTGGGAGACTGCAGAACACAGCAGTGGAATCGTGCTTGTTTAAAAAAACATAATGATGTGTGAGAAATGAAGCAAGTAAAGGTATGCTGTAGCACAGCCCCCTTGTAGGTGGTGTATGTCTGTGAAGGTACATTGTACCTTTGAGAGAAAAATTTTCTTTCACAGTGATTTGTATATTTTTCATTATTTTATTTTTACTCATAACTTCTTCTTTTTGTGCCTTGTGCATTGCCGGAGTGGAAAAGTGTCCCAGTTCTGTTCTAAACCACAAAAGCAAGTGACTCTTTTGCTAATCATAGAATCATAGAATGGTTTAGGTTGGAAGGGACCTTAAAGATCATCTTGTTCCAACCCCCCTGCCATGGGCAGGGACACCTCCCACTAGACCAGGTTGCTCAAAGCCTCATCCAACCTGGCCTTGAACACTTCCAGGGATGGGGCAGCCACAGCTTCTCTGGGCAACCTGGGCCAGTGTCTCACCACCCTCAGAGTGAAAAATTTCTTCCTAATATCTAATCTCCCCTCTTCCAGTTTGAAGGCATCACCCCTCATCGTATCACTACATGCCCTTGTAAAAAGTCCCTCCCCAGCTTTCTTGCAGGCCCCTTTCAGATACTGGAAGGCTGCTATAAGGTCTCCCTGGAGCCTTCTCTTCTGCAGGCTGAACAACCCCAACTCTCTCAGCCTGTCCTCACAGCACAGGGGCTCTAACCCTCTGGTCATCTTCATGGCCCTCCTCTGGACCTGCTCCAACAGGTCCGTGTCCTTCTTATGTTGGAGGCTCCAGAGCTCATGAGAACGGAGTAGAGGGGGAGAATCACCTCCCTTGACCTGCTGGCCACACTGCTTTTGATGCAGCCCAGGATGCAGTTGGCTGTAAGTGCATATTGCCGGCTCATGTTGAGCTTCTCATCCAATAATAGCTCCTGCGATGGCACCACGGTCACGTTGTCCCGAGCTGAAATGCTGGACACCTGCAGTCTGATTCGGAGTGGGAGTATTTTGCTGCTGGGCATAGTTCTTTTACTGTGTCACTGCTGTGGCTGGTGCTGGGATTTGTTGACCTGGCTGCTATGCTCTGGGTTAGGCCACGCTGCTGGAAGAGAGGATGATTGTAATTCCTGGGAGCCATGGAGCACACTCAAGGAAGAGGGGCTGCCAGGCTGCCTGGTGCAGCAGGGCTCATAGAGGGGTCAAGCAAATGGCTGGGCAGCCCGTGGGAGCCCACTGGGTGTTGAGGGCCCCCTGCCCACACCTCCGGGAGGGATTTTGTTCGAGGGACGAGGAGGGCGATGCAACGTGTGGAGCACGAGATCAAGAATGAACCTGAAAGAGCCACACAGCAGGCAAGGCACAGGTTTCTTTACCACCTCTTCTTATTTCTGCTAGGTTTCTGTCGAAGTTTTTTCCTATTTAAGCAGTTACTTCTTCACATTTGTCTTCAGCTAAAACCCCGTGGCATTGTTTGGGGACAGTCATGGCAGGAGGGGGTATGGCACATCCCCACAAAGACCAGAGTGGCTTGGGGGCTCCATTCCACTTCTTCGTGCGTGCATTTTGCAGCTTATTGCAATGTCTTATGAAATACCCAACTGTGACACTGCACCTAATCCCACAAAGCCATCAGTGCTTCTTGGCCCTCTCCAGAGAGAGGGGACATGTTCCCATGGACAGGTGAGCATGGGTAGGCTTGGGGCTTGGTCCCAGGCTGGAGGAGCATGATGTGTCAGCGTGTATAGCAGAGAGCGCCTGGCCAGGCTAAGCTTTCCTGCAGTGTACGGGCTGGAGGCCCCATGTGAAAACATTTGGCATTATTCCCAGATGTTTCATTTCTCCAAAACCAGCTGCACTCACAGGGCCCTAGGAGCGCAGAAGACAGCTGTGCTGCCCAGCTCTTTGCCTGCCCTCAAGCCTGCTGTGGGTGACTCCTCTGCTGCTCTTTTTCATGCAGCAGCTGAGGGGGGGTCAGACCCTGGATTTAGGTGCCTGTGGGAAGTTTCTTTTTTTAACTACTTCCAGCCACCTTTCCAGTGCAGAGCACCTGGAGCAAGCAGCGTGCCCCCAGCTCCCTGGCTGCCTCTTGGGCCTTTGACCATCTTGCTGGCGTGCCACGCTCTGCAGTCACTCAGAGGGGGATCTGTCCCCGCAGTGTGTCATTTCAAACTGGAGACAAGCAGTAACGCTGCAGCTGGCCTGACTTGGCCTTGTGACTCTTCGGGCACATGGGGGTGACTCCTACAGTACAAGGTTTGCTCAACAATAGCCCTGTTGTCCCGGGCTGCCCAGGACAACAAAGCCCTTCAGAGCGCCTGGCCCTGGTGCTCTGCCTTGTACCAGATGCTGATGTCAGAGATGGAGGGACACATCCCTCCTGAGCTGGGCGAGGGGAGGAGGGCTTCTGCCTCCTGGGCTGCCCTGCCACAGGGCACATCCAGCCCAGAGCTCTCGGAGTGCTGACGCTGCCTCATCCACAGGTTTTTACCTTCTCCTGCCCATTCCCACTCTACCAAGCCATGGTGTAATAACTCTTGCCTGGGGAACCCTTAGGATCCCGGGGAGCCAGCTCACGGCAGCGTGTGTCAGAGCTCCAGGTCTCAATTCCTATTGAGGGGATGGGGCTGTGACCCAAGTAGCTCATGTCAAACTTTATCATATCATAGAATCATAGAATCACTTTGGTTGGAAGAGACCTTTAAGATCATCAGCCCTTAACCCAGCACTGCCAGGTTACCACTAACCCATGTCCCTCAGCACCACGTCTACCCATCTTTTAAATACCTCCAGGGATGGCGACTCAGCGACTTCCCTGGGCAGCCTGGTCCAATGCTTGACAACCCTTTCGGTGAAGGAATTTTTCCTAATATCCAATGTAAACCTCCCCTGGCACAACTTGAGGCTGTTTCCTGGGAGAAGAGATCAACCCCACCTCACTAAAACCTCCTCTCAAGTAGTTGTAGAGAGCGGTAAGGTCTCTTCTCAGCTGTCTTTTCTCTACGGTGAACAACCCCAGTTCCCTCAGCTGCCCCTCATAGGACTTGTTCTCCAGACCCCTCACCAGCTTCCTTGCCCTTCTCTAGACACACTCCAGAACCTCAACGTCCCTCCTGTAGTGAGGGGCCCAAACCTGAACACAGTACTCGAGGTGCGGCCTCACCAGTGCACGGAGGTACGGTTGCTTTCCTAGTCCTAGTGAGCCGCGTGTATGCGGCAGCGTGCAGAGCTTGGGTGTAGAAATATGAAACTGTGCTACTGTCAGTTCTGGATCTCTTGAGAAATCAGGTTTGTCCCAGCTCACCACATCCTGTTATTTTGAGACATCATGGTAGGAAGAGACCATGGCTTCATTTCCTAATAACAGAAAGGTAGCAGGACAGAGCACTCAGCGCTGCTTGTTGGTGACCCGAGCTGGCTGTAAACCATCAGATGAACCATTCCCAGACCTTCACAGCCTATATGTGAAGGTGGCAAATGTTAACTCTGAACAGCAAGAAACGATGGTGCTGAAAGGAAAACAAGAGGAATGGGAGAGTGCTAACTACTTTATTTCTCTTTGGGACGAAGAAAAAGGACTACAGATGTTTCAGAGAAACTCCTTGACTGCTACAAGGAAAATGGACTGCTGGGAGGGATTGCTCCATGTTTGAGGGAGGCAGCAGGACACAGCCGTGCTTGGGAGTGGGTGAGAGGTACCAGCCTGGTCCTTCCTGGCATTCTTGCACTTGTATTTGAACTTCTGTATGGTACATACGCTGACTTCCCATGAGGGTCTCCAAGGCCACATGTTGATGCTGAGATCTGCCTCTTTTCAGTACGCTGCACCTCAGATTTTAGGCAGAGGTAGTGCGTGAAGGTTTTTCTTAAACTGGTGCTGCAGAACTAAGCTTCTGCACAAAGGCATGAACGCAGACATATGCTGCAATGCTCCCCCATTCCCCAGAGGTATAAACAGGAGATAGGCACACGTATCTTTCTTCATCATTGCTTAGCTTTGTTTTGGACTGGGATTATCCCTCCTCAGCTAACTGTCCTCCATATCAGCACCTGGAAAGATGAATACAAAAGGCAGGGAAGTGCATGTGTACCATGTTATGGGCTGCTGAATCAGGTAGCCCACTAGAGACAAGGTTGCCACAGCTCCATATCCCCAGGTTGACAGCAGTGAGGCTAAGCATGTATTCCCAGTAGGCATACAACGTAAACTCACACGCATGGTTCTTCCATACATACACACATGGCCAGCTGCACAGATCAACACAGACAGAAACACTCAGCAGTCTCACAAAGGCACCAACAGCCTCATCCTGTTCCCCTTTCTGGCTGAAAAAGAATAAAGGTCTGTTAGTGGGGTATGCATACATAATACAGCGTGGAGCCCTCCAGTAACTGGCCTGAGACAGTCTTTCCAGGAACTGGCCCTGGATCCCAGTCTCCTCAGTTGCTGCACCTGGTCATCCAGCTCCTAAGACTGCAGACCTCCTTGCACATACCAGCATGTGCACAGACACATACTGAAGATCTCCTTCCAGTAACTGGACATAGCTACCACATCTACCTGGCAGCTGAGCCATAGATCCTTTTACCTGACGCACACAGACATCCATAAGCAAATAGGTCTCAGCCAAGAACCAGAACTTACGGTCCCTACAGTAGTTGTCTTGGATCTCCTGGTCCCTCCAGTAGCAGCTCAAAGACCCTCTGGTCTCTCCAGTATCTGGCCAAGACTTATGGCTGTTCCGATACGTGGTTAGTCCAGCTTGATGTGCACCCACATGATACATCAGTACTCCAATGTCTCCAGTTGCTGGCACTGCAGACACATGGGCCCCTATGACTTGTGGTCCCCACTTCAGTTGCTGGCACTATGCACATGCATACTGAATGGAGAGACCCTTGCCCAGGAATATAGTTAGAAATGGATTTTAATAAGAAGACAGGACGGACTGCAGTGATCAGACTCAGAGCATAGACAGACAAATGGGATGACCAGCTGCCCGTTTATGCGTGACTAGCTCCTTTCATCCCCTTACCCCTCTGTTTTCCCACACTGGTTTTCTGCCTTCCCCCACCTTTGTTTCTTCCCCTAACCACCCCTTGTCTTGTATAATCCCAAAATGCTCTTTGCCTGCATCCCATAATGAGTCCCATACCCCTAGAGGCAGTATCAGTCTGTAAGATGACCTAGAGAGCCTTTCCCTTGACTCATTGTGATGGTTTTCACCACAGACAATGGGGCTGATTGCTCTCATGCACAGGGGAGGCTCCAGGCAGGGTGCTGTGTTTGTGGGATTAGGTTATCCCCACCCACCATTGTCCCTCTGTGTTGCTGTTACTGTTCCTCTGTGCTCCATTGTGTGTGGAGCTGAGCCCTTCATCACAGCAATCTGCCCAGTTGACCCCTTCTTGACCACCCCAGGCCATGCTGGAGAAGCCCCACCTGGCAGTGCCAGCTCCTTGCTGCTGCCCGATGTGACTGCCCGCAGCTTCTTTCCCATCTGGTCTCACTCTGGCCATCACATTTCCGCACAAAGCTCAGCTGGATAACACTAGCTGAGAGGAGCTGCTCAAAGGGAATGGGACAGATTTGTCCATGAAATTACTTTTTGCCCATTAGCACAGACAGGAAAAACAACCATGTATTTTCCTAGGGGGTGATTCTTGAGCTCCCTGTAGGTATATATGCATTACACTTGCATGGAAACACATGTGCGTGTAGCCATGGTCACCATGTTCTAGACAAGCTTTCTTACTCAGAGCAGACACCACTCCCATCTGGCTGCTCCTGGGCTTTGGCTCCTGCTGTGAGGGTGGTACTTCGCTTCTCCTTTCTTAGTTGCTAATTCAGTGCCAGGACTCTACGCCCTTGTCAGATAGTGCTAAATGCTGTCACAGGCGAGCACTTGCAGAGGCTGTGAGCACACTGAAAAGGGAGTATAGGAAAGTGATGAACTCGCTTGGGAGCGTGCGACAGCTCAGGCAGAGTGCGAGGCGAGAAAGCCAGCAGCTAGGCTGTCCTCCTCTGCAGACCGCGCTTACCCTCCTGCCACACCTGCTGCTCCCTGAATCAGCAACCGTCACGGGCTTTTTATTCTCTTTCTTGCTAAGCACCCTCCCCAAATCAGGGCCCCACTCCCATGCTTTTTCCGCACACAGAATCTCCCCCTCACCCCATCTTTCTTATCCTTCCTACTACTTGCAGCTGCCTAGCTTCCCTTTCCTCAGCCAAAAGTCCATAGCCATTGTCAAGCACCTCCCTTGGGAGCCTCCCAAGCACTCCCGCCTTTGCCAGGGAGCGAGCATCGTCTGTGGCAGGATCTGGACCAGACCTGGTCCATGTCTCCCGTGAGACCCACCACAGGGGACAGGCCCAGCTGCAGCTCGATGCTGTGGCTTCGTGCACCAGGCACACCTTGAGAAGGAAGGGAGAGAGCTGAGCTGCACTGGAGTTACTCGGATTTTCACCTCCGGCTTAACAGCCCCTGTTTTGAAGGGGTCTAGGCAGAATTAATGGATCAGAGTATTTATCTTCCCACCTATTTTGGTCTCTCACACAGCACTGAGCCAGAAAACATCACCCAGTCTGTCTCCCTGGGTCACGTATCCTTCAGAAAGTTTGTTTTTCTCTAGTTTAGGGTACTGGCAGAGAAGAGCGTACCAGTCCCAGAAGGCTAATTCTCTGCAATCATGGTGCTATTCGTGGATATTACCTTAAAGCAAAGTCCTGCACACATGCCTGCACCACAGCCAGGGCCCTGGGTGGGAGAGGAGGGAGGATTTTGGTAGCTGTGGATCTGGCTGGGGGAGCAAGCCCTCCGGGGGGAAGGCTGAGCTGGGTGGGAAGCGAGCACACTGCTTTTCAGAGCCAAAGGGCCAAGCAGAGGGGTGTGGAGCTGCAGGAGAGTTGTCCCCAGCTGCCTAGTCCTCTGCCTGGTCACAGCTATGGTGGGTCGGCAGGAGGATGGCAGAGATGGCATCCAAGGAAATGGCAGCTGCACAGAGATACTGAAGTTATTCAGGAGGAAGAAGGGGTGAAGACGTCTTTGGCATGGCACAGAGGAGACTTATTAGGGCAGGGAGAAATGAGAGCTGTCCTGCTAGACTGGCGTGTGGGGTACACGGTGGGCATAGCTCAGCCCACGGCTGCAGCCTGGCAGTGCTCTGAGAGGCCCCAGTGCTTGGCAGAGGCAAAGGACCAGTTTCTCTTGTAGGAGGAGGGCTGGTAGTACAGAGGGTGGCCAGGGAGGAGGCACAGTGCCCGACGAAGAGGAATGCCATGGCCACGGGGGCTGGAGGGGCAGTGGCACTGGCAGTGCCTTGCTGGGTTTTTGCTGCAGAGGCGGTGCCCACAGGGCCACCCAGGGAGGCTGACTTGTCCCCAGCAGCCATGTGCCACCAGATTCAGCCAAACGAGAGCTGTGCTGGTTGCTGTGACAACCGGGACAGGTCATATGACCTGTTCCACTTTCTAAATATAAATGTTTCACACAGTGTATGTGACTCCATGGAAACCAAATGTTGAGCAAGAAAGATTGCATAAAAATGAACAAAATACAGAATGACACAAGGTACTAGAGAGAGGGAGGCTGTGGGTGATGGCAGGGGGGTGGTTCAGAGCTGCCCCGGGCACTCCCCTTGGCCGGGGCACACATTGGTGCAGATATACCCGTGCCCAGCCTGCGGAGGGTCTGCGGGACGCTTCTCAGTGCTGGGATCTTCATGACAAACTTGGGATGGACACGAGTGTTGGTGTAGGCATCTCTGCCACCAAGGGTCTTCTCTCACTATTGAATCTGATTTGCAGCATGAGCTGTGTTCAAACACAGGCCCCAGTTCTTTGGCTGCACCGTGTCTGCTTTATTTCAGCTTCACCCCCCTGGGTTGACATACATCTTTGCCAAGTTCGGTATTTATGAAGACTGCAGTTAGACAGAAACAAAAGCTCGGTAATGTCAGTACAGAGCAAGCGTTTCCCCACAGGACAGCGGGCTGTTCTGCTGCAGGTCCATGTTGTGGCAGTTTTTCCCTGCTGTGTCCTTGCATTGCTTCTTGCAGGGAATTTCCCCTGCACATTTCATCCAGTTTTCTGTCCCCGGTGATCCTCCAGCACTGGGCAGGACACTGCAGAGGAGCTGCTTAGCTGGACTGCGCAGCCTTTCTTTACGCTGTTGGATCTCAGCAGAAGTGCAGTGTGACGCTGAGCAAGTGGCAGTAGCAGGTAATGACACTTTAATTTAAACCCGTCCCACAGCTACACGCATCCTCTTCATTTGCTCACAAGGCTGGATGCTTTGTTGAAATAGGATCGTTAAATCATAGAAGAACTTAAATTGGAAGGGACTTTCGGAGGTCTCTGGTCCAACTGTCTGTTCAGAGTTGGATCAGGGTGCTCAGGGCCTGCTGCATTTGTGGTTTTGAGATTGTTTTGCTTTACCTTGGATGTGTGTTCGGGAGAGCCCCGGGGCTGCACCCTGCTGGAGTGCAATGCCAGCTAACGCATCTTCAGGGACCTCAGGCTTTCAAGTGCACAGATGTTTCCTCCCTAGGATCCCTCTTTGAAGGGGAATAGGGATTTCCTGCAGTTTAAAAATGGGAAGTGATTTTCCTCTATTGAGCAAGGCTGAACTTGTCTCACGGGGTCAGTCAGCGTGGGGTGGACTGGTGTGTGCAGGCCCTTCACTCCCTGATGTGTCACTTTGCTGCATAAAACCCCTCTGGCTTTATTTTTCTCTGCCGTTAGGAGGGAATCATGTTGCCAGGTGGTCTGTTAACAGGATGATTTCATACGCTCGCCTTTGCCAGCTCTCTGGCACATGGTTTGGTGCTGAAGAGCTCCAGTGCCCTCTCTGCTTTGAGGTGCCTTTTGCATTTGCTGCTCCTTTCTGGTTCCTTTCTGCTGTGCGTGTATCAGGAGAATCTTGTCCCTGTGTGCAAATGAAACCATCGCTTCTCATGGAGAATGAGACCTGTTGGGTGGCTGGCTCTTGTCCACCCCTGCGTGTACCCTTGCTATATGGACTCCTCATCCTAGGAAATCTCGCAGAAGGGAATTGCTTGTTTTCTTGGTTTTGGATGTTTTGAGAGATACTTTGGTCCCTTTCCTAGGCAGCACAGGTGCAGGCAGATTTCACTGGGGTCGCATGTTCTCTGCTCTGCTCACATTGTTCAGGTTTCCTGTTTCCTCAACAGCGTGTTGCAGACATCCTTTTCAGGTCCAGATCTGCCTGTCCACCACCATGCGGTCACTGGTGACACTCCCAGAAGCGACAGGGAGGGGAGCGGTGTGTTTCTCTCAGCTCAAAGGCACTGCGGGAGTTGCAAGATCTGGAAGGCAGAAACCCACCCAGCCCGACCTTCTGCAGCGCCAGGTCAGGGGCTTCAGGGTCCCATCTTTTTCTCTGACTGGAATAGAGCAGATCTTCTGGAAAGAGGCACTTAATCTCAATGGAGGAACTACAAGAAGTGCACAGCCCCCTGGTAAGCCGTTCCAGTCGATCCTTATCGTCACGATTGGCAGATTCTTTTCAATCTGAGCCTGTCTAGTTTCAACTTCCAGTCAATGCCTGCTCTTCTGTTTTTGCTGGTTCGTAATGCTCTCTGCTGATATCGAAACCTCCTCTCCGTGTGGACACTCGTCTGTTGTGATTTACTGTTCTCATTAACTATCTTGGCAATACTTCTAAAAATAGGAACAAGAGATCGAACAGAACAGTCTTGCCAAGCCATCTGAGGAAGAGGTGTGCAAGCAGAAGTGCTTCACTTTTCTTGTGCCCCGTGGCTGGCACAGGGTGCGCGTTCCGATAAGAGCTGGGTTTGGGGAGCGCTTTGAAGCCGGTCTGTGCCAGTGGTGGTGCTGGGCTCTTGAACACCATCTGCAGGTCGCTTCCCCTCTCCGTGCTGTGTCCTGGCCCCGTCTCTGTCATGTCTCGGCAGCACAATTGCCTGTCATTACAGGCCAAGTTAGCCCAAACTTCTCCCATATGGGTGTGCAAACATGGTTCCAGTTTAACTGTGCTGATGCCAGAAGGGACTGCGGAGGGCCTGGCCAGGACAGGGTTGTGTCTGCCGAGAAAAACAGAGCAAGTCTCTCCTGTTACTCAGATCTCCTGTTTTGGCAGAGAAGGGACAATGTGCTGCTACCATGGCCTCTGTGGCATGCTCATTTCTGAAAAGATGTGCTGCTGAGTGTGCCAAAACTATGAGGTGCTTAATCTGTGATGCGTTATAGAGCCCAGCCCCATATGCTACTGCCCCACACCATCTATCCCAGAGCCTCCTGGTACCTTTGCTTTGTAAGTGTAGGATGGTGAGGAGTAGAGGAAGAAACCAAGTTTCATTTCTTTTTTGATTCCTTCCCTATGCCTTTTTCAGTTCTTCTTTCCCCCATAGAGTATCATTTTGGAACAGAGCTGCTGTAGGAGTGGGAGTTCAAGTGTGTGTGGGAAGGAATTGCACTGGGACCAGTTAGGGGCTCTAACACAGAAGTGATCCCAGCATCCAGAGGATCTTCCTCTGCAATCCCCAAAGGGGGATAACGTCCTGCCCAATATTGAGCTACTGTTCAGGATCACGTTTCTCTCCAAAACAAAAGGAAGAGATCCACACATCCATACTCGACTGTCATGGTTTCAGCTGGGATGGAGTTAACTTTCTTGCTAGCAGCTGGTGTAGTGCTATATTTTGGGTTTGGGATGGGAATAGTGTGATAGCGCACTGGTGTTTTTGATTGTTGCTAAACCCTCAAGGCCTTTTCTGCTTCTCACACTGCCCCACCGGCGAGCAGGCTGGGGTGGCACAAGAAGTTGAGAGGAGACACGGCCAGGACAGCCGACCCCAACTGACCAAAGGGATATTCCATACCATGTGACATCATGCTCAGCATATAAAGCTGGGGGAAGAAGAAGGAAGGGGGGGGACGACATTCGGAGTGGTGGTGTTTGTCTTCCCAAGTAACCATTGTGCATGGTGGAGCCCTGCTTTCCTGGGGATGGCTGAACACCCGCCTGCCGATGGGGAGCAGGGAATGCATTCCTTGTTTTGCTTTGCTTGTGTGCGCAGTTTTTGGTTTACCTATTAAACTGTCTTTATCTCAACTCATTAGTTTTTCCTCACTTTCACCCTTCTGATTCTGNGGTTTGGGATGGGAATAGTGTGATAGCGCACTGGTGTTTTTGATTGTTGCTAAACCCTCAAGGCCTTTTCTGCTTCTCACACTGCCCCACCGGCGAGCAGGCTGGGGTGGCACAAGAAGTTGAGAGGAGACACGGCCAGGACAGCCGACCCCAACTGACCAAAGGGATATTCCATACCATGTGACATCATGCTCAGCATATAAAGCTGGGGGAAGAAGAAGGAAGGGGGGGGACGACATTCGGAGTGGTGGTGTTTGTCTTCCCAAGTAACCATTGTGCATGGTGGAGCCCTGCTTTCCTGGGGATGGCTGAACACCCGCCTGCCGATGGGGAGCAGGGAATGCATTCCTTGTTTTGCTTTGCTTGTGTGCGCAGTTTTTGGTTTACCTATTAAACTGTCTTTATCTCAACTCATTAGTTTTTCCTCACTTTCACCCTTCTGATTCTGTCCCCTTCCCACCGGGGGGGAGTGGGCAAGTGGCTGCGTGGTTCTAGCTGCCAGGTGGGGTTAAACCACGACATCCATGCACATCCGAGCAAACCATTGCCCGATTGTTTACAAGAACTTCTGCACTTGGCAGTGCTGGCGTTTTCCTTCTCTTCAGTCCTCTTGACCATCATTCATAGTGACTATTGTGCTTGCAACGTTTCTTTATTGCAAAATCAGAAGCAAAGGTAGAAATATTAATAACTCAAAAATAGAATTAGTAACTGCAAAACATAATGCTTGTGTGCTTTTTTGAAGGGATATGCATTTTGGCAGGGACTATAGCTAAAACATTGGCTTAACTTTGGTCTTTGTACTATTTCCATGCAACTTTTGCTGGTGTCCACTGTATAGTGTCCACATCTGTCTCTTGGCAGAGGCTTTGTTTAAGAGTACAACCATGGCACCTATCTGCTTTTCCTGCAGTCCATCAAGGAGGCCTGAAGCAGCAGTGAAAATGGGACTCCAAGGATGCTGGGGCAATTGCAGAGCTTCCCTTAAGCAAACCAGCAGCGTCTGTCCTGGCAGGGTACTGATGCTGACCGTGTGAAATGAAGTAATACCATGGGCCTCTAAAGTGAGCTGGACCTAGTCTTGACCTGCTTGGCACATGGGATCACTATAGGACCACATTAAGAAAGAGGAGTAGCGGGAATGAGTAAGACTTCAGTTCCAGAAGGCTAAGAAGGTGTTAAGGACAGAAATGGCGAGTGTGCAGTAAAAATGTGTGAAATTCTGTACCTTTGAGATTCTGGAACAGAACCCAGGGTTGGATAATCCCAAATTCCTGTTTATGGGGTGACCATGCACAGCAGAGATAGCTTGGTGTAACTGTTATCTTCAAGGCCAGAGATGAGCAGTGAATCCAAGGGACTCAGCCTGCTGCCAGATTCTTCATGAGCTGGTACATTCCTACACTGCAGAATTTATGTTTTCTTCAGTGTGCCTTTGCAAACTGTAATGGGGGACCATTAACCCTGTGATGGAGAGAGTTCAGGAGCTGCCCGAGGATTTGTCCCAGCACTCTGTGGAATATGCTGGCGTATGGGAATGTGCTGGCAGAGAGACTGGTTTTGTGGTTCAAAAAATAGCTTGGGGCAGTCATGCTTTCCCTTCTGATCTGATCTTCTCTGCGTATGTTACTTGATCCTGAACCTCTGAATGCCTTTTAGCCCTGGCTTTCTCACCAGACCTACCTGTGTGTGCGACAAGGACTGTGTATGGGTAAGGTGCAAGGACAGCCCCTCAGGAGGTAGTCCTGGAGACAGAAATCAACCAGCCTTCTTCTTAGCTGTTACTGCAGTTAATGGGGTGCCTGCACTGGTCAGACATACTCTTTCCAAGAGTTCTTTTCCCTTCCCAGTGTTCCATTACATTAGGTGAAACCGCAGAGAGAGGTGTCTGAGAGATGTGAGACGGAAACGCTCCCCTGCGTGGCAGGTCACAGGAGCTGAACAGGACCAAAAGGAACTTGCACAAAACAGCTTTTTTTTGTAAGATCCATGTGATAAAGGTATGTGTCAGTGCTATACACCGGTCCATTGGCCTGCATCACCTGCACAAGCAATGCGATGCTTCCAGGGACGTCATGCCTGCGAAGCCTGCAGTGAGTTATTTTCAGGCTTGACAGAGAGTAAAACCAAACAAAGGGATGATGCTGTATGTTAGGGCCATACTGCAGGTGTCAGGGCTGTGTGAGTAAGCTTCTGGTGGTGCCCGTACATGGCTTTACAGAATTGGAAATAAGTACATCGTTGTTGGATCTATGTTAGAAGTGGCATTGTATAGTGAAACAAGGCACTTCCGTAAACACCCACATCATGTTGGAGAAGAACTCAGATAACCCAGAGGTAATTTTTCTGTCATATTCATGAGGTTTAATGTTTTCATTAGTAGGATTTAGAGCTTTCACAGAAAGCTATGTGAAACAGAGAGGTGCTTCAGTGGCCTGTATGGAGGGGTCCTGCCCCTGTGATCACAGAACAGGCATGGTTGTGCTAGCTTCACTAAGACAAGAATTTCATTTAGTGCATTTCTAGGCAGCAGAATAATGCTAACAATAATGAGAACGTGTGCCTTTGGGCAGGCTAATGTGTAAGAGAAGTTTTCATTTTCATTCTAAGCTGAGATCAGCAAGAAAAAAAAAAGCAGTAACATAAACTGTGAAACTTTCTCACATGTACAGCAGGGTGAGTGGAGCTGTAAATTAATTTGAATAAACCTTAGAGAGCAGAAACACAGAGGACAGGAATAGATGGCAGAGATCCTACTGATTAATTCTGTATGCCACCTGCTAGCCATAGGCATGCAGAATAGAGTCCCTTTGTAGCTCCCGAGCTAACTTGTTCAATTCATGTTGGGCCAGCTGAGTCTCCCAGTCTGTATTTCTGCTCAAAGAGAGGAAATAAAATCTGAACCAGCATAGGCTCCATCTGTGCTGCAGCGGTGAGACAGTATTCATCTCACGCTGGCCTTGGGTCCATGTGGCTGCCTTGCAGCCTGTGACCTGTCTGTGCAAGTACACTTGATGAGGCACAAATGCAAGATCATTCTTGAGTTCTGTGTCGCTTGAGAGTCATTGTAATTGTTTTCGGAAACGGAAAAGAAACATAAAAATAAACTTTTGGCTCCAAAGTCATTAAATGTCCCTTTTATTCTGGGTTGGAAGAGAGCTGGGATTTCACTCAGACTGAGTGTGTAGGAGAAGGACACATCACAGGTTTCCTTCTGATGGTAATGTTCATATGTCTGTCAACGTTTGAACATTATATGCAGCCAAATGCTGAAACTCTGCCTGTCGTCTGGATGTGAATCTAGTGCAGTCACTTCAGACCTGTCCCCAACCATGTTGGAAGGCATCTCCTGGACAGAGATAAGCTTCCATGGGATAAATAGTTCCATTTCACACATTTTTCCCTGTTCTTTTGTATTTCTTCCTTTGAAGGCAATGCAAACAAACAAAAGATTACTACATCGCATGCCTGGTTTGCCTTAGGGAATGTGGAAAGGCAAAGTGGAGCTCTCTGGATGTAAGCCAGGAGGAGGCTGTTGGGTTCATAGCTGCAGCCTTGTCGGGCTGCAACTGGCAATCTTTGGCCATGCATCTTACCTCTCTACCTTATTCAGTGTTCCTGGTTGAAGGGACCAGATGGGGTTCATGCCTCCTTTGGGATGAATCCCTCTTTGCCAGTCTCACATCAAGCAGCTGTTGTAAATCCCAAGCTACCAAGGAATCACCAGCGCTGCTTGGAAGAGGGAAATAGTCCAGGTGTTGCCACGTAGTGCAGACAATGACTTGCACTTCAGCTTCACCTCTTTCTTTTCTTTGCACCCTGAACCTCCACTGAATGTTGCAACTGAGTTGGTGAAGAGATGTACAGCTGAGGTGACACTCGAACCCTGACAGCAGTTCTGTGTGTTCCTGAAGTGCAGGTGACAGCATGATGCTCATCTCCTGCTGTTCCTAATGATCTGGATCACTCCTACTAATCTGGATTCTAGTGATCCTGTATCTGGATGATCTGGATCCAGATTACATCTAGATCAGTAATGTATGCATTGCTAATTACATGCATTATTAGCATATAATCAGCATGCTGATAAATTTACTTCACCACACTACTCCTGTAGGCAACATGGCTCTGCAGTGTTTCTTCTTGAAAATGTCTGAAGATGATGGTGCCCCTGTAAATTAAATTGGGGCAGCACCTCCATGACCAGTGCTTCGACCCACGTGAAAGTAAATGAGTGCCAGATGCATGCCTTTCTTTCTCAGACACTTGATTATTTTATGTTTTGCATTTTAATGCTTAACGAGAGTAATTTTCTTGGACAGGTCCAGGTGCTCATGGGATATCAAATATAGAGGGGTTTCATTTCTCTCCCAAAGGATGTTCTGTGTAGCCAGTGCTCCAAGGGACGGTTGCTTCATGTTCCGGATGAAACTAGGAGCGATGAGGGGAGAAATGGTCTGAAAGTCTGGGTGTATTGCAATCTCTAGAATGCCAAACCACACAGTCCCTTTCCAGATGTGTGTCTGGTGAGACTTTACATTATCTAGATATTGACTTAATAGGTTGGTTTTTTTTTTTTTCTTTTCTCAGCAGAAACCCAGAAAGGCAACTCCTCAGACAGGAGAAGACACCTTGAACGGCCATCTTCCACCTGGCTGGCAGAGCTATATGTCTCCCCAGGGCCGAAGGTACTATGTGAACACCGTCACGAATGGTAAGTGGGGGTGGGGACTGCAGTAAATGTGTCACCCTTGCAGTACAGATCTGTTGCAGGAAATTGTCTCTCAAGTTGATTTTGATGACAAGGTAGGCCCAGAGTCAAAGGAATTAATATGACCCTGCCACCATATGAGAGAAAATAATTATGAGAAGATTTAATCTGCAATCCTCTGTCATCTTAATTCTGATCATTAGAAGACATCTGAAGCTTTTACAGACGACAGAAAATGTAAAGTAGAAACACTCCTGCCGTAAATGTTTTACAATATAAAACACTGTTAAGGATATAATTTTTATCACATTCCTTATTTCCTTTCCCTTCAGCTGGAGATATTTATGTCTATATATGTACATCTATGTAACGTAGTTTCACAGAATGCCAGGTATTACTAAAGCACCATTAGGGGAAAACAGAAATAGTTAGTTGAAAAGTTGCTTAATTCAGAGTCAGCTTGCCCATGAAGACAAGGGAAGAAAAACACATGTAATGGAACACCAAAGACAGAATTCTCATTTTATATTTGTGTGTTTTATTCACTGTCATACCAGTAGAGAAGTAGCCTTAACTCATGATCTTATCAGCTGCTCAAGACCTGTCAAACTTGTACCACCTCCAGCTTACCTAACACTCTGTGTCTACCTGCTTTTCTTGTCATGAGCTCACAACAGCATTGCAAAACAGGTACTTGTGACCAGCAAAACCAGATTTCTTTAGCAGAAAGAATGAGAGAATGACAAGGGAGGAGAGGACAGCAGGAGTTCACCTTGTTCACAACGGAGTCGAAGCCATCAGGAATGACCACTGGCGTTCCTCTTTCGGAGTCACTGTGAGTGCAAGGAGAGCCATGGGCTGTCACAGCACACTCCACGGTCCATTCAGGGACTGATGTGTTTTATTTCAGAAGCCTTTGGCCTGGAACTTGGCCAAGTCATTATCTACCTGAGTTTTATGCACTGACATCTCATAGGACCTTCCAGAAGGCACATTACCCTTAAACACTGCCTTCATTTTAAAGCATAGTCTGCTCTGGCTCATGGGCAGCACCCCCTGCACGGCTGGGGATATCAGTAGGCGTTAGATACCCTGTCCCCACTGCAATTCAGAGGCAGGTGAGGAGGTGATTAAGCTCAGTCCCGAGCCATCATGGTGATGGACCCTTACTCACATCCACTGGCTTGAGGTTAGATAAATACAGTAAGAGGCAGAGCCTGGGTTTTCTGTGTTAAAAGCTCTTGTCACAGGAATCCTATCCCAGAAAGGTAGATGACCTGGACTCAGTTTCTTCATAATGTCAGGCAGCTTTTTACTTTCCTCACAAAAGTTACAGACAATATAACAATGGCCAATAGCCACATCCTGCTTGGTAGGTCCAGGTCAGAAATCACGAAAGCAATTTTCTCTAGGAGGGCAGGGTAGCCCCGGCACAGGCTGACCAGGGAGGTGGTGGAATCTCCATCCTTAGGAGATCTTAGAACCTGGCTACACAAAGCTGTGGCTGGTCTGATCCTGCTCAGAGTGAGTAGCTGGGCTGGAGACTTCCAGAGGTCACTTCCAACCAGACCTTCTCAGGACAATGCCCAAAGTGGTTGGGCTCTCAGCTGCTGCAATGGGATTGCTATGCAGCAAGAAATATGGTTCTCAGACTAACAGAGAATAAAGAGAGGTTAGTAGTGGGATTTCTGGTTCTGGTCCTTGCTTTAGGGAGCACTTCTTCAAGTTCTGTTTAGATAAGAGTGATCCTCACCAGAGTAGTCCTAAGTCCAATTGGCTTTGAAGTTAGGTTTGCTCTTGTTTCTTGTGCTGGACTCAAGAATCATGCATTTTTGAGCCTCTCACACCTCCCATGAGGGCTGTAGCCTTCTGTGAGACAACAGGATTCTCTTGCAGCGTGTACAGGGGCGCTGTGGCCCTCTACTCCTCCAGTTTAGCTGGTGTTTCTGGCAAGCTCAGTTTCTCTCAGCCTGCTCAGTTAGAATATGGTGCTACCTGACAGTCTTCTAGATGCGTATATACTGCTTTTTGCTAGGTTATCAGTTTGATGATATTGCTTGGGAGTATTTTTGCTCTAGTTGGGCTATATTGCACTATCAGATTCACATACCAAATGCCTGTGCTTCCTCAAAGTGGATTATGTGGCAAAGAAGTGTCACCTGTGGTGTCATCTAGGCCTCAGACAAAGCAGCAGCTGAATGCAACCTCCAGGCCTTTCTACTGAAGTGTGGCATGAGCAGCTGCCTGGACACTGTTTTGATTTAATCTAACTGGCTGTGACCTTTGTCGCTGCAAAACTAGTAGTGCAGGACTATTCATAGGCAGATCATCCAGTCTCATGTTGGATATGGACTTTCCTCCTTGGCTGTGCTGCAAAGTTGGACCTGCTGTCACCATAAAGTCACCTTTGGCATGCAAGGCTTGCTGACTAACAGTGGGATTGCACCTTGACACTCAGGAAGTATTCTTTGGCTTTGAGCCATATGGTAAGTCAAAGACAATATCCGATAAAACTACAATCCTCATCTTTCCTATGGTAGAGCTGCATTGGCGTGAGTAATGTTTATCACAAGTCTCATAGACTGGACACCTCACTGACTTGTCTGAACTGCTTATTTGTCCTGTCATTGCTGCAGCTGCTGCTGGGAGTATCAAGATAAACACTGGCAGTGTTTGTCATGGAGACATGGTGCCAGCATACATCTCTGTCACAGGGTTTCATGGGCCTCCTTCCTGCTTTGCCTCTGTAGCACCATTGTTTCAGCAGCAGGAGGTCGGTCTCTTTTCCGTCAAGGTCTTATTTGCGTAGATGTACTCCTAGGTTGCTCTCTCTTTATCATAGCTATCGCCAGATGATGGAAGCATGCTGGAGTGTTTGAGAGCGATATTACTGTTTAGTGCACAAACTCGGAGGTCAATGGAAGCTAGACGGTTGTAGTTAAAGGTCTTCTGCTCACCGTTGCCCACCAACAGGAGTTGATGCAAAACTCTTGGTTTGTAAGGTCATAACCATATCTCAGAGATCTCCAAGGGACCAGTCATATCTTTACTGAGATGGATGATCAGAAAGATGTCCTCCACACTCTACACAAATTCTTTATTTTATTTTATTTTCTACCGTAGGGAACTCTGGGTGTTTCACACAGTGACTCACAAAGTGGCTGGCTGACTGCATGTTGACTTGCTGTAAAACTGCTGTAGGGGTGACAGCCATTGCTAGAATGTACATCTGGTCTCAGATGAAAGAAAAGTGACATTGGTAACCCATCAGGAAATACTGTAGACCCTGTGCACATTGCTTTCCCAAGGTCTTTCCCCTCTGATTCCACAGCTGAGATGGTCTGAAATTATGATTTTTCTCATGCCCCACACGTGGTCAGGAGACTGTGAGGAGTCAAGGAATATAACTTTGGGTGCTGATGGCAATAGGGCCTCCCAGGAGGGGCATGAGCACTTCTCGTGCTAGGACACTGCACACCCTGACAAACCATATTGATAACTTCTTGCTGGACAGAGGTCTAGCTTCAGTGGGGTTGATGAAATGTAGGCTCTTTTAGAATATAGCATAGCACAGAAAGTAACAGCTCTGGGATCTGTCCACGCAGCCCAGCAGAACCTGGATGTTGAGTCTGCCTAGGAGAGCAAGATGCTAGTTTACCCACCCAGCTTCTGTTGTGTCTGGTCTCAGCTAAATGCCAGCAATGTTCTACGTGTATTAATCCCATATAGAAGGGTGCAACAAGTATACTTGTTAATGTACAGACTATTACAAAGTACAAGATTCTGTGTAAGTTACATTTCGTAGTTAAACATACCAGTGAGTCACTAGAGGGAAGAAAAGGGAACTTCTTGAGGCAATAAAGTCTTAACTGGCGAGAGCAGGTCCCACCCATCTGAGGAAGAAATATTTGCGTCTCCAAGGGAGTGATTTTAATGAAGACAAATGCCCAGACTATCTCCTGGACAAGGAATAAGTACTGTGAGATTCAGAGTGGAAGATTAAATCTGTCTGAACCCCCTTCAAAGTCCTTGGGAAGGAGCCTTCCCTGAGCCAAGGAGCTTCCCAGAGCTGTGGAATGAGTGTTTGCGATGCAGACTTTCTCATGGAGGGCTCTCTTTAACAGATGCAACACGGCATAAGATAAACTTGGAGAAGGAAGCTCTGTGTAGCACTCTGCCAGGAGAGGATAGCACTTCAGAGCGATAAGGGAATGAGAAAGAACTTGGTTGTTTTTAGTCTAAGTGGTTTAATTGTGGTTTTCTCTTTTTTTTTTTTTTTTCACTTCTGTCTTTCACAAGCATCTGTACCTGCTTTGCTAAAACTAGGTGTTGTGAAGAAAGTATTTTATTAGAATTGTACATTAACATAGCTGCACTGGAAGGTGAGTTTAAGGCAACTTGCATAACAGCAAGGCACTGTTCACTGAAGGTTATGGTAGATGTTTCACCTGGGGGACGTCACCCAGTACACTATCTACTCAGCCCTCCCAGGGCCTTCTGCTGCATGGAGTACGTGGAGAGCTAGCACCAGAGGAGTGGACACTGTGACATGCAGCAAAACACTGGGACACATATTTGGACTGTGTTTCCAGGGAGACCTTGTTATGCTGGGCTACACTGAAAAATTAGTTTTTCTTCTCCTCCATTTGGAGCCTTCTGTCAGAGAGGACTTCAGTTTTCAGTCCTGAAGTGGAAGGAGGTTCTTACTTCAGAGCAGTTTAGGCGAGTCCCTGTGTATATCTCATGCCTCCTGTTATCAGGATCTACAAAGCTTCCCATTCAACAGGAAGAAACATGAAATTGTCCTGGAAAGGCTCTGTGGTTGCTATTTGTCATCGACCAAAGGCAGGTTCCCTCCCAGGCTGCTCTGAAATGCTCTGCGGAGTTTCCTTACGTTTCCAGGTGCAGAATCACATTGCCAAATCACGGGTGTCTTGTTCAGGTGCTGAAGCACCAAATTGTCCAAACCTCAGCTTTGTTACAGTGGCTTGTACTTTATGTAGCCTTTTTTTTCTTCCTTAAAAGTTTTGAATCCAAGAAGGGATTTCTGTATCTCAACCGTGGTCTGAGCTCTGCTTGCTGAGAGAACAAATGGTTTCAGAGAGAATAAATATGACTGGTCATTCTTCTAGCTTACAGCAGGTCTCTCTGGCTGCAGTGGAGACTGTTTTTTATGCATTTTTTTTTTCCCTTACTCTAAATAACTTAGAATATCCTTTTTCTGTATTATTTGCTCTTAGCTTCTCCTACCCACTGAGGCTGACCCAGGCAGTGGAGCTGAAGTAGAGGCAAGAAGCCATCTACTTCTACTCAAGCATGCAGAAATTTGAGAGGAGAAACCATGCTTTTGCTTTCCTTTTATACATTTAACATGCCCCTCAGGCTTTGCTATCATGCGTCCTCCCTTCAGTTGTCCCTTCCATCATATGTCTCTCATGCATGAGGTAGAAGACAGTCACTTATCTCAGCCGTATGCTCAACATATGTGGAAGCTCCAGGCATTGGGTTCACTGTCTGTTCTTTTAAATGTATTTGGACATCCTCTGCGTGGCACGTCCTTCTCTTGCAGCACTCCAGCTGTCCTGCGTGCCCAGCCAGTTTCCCTGTCCGTCCGTGGGAGGCATATCCCAGAGCAGGGTGGGGGCGTTCATCAAGCTCAGGGCTGCGGCTGAGCCCTGCGGCAGGTCAGAGCCCAACAGAGCATCCCCCTGCCCTGCTCTGGGGCCTTTCTGAAGGTGGGCGCTGCCAAGAGCAGCCTTTCTTGGCAGGTTCATGGCAGCTTTAGCACTTCTATTGTGGACAAGCAGCGGTGGGAGGAGGTACGTGCCCTCTCATGTGGTAGGATTGTGGCTAAACATTTATACAGCCTCCGCGCAGGGCTGGTCGATGAGCAGAGACCCCCATGCAGGAGATGCAGCAGATGGGTCTTTGAAGCAGCAAAGGCAGTTTGAAAGCTGGCTAGAGGGAAAGCAAACTAAAGGGAAAGGGGACCATAGTTAAATTACAATAAGATGGTGCAAAACTGCTTAGCAGCCCATAGTCAGAGCATGGTAATCAATGGTCCCTTGTCAAAGGGAAGCTTGCCCCGAAGGAAATCCTGCAGGGATCTGCTTGAGGCTCCATTCTAGTCAGTATTTCCAGTAATGAATGGCATGTTGACATTGAGAGTACTTATTCAAATGTTAACTTTAACTGAAGCTGGGAGAGAACACCGTGTGCCGCACAGAACACGCTCCGAATTCACAATCGTCCTGCAGCTGAGGGCACACGCTGCAGTGGAGCAGGATGCTGCTCAGTAAACATGCACTTAAGATTGGCGATTTCATCAGAAATAATTAAGTGACAAAGACAGGCAATGAAGCAGTTTACAGACAAAGACATAGGGGTTCTGGAGGATCTAAAACTGAGTGTGAGCCAGCAGTGTTGTGCTAGTACAAAAACAGCCAGCATTTTCCGTTGTATAAATAGGAATGTTGTCTGTGAGGCACGAAGCAAGTCTCCAACTTTACAAGGAAATTATAAAACCTCAACTGGAATATTTTATCTTGTTTGGGCTCTACACTTCAGGGAAGATGTGAGCCAGCTGGATAAAGCCCAGAAGAGAGTAGCAAGAATGACGGGAGATGTGGAAAACATGGCCTGTGGGCAAATGTTAAGAGACTGGGGCTGTCTGCCCTAAGAAAGCAAAAGATGTGGATGTGGACATGAAAGTAGGCTTCAAATGCATAAAATGCTGTTGCGGACAAGACTGTTTGCAATGCCTGTCGTCACTAGAAGACATAGTAACACACTTCATTTGCAACGAGGACAACTCTTAACTCTTCCTCCCTCCCTAAGATAGTAAAGTGTGGGAGTAGGGAGTTGCGTAGGAGTCTGTATCACGGGAGGTCTCTAACAGCAGGTTACGCAAAACCATGAAAAATCATGTTGGCCTTGCTTTGGGGCACAGCAGGATCAAAGTGACTTCCTGAAATCCCTGTCAGGCCTGTTTTTTCAGTCTGTAAAGCCTAACCTATATGGAAAATATTTATCAATGTAGAGGATGACAAATGCCTGGGACTCACATGGGAGTTGTTCTTTATTTGGTATCTTTGTGTTTCCTCAGTTTTTACATACATCACACCTGACTAGGCTGTTGTCACTCAACTGCTGGTTTGCTTTTTCTAGTTGTCTAAGTCAAAGAATCTTGATACAAGTTCAGAGGAACATTTACTGTGCTTCCTTTCTTGTGTACCCACATGCACCTGTGCTGAATATTCCCACTGTGCTTTGGGACAGATCCTGCTCCTCCCTGTCCTGTCCTGCCCTCCTGCTCCCCAGGAGAAGGCAGGATTAGCCAGCAGTGCGCAGGGGGGCAGCAGCTGGTGGGCTCCGCACCACGCAGTTCATGTGGGATTGGTGCACAGCTGGGTGCCGGGAGGGGACACAGCCTTTGGAGGAGGTCAGCAAGCAAAAGCTATACAAGTTTTGGTGTAGTGGGGCTCTGTGCTGCTCCCCAGCTGAACGCTTTGTGTAGTTCTGCTCCCTCCTCCTGAAAACAGGAGGTGGTGTGACAGGTCCATCCAACAAATTGCCTTTCTGAACACGCCTGGCACTGCACCACCTCTGCTTCACCATTTGCTTCCTTCCTCACATGGTGCAAAAGCCCTTTTTTTGGATTAAATAGTTTTTTTGCTCTTGGTGCTTGAGCTGTTCAGAGATGGGAACTGAAGTATGCATTCCCGTTCCTGGGAAGGGGAAATAGAATTTTAGGGGCAAGTAACATTTTGATTCTTCTGAGCCTTCAAAATACAATAGAACTCTCCCCCTGCTGAGGGATTAATATTATTGCCAGCTGTTTCCAGTGGTTAGTGTCCTTCCACATTTTGATTACCTGCCTGTGCTATCCATACATCTCATCTGACCATAATAGTATTTCCACCTTGTGTGGTCTAATTGTCATTGTCTTTACCTGAAAAACACAAGGAAATTGGTGCTTAACTGGAAAGAAATAGAGTTTATGAGACAGTATTCTCATGTGGAAAAAAGATGTTAGAAAAATCTGTAATGAAAGAATTGGGGTGACTCTGTATGGAACAAACAGATTTGCACAGGTAAATGAGCCAGCCGACAGAGACAGCACATTCCTGTCTATCTCCACTTGATGGCCCAACCAGATAAACACTCCGCATTTGTCATCCTTTAAAACTGGTTGGACTCAATCCTGAAACCATTTTAAAGGCTTCTGACCTGTAAAAGGTCTGCAGAATGAAGCCCAAGAGGATTTCAATATACCTAAAATTTGTTTTCACAGTATGGCCTGCTGTAGGAAGGTTGTGTCTGCATCAGTTACATTACAGTCAGGATGCCATCTCAGCAGGGTGGAGTCCGATTCGCCTGACAAGGTACCATCCACAGGGTGGACAACTCCCTTTGGACGGGATCTTCCAGTCCCACCATTTATCCATCAAAAGAAATAATGACCGTTACCTCTCAATTGTCTTCCTGATGTAGGTGTCTAAAATAGCTCATGTGAGCTACACCCAGTCTCTCTTCACTGACTCTCCGAAGGAGAGCTTCGGTGACAATACTGACTCCACAGACAGGTAAAGCTGGCTGTAGTGAATCTCACCAGGGACCTGAGCTTACAGCCTAGAACTGAAAGGGGAACTTCAAAACTGTCCTCAGTTTCCTTGCATGGGATTACTGCCCCTTACTACTCCGGCAGCAGAATGCACCACGATGGTGTCAGCAGGCACGGGGAGGGCTGCACAGGGAAACGGTCTCTTCCTATGGTGAGCACACCTCCCCTCACACCCAAAATATCCACCCTGGCTTTCTTCCCCAGCAGTGCCTGGGATGCACAGGACATCTATAAAACCCCGCACCCCATTTCTGTACTTAATTCCTACAGCTCTTGCAAATGGCCAGGCGTGTTGACACATGCACACACACATCTGCATGTGTACTCACACTTCAGAGGGACACCACCTGGGGGGACATTCAGTGTCTCAAGAGCTGCCATATTCCAGGGGGTTACTTGAATAACTGGAGCTGGAAGGCCAGGCCAACAGCTTTGCAAACCAGACCAAGGCAAAAATATTTACCCAGGGGCAGGAAGCCTTGACAGGTGTAGTAAATATGAGAAATAAGAGAAATATGACCTGTTGGCATAGCAGTGGTTGAAGAAAGAAATATGTCTTTAGATACCTTCGTTGCACAACTACTAAGAAGAACCTGGAAGGCCACATGGGGGCTGGCAGGAAGGGAGTGGAAAGGAAAGGCAGGGTCTGCAAGCACAGCTTCAGGGATGTCTCAGGGAGGAGAACACTTTCCGCAGAGCACGCTTTGCCTCATTCAAGGTAGCCGCAGCGTATGGCTTAGAGCTGGCCAGAGCTGCAGCTCAGCGCTACAGAGCTGCCAGCCCCACAGAAAGCTATTCTACGTGCTAGAAACTACTAGGTCTTAGCTGAAAAAGCGGCATTTATGTGTGCACTACTCATAGGTTTGATTCAGCAGATGGAGGGGAAATGCTTTTCTGCTGTTGGAGCAATGAATGGGAGACCAGTGATTACTCTGAGACGTAACTCTGAGGGTGAGAAGGTCCTTCTCAGACCTGCAGTACTGGCTGTTTCTCAGCACTCTGTCCCTGTGCCCTTGAACAATACAACTGTGCCTTGGATTTTTTACCGATGAAGTTTTAGACATTAAAATCTCCTGCTATCAGTGTCTGGCTGTCTCCACACCCATGCTTCCCCAGTTTCTCCGGTCTCAGCGTGACTACCCACAGCCCCTTGCACTACCACAAGCCCCCTAGGATGTGTGCTCAGTCCATGCTGTCCCACACCCGCTGCATGTGCCAAGGAAGAGGAACTGACTGTTTGAAACGTGTAAGCAGCCCAAACCCCTTGTCACCATCTCCCGAAGCTCATGCAGAGGATGTCTGGGCTGTAGCGATGGTGCTTGTGAGTCTGGATAGGGAGAGCATGGTGTGCAACCCACCCCTCTCTGGCCTGATCCTTCCCAGTGGCCCAACGGGGTTTGGGGGGATGGCTGCCTCTGCTTCCCAGGGCTGGGGGAGGGTGTTGGCACCTGGGGGTGATGGCAGCTCCTGGACTGAGGGAGAAGGGGGTCTGTACATCCCAAGATGGATGGGTTTAGGGGTCGTGTTTGCAGGCAGGGGGAGAATAAAGTGTAGGAGGACTGGAAAGAGTGTAAAACACTCTTGTGCACAGGTCCCATGCTTCTGAACCTACCTGGATGCCCACTGAATTCCCTTATTCGCTTCAGAAAAAATATGAACACAGGCTTTTTGTTATTTCTTTCTCATCAGAACTGTGCTTACCTCAGCAGACAGTGATGGGCTCTGTCCCTCGATGTCGGCTGTCCATCTGCACTCTCCTTGGGCTCACAGGTCAGCCCTGGTGTAGACCTGTTTGGAGAAACATGAAATAAGGCCTCCAGAAACTGACAGTTGTCTTGTGGCGTTAATATTTCAAGTGAGCTGGCTCAAGTCTCAGCTTGATAAACATCCCAGTGCTTTATGCACACTCCTCCATTTCTGTCTGTGACTCAGGTGAGGGGTTGCTGTGTGTGGTCTTACTGAAGAAAAGCCAGTAAGTGTTTATATGAAGCGCTGTAGACCTCTGTTGGCCCCTTGGGACCTGTGTCATTTCACCACTCAGCTGAGATTGCCTGTGCCTGGCTGTGTACAGGGGCGTTCCCGTCTGTTCCCTTCCCAAGACAGGTACCATTGCGGCAGGTCAGCGAGAAGCTCTGTTGTTCTGCTTGAGTTTCAAGAAATAAATGTCCCTAGGCTGGTCCGGTTTGCAAAATTACCATGCGTGAAGCTTTCAAAAACTTTCATGTATACGAGCTGTTGGGAAGACTGTGAATAGGAAGGAACCCTGTCTGGGAGAGAGGGAAAATAGACAGAGTGCTGACATTTACATTCAACCCTGAGCACATCTGGACAACGTGTGGGTCTTTTGGAGGCAGGTGCAGGTAGGTGAAATCATTTCTGCCCTGAATATCTCCTACCTGACAGTCCCTGTGAAATAACTATGTTTATTTACATGCTGCTGTTTTGGGAGGTTGGCAGCAGGCTTCTAGCTGGCATTTTCAGAGCCCGGAGCAATGAAAACAGCACTGCTCTCCGCTGCCTGCATTTCTTACAATGCTTCCTATTCAGTTCAGGCAGCGTCAGGACTGCAGGCAACGCCATGCAGCTTACTAGGCTTCTCCCCTTTCCCAGGACTACACTTGCATCATCTGAAACAAATGTATAGTTCTGAAGTAATTCACTAGTATGACACTTTCTTAGCAGTAATAATTATAGTTCTGTGTTGTGATTGCAAATGAGAGGATACATGAGTCTGGGTACAAGTGATGAGGAAGGACATAAAGACACAGGGTGAGGTGGGTAAACGAAGGGGCAAGGGGCAGAGAGGGTGAGAAGTAGTCAGGGTGGGAGGGTGGAGATGCTATCTAGTCTCTGAAAGGTGTAAAGAATTGTGTGCTTCACATAGCCTCTTAAAACCATCTTCTGTGCACGGACAATACTTATCCATCTTAAAGAAAACCGGGGTGAGCAATCTCCTCTGCTTTGACATCCCGTTAATCCTCTTTTCGGCTGTGAGACTGTTGTAAACCATTGACTGAATAGTGCTGGCAGAGCAGATGACACTGCACATAACCTGGACTCTAAGAGAACATGGAGGAGTTTCTGGGTAGCTGGGCAGGGGTGGCCTTGATGTGTTTTCTGAAAGGAGAGCCCTAGGATCACACTGCCATGCCGAATTCAAAAGTACCATGTGCCCAGAAGGCACAGCTACTATGTGGTTAACCGTAGGGTTGCTCAGTGTCTTTGGGAGTGGCTAACAACTGTGCGGGGGTGGTAGATTCAGCAGGAAAATATTTGATTATGCTGAAAAAATTCTCTGATGTGCTGCAGCTGTAACAGCTCTTGCATTAGTCAAACAATAGCACTCCAGCTACCTTGTCCATCACATTAAAGATGACCTATACTTATGACACAAGTGTGCATGTGGCTTGCTGCCATCTTGCATTCTCATCCGAGGTCAGCCTTACATGGCGTGCCTTATTTCCAGGCTTTTCTTGTCTGTGGTGTTATGTCCTTCCCATTTATTAAACAGCTTTCTGTCTCCTGGAAAACAGGAATTCTGCTTTCACATTATCTTGACCCTAATTAAGGTCCATATAGCCTCATCATCACACACATCAATAGTAAAATACCACCTGCAACAGCAAGTTCTGGGGCATAGACTTTCAGGCAGTCCTGAAATGCGTAGCTGCAAGTGGTTGTTTCCTTGAAAGGAATCTCAAGTCCAGCACTTCAGAGTTTTAAGAAAATTTTCTTGATCTGCCTGAAAAAATACATATTATTTAGTATCCTCCTGTACCATCAGCCAGCTTTTCTGTCTCTGTTCTCCTGGGTATCCGTTCCTGCTTATCTTGATTTACAGGGAAATTGTCTGGACAGCCAGAGATCCGGTTAGGAAAGCTAAAGCCCAGATAGAGTTAAATCTGTCCAGGGGCATCAGGGGCAACAAGAAAGCCTTCTATAAGTATATCAGGGACAAAAGGAAGACTAGGGAAGATGTGGGCGGACTCAAGAAGGAAATGGAAGACCTGGTCACCTGGGACATGGAGAAGGTTGAGGTACTCAGTGACTTTTTTGCCTCAGTCTTCACTGGTAAAGGCTCTAACCATGCTGCCCAAGTTGCAGAAGGTAACAGCAGGGACTGGGAGAATGAGGTACTGTAGGAGAAGACCAGGTCTGAGACCAGCTGAGGAACCTGAAGGTGCACAAATCCATGGGACCTGATGAGATTTATCCATGGGTCCTGAGAGAACTGGCGGATGTAGTTGCCAAGCCACTATCCATCATATTTGAGAAGTCGTGGCGGTCTGGTGAAGTTCCCACTGACTGGAACAGGGGAAACATAACCCCCATTTTCAAAAAGGTTAAAAAGGATGACCTGGGGAACTACAGGCTGGTCAGTCTCAGCTCTGTGCCCAGCAAGATCATGGAGCAGATCCTCCTGGAAACTCTGCCTAACGCACATGGAAAATAAGGAGGTGATTGGTGGCAGCCAGCATGGCATCACTAAGGGCAAATCATGCCTGACGAATTTGGTGGCCTTCTACGATGAGGTTACAGTGTTCTGCTCCTCCCCTGGTGGATAAGGGGGGAGCAAGAGATGTCATCTAGCGGGACTTGTGCAAGGCATTTGACACTGTCCTGCATGACATCCTGGCCTCTAAATTGGAAAGACATGGATTTGATGGATGGCCCACTCAGTGGATAAGGAACTGGCTGGATGTTTGCACTCAAAGAGTTCTGGTGAACAGGTTGATGTCCAAGTGGCTAGCAGTGACGAGTGGCATTCCTCAGGGGTCAGTACTGGGACCAGTACTATTTAACATCTTTGTTGGCAACACAGATGTTGGGGCTGAGTGCACCCTCAGCAAGTTTGCCGACAACACCAAGCTGTGTGGAGCAGCTGACACGCTGCGGGGGAAGGGATGCCATCCAGAGGGACCTGGACAGGCTTGAGAGATGGGCCCGTGCCAGCCACATGAAGTTCACTAAGGCCAAGTGCAAGGTCCTGCATGTGGGTCGGGGCAATCCCATGCACAAGTACAGGCTGGGCGGAGAGTGGATTGAGACCAGCCCTGAGGAGAGGGACTTGGGGGTGTTGGTAGATGAGAAGCTCAACATGAGCCGGCAATGTGCGCTCCCAGCCAACCACATCCTGGGCTGCATCAAAAGAAGCGTGGCCAGCAGGTCAAGGGAGGGGATTCTCACCCTCTGCTCTGCTCTTGTGAGACCCCACCTGGGATACTGTGACCAGCTCTGGAGCCCCCAACATAAGAAGGACATGGACCTATTGGAGCAAGTCCAGAGGAGGGCCATGAAGATGACCAGAGGGTTAGAGCCTCTGTGCTGTGAGGACAGGCTGAGACAGTTGGGGTTGTTTGGCCTGGAGAAGAGAAGGCTCCAGGGAGACCTTATAGCAGCCTTCCTGTACTTAAAGGGGGCCTACAAGAAAGCTGGGGAGGGACTTTTTACAAGGGCATGTAGTGATAGGACAAGGGGTGATGGCTTCAAACTAGAAGGGCGTAGATTTAGATTAGATATTAGGAAGAAATTTTTCACTCTGAGGGTGGTGAGGCACTGGGACAGGTTGCCCAGGGAAGCTGTGGAGGCCCCATCCCTGGGAGTGTTCAAGGCCAGGTTGGATGAGGCTTTGAGCAATCTGGTCTAGTAGGAGGTGTCCTTGCCCATGGCCAGGGGGTTGCAACTAGATGACCTTTAAGGTCCCTTCCAACCTAAACCATTCTATGATTCTATGAGTCTATACCCTTCACTATTTTTCCACTGAAGCTCCTAACTCCAAGCAAGTCTCTGATCCAGCTGTACAACCACTGCAGCTTGCCTACTGACCCCGGAAACAGCAGAAACAACAGATTGTTCTTTTCTAGCTAGTGCCCAAACAACAGCTGAAAATTCAGTGCCATAAACACATTGCATTTCCCTTGCAAACCTGGTGTTTAGGGACTTTAAATATCTTATGGCTAGTGAGCAGCTGGGTTCTTTCCATCCAACATGGTCCTGTCTTTGTCTTGCAAGTAAATTTCCCAGGGCACCAAACGAGTATCTGCTAAAACATCCCAGTCTGAGCGGTTAAGCACTGACATGTCTAAGCCCCATTGGAATCCACAGCTGGAAACTCCACCAGTCTGCATCCTCCTTGTGCCGTGTCTGTAGGCTGTCACCATGAACACTGCCTGGCACAACATGGGCAGACAGGAGATGGTAACAGTGGTTGTGGTCATCTTGTATGTGATACCTTTGTCATTAGGACACTCACTGGGTCTGAGAATACCCACAGAAACTCAAAGGTACTTCTGCGTGTTTTGAGATTCTCCATCCTAAAATATATTATTCACTACATTTATTTCTCATAGCTTCTATGCAACGCCAGAGCTGAGAGCACTCTTACATGTTGCAAGCTCAACTATTCTTTCCCAAGACGCATAATTTTTAAGCATTGTAAGCACATAAAAAGGATTATATTAAAAGTACCAGGTGCAAAGGAACCCTCCCTACTGCACCATCATAAGCTAGACCTTAATCAAGAATATGAAAGCAATTTTAATAATGCTGTATTTCACTGGGTAATTGAAGGATAACAACAGAGTAAGTAGGAGAATTTCTACCCTGTGATCACACAGTGATATTTGCATTTTTGCTGATGCTGTTGTGAATGGGGAAGGGAACTGGGTGAATGCAGAGAGTGCCCAGTTCTCCAGAGGAAATGACTCTGTCTAAGGGTGGCACTAAGGCTATTAATAACAGTTGGTCTTTTTGTAACTTTAACTCCAGCCTTTACCAAATCTTGAACTCTCTTTTTTCAGAGAATAAACAAAACTTATTTTGTCTTTGCTTGGTTAGAAAGCAACCTCAAAGTGCTGAAAGCATGCCATTTCTTTGAGAGAGGTGACCCAGTAGTTAGGCTAGAGTGGCATGTTCCTGGAGCTCCTGACCAGCACACCTTGTTGTGTCCCTGAGAGCCAGGGTGCGCGTGTCAGCCTGGGGCTCAACAAAGCCAGATGCATTAGAGGGGCTCGCTCCGTGAAGACAACCAGTATTGCAGTGCTGGAAAGCAGTGAGGAAGTTCACCACTTGCAGACACTTCTTGCCTCTTCTGAAGTACTTGCTAGACCCAAAGTGAGATCAGTGGGTGGAAGGAATATAACCACGACGTACTCTAGTACTTCCTCTGCCTAATATTTTTCCTTGTCTCTGAGTCAGTTAAGGAGTTTGGAAGGATTTATTCTGTGGGTTGAGGTTTTTCTTTCATATCTTACCAGCTACAGTCAACATCTACTCCAACTAAACTTATGAACTGTCATCTGTGGAGACACCTAAGAGAAGTTAAGCATTTTCATTACACGTTTTTTCTTGTACAGTTTCCTTCTGATACAGGATGCCCTAGCTTAAGGGTGGTATAGAAACCTGCCCTGGTAAAGTGGCGTAAAACCTAGAAAAGCAAAGTGTGTCTCAGAAAGTGCTGGAAATCACTACTAAGCCTGCAATGAAGCGCTCGCTTTTGTCACATGGTGTTTGCAAAAGGACGGCATGGTACACGTCCTGGTGCTCATTCTGAAAGATCAAGTAAGGACTATTGTCAGCAGCTTTTCCCATGCTGTTGGGGTAGTGACAGGCACTTCTATCCTCAACACATGGACAGAAGATTTCAAGAACTCTTGGATGGTGCCTGTCTCCATGGCACTGTTTTGGGGCCAAGGATAAAAGCTGTGTGGCAGCCTCGGTCTCTTGTCTATTGAGCTGCCTGTGGGATGGAGCTGGATTTCAGTTCTGACACTGCAACTCCTGCTGAACTAGTTCACGCACTACGTGGTGCTCCGCTTTCAGCCCTTGTGAGATTTAATCTCATGTTTCATGGAGGTGCAGAGATTTGCATCTGTCACTTCTGCCTGCGTTTCTTGTCTCTTTTCATTGGTTATGAGGATGGAAGTAAAGGTCCTGCGAGGCCCATGGAGGAGTGTGACCTCGCAGTGCCATGTAAGGACACCGTGTAGAGGACCACGTTGCAGTTCAGAGGCTCGTGCATGGGCCTTTTGAGCTGATGTTGCTATAGGTGACCCATATGGGGTTCAGTACTGCAGGGCTCACTGGACCAAAATGTTGGAGCACACGGACAAAAGAGCTGCTGTGCTGAATCAGGAAGAGTCCTCAGACTCTGGTCTGCAGGAGGTCAGGAAGCGAGAGCCAGGACGGTTCTTCCTGGCCTGGAGTCAGTGCTTTGATGCAGCAGTGAGACCTCCTCATTCCAATGAAACAAAATCTCCTTGTGCTACATGTCCTCTATGGAATAGGAGAAAACATTTTCATTGTACTCTCATTCACCCACTCCTTCTGCTTCTAAAGTTTTGAATGGTTTACTCCAGTCTCAGGGCGTTGCAAGTGGTTTCCCTTTATGTGCACAAACCCACACGCTCCCCCTGCCTTTGCTTTGGGCTGTTTTCTCCCCCACACAATATCAAGAAATGAAGTGCGATGAAACCCTTTCTGATTCATCACAAATGTGGGGAAGATTTTAGTCAGACGGGGGAGATAAGGTGCGAGAGCACCCACAGGTGAGGTTTGCTTCCAGTAAAGCCAGCTGGAGCGTGGTGGCTTCCAGCAGCCTGGAGGTTTGGACTGGGGAGTGCACTGTTGCGCTGTTAAAGGAAACCCGTTTCCAAAACAGGGCTGTTTGCACTCCCTGCGACTCACAGCTCCAACCAATCTTTGCACTTTGGGGAGTCACGGACAGGCCACAAACCTTGCTGAAAGCTTATGGAGATGCAGTGGAGCAGCAAAGGAAGGCTGGGAGGTTTGCAAACTGTCAGCACATACGGGCAATTCCTGCATGCCATTGGCAAGAGCAAAGTGAATCCAAAAGATGGGATAAGAGTGTGGGGCCTGTTCTACCCTACTGCAAATATCACTTCTAATTCTGCATGTTTCCAGGATCAGTTTGGGAGAAGCTTGCAGGGTTTCTTCTTGTGGCATTGAGGAGGGACATGTTCTGTTGCTGCTCACCCACGTCCGAGTGACCTGTGCAGCCTGCACAGCTTCACGTTATTCAGGGCAGAAACTGGGTTTGGAGCTGCTCATCATTACAGATTTATTGCCGTTAAAACCAAAACAAACTCCAAACCTATTTATAGGTGAGACAGCACCCGTAGATGGGTGACTTCTTGTAGCTGCCACACATCCTTAAGGCTAGGGAAAGTTTCTGCACAGTAAGCAGACCCAGAGGTCCTCTGGCTTGCTCTGCCCTGTTCTCGTACTTTAGCCAATGAAACTACAGAGCATTTAGCTCCTAAAATAGCACTGCAAATGACATCATACAGAGGTACTAAACCCATTCCTGAAAGCAATATAAGCACACTCAGGAGGGATTATGCTAGACCTTAAAGCCCTGATATTTGGCTGGTTTTGTATGTTCAGACTGGAAAGCAGCTGCTTTGACTCCAGATCACTACTGGATTCATGGAGAAGGGACACAAAATTCCTTCTTCAGCTACTACACTTTGATCACAAAAATCATCTGCATCGGGACCTCCTCAGAAGCTGTGTTTCTTGACTAACATGACACCCCAGAGTAGGTGGCTTTCTGAAGGCCTGACACATCATGTCATTTCTCATTCTGTCAAACAGATGCAAAGTGAACTTTCTTTCCCCAAACCCCACAGATTTCCGCTTTCCTTTGGGAGGAAATGTTTAACCACATCTATGAAAACCCTGTTTGGTTCTGTTGGCACATATAGCTTGGCTCTTGTAACTATTTTTCCTCTGACTACATCATTTCAGTTTGATCAAGTGGCTTTCTACTGCCTTGCTGTTCAGTAACTAATTTCCAGCTGTCTCCCAGGGTTGCAGGACTTCTTTCTATTCACAGACATCCTTCACAGTCCAGGGAATGACAAGGAAACTGCTGATTATTCCTTCCCCTCACTGGCTGAATAGAATAATTAACATGTGGCTGATAAGGGAGAACAGAACTTGTTGGCGTTGGTCTGCCAGTGCTAAATTGCGCTCTCACAGTGAGAGGTTTTAGCTTGACTCGAACACCCTCTCTGGAAAATTGGGCAGGATATAAAATCTTGTCTGATACTGAATCTATTCCTAATAGCAGTGATCATTGTTTTACCACAAGCTTACAAGCAGTCTTCCAATTTTCCAAGCATCAGGATCAAAGGCTGCATTTGGTACTCCAAGATGAAACTCTTGTCACGGCTGTAGCAAACAGGGTGTTATCTCTTACCACGACTTTTCTGTGTAGTTGTGGGAAAAAATCACCCACCCCCCCCCACTTCACTTCGAATCATGACTAAACTGCAGAGAAATTTGTAATGTTGCAGTATTATTTTGGTAAATTTAGTTGTTTCCAGTAGATGGCATTACTGCAGTGCAGTCCTGGTGGAGGTTAGTTCCTCTCCCTGGCTTGGGCTGCCAGAATAATCCCTCTGTTCCTCAGCGCACAGGAGTGAATTTGTTTTTTCTCCTAGCAGTCAAAATAAATGGGGATAAAAACATTCTTGTCCTTTTCATTTCCTACCCAATAAAAGATGTTATTTCTATTTTATGCATTTTTGTAGTTTTTTTTTTATGTTTTATTTTTCAATGTGCATAACTCCACAATGACTTTATTTTAGAAAATTTGTCAAGACAGTGAGTGTTTCGGATTGTATTCACAAATTCGCTAACCACTGAGCACTGCTCTTTCATGTATAAAATTTCTGCCCTCAAGTCATGGATCTGGGCTTTCTGTATGGCAGAGGGGAAGAATCAGGCCCTTCACACTAGCTCCACAGCGGCTTGCAGGCAAAGTAGAGACCAGTTACAAGAAGCAGCTGGTAATTTTAACCAACGAATTACATTTCAAATTGATTTGTTAGGTTTTTAGGTACATTCCTATGTACAGTCTCTAAAATGCAAAAATATGGTAGACAGGCTAAAAAAACCCAAGCCACATATGAAGGTAACTGTTCTTACTGCTAATGTCAAAGACAATTCTGGCAAAAATGTGTTACTGCACTGATTGCGCTTGGGCACAGCATGAGTGGACATCACAAGCCCTCCACACAGATCTCCAAAAGCCATTCTTTAAAACACTTGTCTTCAAGCCAACTCACTTACATTATTCATTAGTCAACAATTTACATTAGAAAAAAAATTACCAGAAACGTGGGTAGCATATTCTATTATTTACCTTGGCATTACAATAAATGTAAATTAGAGTTTGTCTTTAATTAACTGTGCACTTGTGTATTTTAATCCAAGACAAGCTGACTTATAAAAGACAACTCTTAGCATTTGATTTTCCTTATGTTTAGTTAAAACACAATCCAATTCTTCCTCATTGACCTAGTGTGGAATTTATTAACTTACTACCCAATTCACAATAAGCTGAGTAAAATGTAAATATTTCCCCATGATTCATCAAAGCTTCTAGTCCACCAAGTATTTTTCTTTGCAAGCAAAAGCGTGCTGTGGCTTGGGGAGTAGGGGAGCAAGGGGGAAGCAGGGCGTGTGTCTCAAGGACCTGGGCATCGCAGGTGCGGGCCATGGCACCTTCCCCCATTTGGGATCCGTAATCCTGAGTCCTTTCCTGAAATAAGGAACCTAATGCAACCCCTGAGGACATCTGTATGTGTATATATGTGCATGGATGTATATACAAAGACAGATAAAACAGTGCTCCCTTCTTTACCTAATAGGCCTTTTCTGATTCTTGAAGCATGTTAGCACTCTGCTGGTTGCTCGAATGAGCACTCGCGCAGGATAGGAGGCCCTTCGTGCCCCGATCGAAGTGCTGACTGCCACCCCAAACTACACCTAAGGGCTCTCTCAGCCTCTCCTGCTCCATGGCTGCTTGACCACGTTCATCCAGAAGTCTGAGAGATGTGGGATTTCAGGCTTTGGCCGGGTTAGGTGGCTGTTGGTTGGGGAATGACAATTTCAAAGGAAGTGGCCAAAGTAGTCCTTTGACTTGATTACACTAACTCGTTTATTTTCTTATTTGATATCGGTAGGCAGGCAGTATTATTTATTTGGTTTGGTACTAATATGTTTATTCAAAAGGAACAGTGGCTTGGGCTTTCTAGCTAGACTTCTGCAGAAGCTGCTGTTCGAACTCCCCTGTTTGCTGTTCACAACTTTTACAAAGTTTTGCAATTAAATCTGCTGTATTTAGCATGTGGTCCAAAATAATTTTCCATTTGCTGAGGAAATGAGCAGAATGGTTAAACTATAGAGAAAACTGAGAAGGGAACAGCAGCAGCAGTCTTTTGAGTATCAAAACTGGTGTGACGTATATTTGCATGTCCCAGCTGCTAAAGGACCTGAGTGGAGAAAAGGAAATTTGCCAGGGAAATAGCTTTTTTGAGGGGAAAAAAATGCTACGGTCTGTGTATATGTCACTAAACCCACATCTCCGAGTCTTTCACAGCTGCCTTTCATGCGGAGAGCAGGGGTGAAGGCACTGCCGCCGCTTGATCCTTGTTCCCAGCGTAAGGGCCACGACTGGCTGTGCTGCAGCTGCTGCCACCGGGCAGGTCTCCGTGTCCGTGGTGGGCTGCAGGGAGGACCCCGTGCTGGGCTCAGTTTAGCTACACCTGGAAAGGCTGTCTGCGCAGATCGTGGCAGCAGCT
Source organism: Burhinus bistriatus (assembly GCA_013397275.1). Classification (NCBI taxonomy): domain Eukaryota; kingdom Metazoa; phylum Chordata; class Aves; order Charadriiformes; family Burhinidae; genus Burhinus; species Burhinus bistriatus. Next base: position 28,074 of record VYXH01006735.1, on the reverse strand, counting down.
TACAGGCAGTGGTCTGTGCTACAGCTGTATCTCTGCTTTCTTGCTGAGCATGGCCCTGGGGCAGACCTGCAGTGGATGAACTCCAGTGCAGCTCCCAGTCTGCTCTGTTTCCACCATTCCAGCTGGCTGCCAAGGGCCCCAGGGCTGGGGAGCAACACCAGAAAAAGACGGGGGGAGATGGGGAGTGCAGGGAGGTGCAGGTGAGAACCTGATTCAGGCAACACTGAGGGTCAGAGCCATTTGTACGTGTGTAATAGACGTTAACTCTAGTATGTGTGCAAGGCCTCCATCACCCTTACATTGATGTTTCCCTTCAACAGAAACGACCTGGGAGCGGCCAAGCAGCGTGCCTGGGACTCCAAAGAGCCCTGTGTCACAGAAGAGTTCTGCAGGTACTGTTTGGTGCTGTGCCTGACCACTGCATTGGGTGAATCTGCTTCTCTACCACTCAGCAGAGCAAAGGAAAATGCTGTCATCATGTGGGATGTACACTTAATGTACACAGTCACGTCAGTGTAGCAGAGTAAACATGGTGGGGCTTTCCCTTCTGATACATCTTCATAGAATCATAGAATCACAGAATGGTTTTGGTTGGAAGGGACCTTAAAGATCATCTAGTTCCAACTGCCCTGCCATGGGCAAGGACACCTCCCACTAGACCAGGTTGCTCAAAGCCCCATCCAACCTGACCTTCAACACTTCTTCTTGCCTGTTGTTTGCCTGCTGATGCATCTTCTGGCCAGTTGTCTGAAGCGTCTGCTCAGAGCTGAGATGGCTCCTTCCTTGGAGCACGGAGGCAGACGGTGGCCCAGAGAGCTAGCAGGGCTGCCAGCTCTGGGAGGGAAGGACAGGCCGCCTTTCCCAGTCCTGCTTTCTGCTGGGGCAGGGGAAGCAAAAAGCTGCAGAGGAACGTGGGCTGGCTGCAGCTCTTCCATGCAGAGCACACGTGCACAATGAAGCGTTTTAGCATGTGGGTTGGCCACTTCACCTCTGTCCTGACTTGAAGATGCAGGGAATCAAGTAACAGAGTATAACAGCATAACTGTACTGAAAAGCTTCGAGTACTGCAGAAAGACAAAGCAAAGCCAAAGTTACTCTAGAATAAAAAGTGTTAAATGTAAAGGCCATTGCTGCCAGCTGACTGTAAATAATGCAGTCTAGAGGATAGTTTTCATACAGTTTTTTTGAACCGATGCCCCTCTATCGGCAGAGCTGAGCAGGAAGGATGCTTGAAGGTTGCGCATTTTGTTGTGACCAAAGGATTTGTAATGTAGTTGTGTATCTTGTTTTAACCCTACTTTAAGCATTATGCTTTGCTCAGTATATTCCAAAAATAAAGCAATCTACAGCTGTATACATGGACCATAAATACAAGGCTTGCTTTCTTGACATGAAAAGCCTATTAAACCAGTGCTTTTTACGTATGTAGTGAGTTGACCCTGGCTAGCCGCCAGGTACCCTCCAAGCCATTCTATCACTCCCCCTCCTCAGCTGGACAGGGTGGAGAAAAATACAATGAAAGGCTCATGGGTCAAGATAAGGACAAGAACATCACTCAGCAATTACCATCACAGGCAAAACAGACTCAAATCGGGAAAATTAATTTAATTTATTACCAATCAAATTGGAGTAGGGTAATGAGAAATAAAACCCAAATCTTAAAACACCTTCCCCCCACCCCTCCCTTCTTCCCAGGCTCAACTTCACTCCCAATTTTCTCTGCCTCCCTGCCCCAAGTGGCGCAGGGGGACAGCAAATGGGGTTTGCAGTCAGTTCATCACACATTGTCTCTGCTGTTCCTTCCTCCTCAGGGGGAGGACTCCTCACACTCTTCCCTGTGCCAGCATGGGTCCCTTCCACAGGGTGCAGTCCTTCAGGAACAGACAGCTCAAGCGTGGGTCCCTCACAGGGCCACAAGTCCTGCCAGCAAACCTGCTCCAGCGTGGGCTCCTCTCTCCACGGGTCCACAGGTCCTGCCAGGAGCCTGCTCCAGTGCAGGCTCTCCATGAGGTTACAGCCTCCTTCGGGCATTCCCCTGCCCTGGCGTGGGGTCCTCCAGGGACTGCATGAGGATATCTGCTCCACTGTGGACCTCCATGGGCTGCAGAGGGACAGCCTGCCTCACCATGGTCTTCACCACGGGCTGCAGGGGAATCTCGGCTCTGGTGCCTGGAGCACCTCCTGCCCCTCCTTCTTCACTGACCTTGGTGTCTGCAGAGCTGTTTCTCTCACATATTCTCACTCCTCTCTTCAGCTGCTGCTGGTGTTGTGCAGTTTTTTCCCCCACTTCTTAAATATGTTATCACAGAGGCGCTACCACCATCGCTGATGGGCCGGGCCTTGGCCAGCAGCGGGTCCGTCTTGGCTCTGTCAGACATGGGGGAAGCTTCTAGCAGCTTCTTACAGAAGCCACCCATGTAGCCCCTCCTGCTACCAAAACCTTGCCACGCAAACCAAATACAACATAGCCTACTTCTTCAAATACATCATTTTAGCAAACAGCTCTGTGGGAACCATTTTGAGTTTGGGAGTCTCTTTTTCTTGGCTCCTGTCATACCTCCTGATAATTGCCTGCTGCAGGATCCTGAGGGTGGAGTGGGCCCAGTAGAGTCCAGTTCTGGGGTCCTTCTGGTTGGAGCCAACACATCACATTGCCAGCCTGCTGGGGTGGGGAGAAACATCCATAGTTTCTTGGGCTGGAGGCAGTGAACACTGGTGACTCAAAAAAGGCACTGTGATTTATATCTGTATATTCAATTATGTGATTAGTTTTTAATTACTCATTTGCTACCAGCAGCAAGCCTGCTGACTCTCCATCTGTTCTTACAGTGAATGGCTACCACATCTCTGGGACCCCAGTACACCAGCTTGACTCTGGTCATATGAGCCTCCGAAAAGCCAGTGGGGACCCCCAGGTAAGTTTTGAGGAAAAAGCCAAACAGTGGTATCCAAGAATAAATGGGTCCTCGCTTACGTAGTTTAGGAATTCCCCCAGAGCAGGAGGTCAAAACGCATTTTCTTTTAGAAACTGTCAGATCAGACAGATTTGTTGCATCTAGAACAGTTAATCTTTGTGTCCAACTGGTAAAACAGTACAAAATGCCAAGATACTTTGGATTTTTTTGTCCTATTGCTCCTTTCTGAAAAATCCACCAGGCCACTACAGTCACCATTAACAACCCTACGAACTTTCCTGCCACTCCAGCCTGAAGCCTGAGCCCATCTCCAGCACAGTCCTCTCTCTAGACTTGCACATCTGCCCATGTCTGTATCTCACTGTATTTTCTTGTGGCTCCAGCCTTCCCTCCCAAAGACAGTATTCACAAAGAATTTGTCTGAAAGCTTTTTTCTTAATTACTTCATCCATTCCTGCATGTCCTTTTACAGGCCCTCCTCTGTGCCTTACATAGCCTGTGCCTCACCCATCTCATCACCCCGGGCTAGCGTTCAAGACGCTGACCTGCAGACAGCCGGTCTCCCCTGCCTGTTTGTCCAAATTTCCAACAAATATCCCTGCACTTTTTCTTGCACCCCTTCATATCCCTGGGAGAGTCTTCCCTGCAGGTCTGCAGATGCCGCACACGGCCCTCTTCCAGCTCCTCCCGTGAAACTCTTCTGTGCTGCCAAAACAGCAACAGTTGAATAGCTGGTGAGTTGCACTCCCGTTGGGTTGTGCTTCCCTGCCTGTTGGCATTTATCCCCCGATGGTACAGGACCCGACTTCTCTGTTTCATTTCTGTATTAACTGGTAGGTTCTTCAGCAGTGCAGCTCCTGAAATACTCCCAGTGAAATGCATGCTTGATTTGCGTGCTGCTACCATGCTGACCTGGGTTGCCTGTTGCTCTCAGCATCCCTCTGATGTTCCCCATTTCTTAGTCTAAATTTTGTGCTGTCTGCCAACCATTCCTCTTTGCCTCAACCCACTTTCTCGCCCCCTGTCCTCCTAGGTCTTCAGCCTTGCCCTCATGCATGCTGTTTCAGCTAAGTCAGCATTTCTGGTTTTGCTTCCCCACCAGTGGATTCAAGGCATGATGCAGTTCCTTCCATATCAAAATTCTTGCACTTAGCTACCCGTGCTGCTTCTTCTCTAAGCAGTTTGCACAGGCTGGAGGCAGAGCATGTGGGCACCTAAACTACGTCAAAAGCATTTTAGAAACTGATGTAGTGCATTACCGGACACGCACCCCTGTCCACGTCTGCTGTGACTCCCTCAGAGAACTCAAAAAAACTTGCAGGCTATGACTTCCTTTAAAAAAAGTTATGTTAATCCTTGTGCAAAAAAATTCATTTCTCAAGGTATCTGATTCACAATGTTTTTGCAGTTGACTTGGTACACAAGTCAGATTAACTGACTCCCCCAGAACTTCCTTTGTAGCAACATTTGCCACTTTCCATTTTTATGGTGCTGAGTCTGACTCAAGTTGATAGCCACCTTTTTGGTCAAATTCACGTCTGAGATACACGGGGAGTCCACTGCCATGCACTGGTTTGCTCAGCTGACTCCTGACAAAAATCCCTTTCCTGACTTTTCTCATTCACTTCAACAGCCTCCGTGATACTTTCTTTCCATTGCTCCTTTATTACAGGTTTTTCCAAAATGAAGGCCTGGCTTCATTCCTGCTTTGAACCTCTAAGTACTTTTGAATCTGTAACTGGCTGCCAGTGCCATTAACTCTAAGAGCAGGTTGTGTCCACGCCCGCTTGGGAGCCTGCTTTTCCTGGGAGCCTGCTTTTCCTGGGAGCTGTGGCTGCTGTTGCAGAAGAGTCCTTAGTGAGGGAAACATCTGACCACAAACTGTAGCAAGAAGCTGTTCTCTGCCCCCTCAAGCTCCCACACGTTTGGGGCAGCCCCTCTCCTCCTTGCCTGACTCGGGCCATTCCAAGCTGCCTTCCCTTGACTGCCTCCTCGTCTGTTCTTGGCACAGGCAGCCTCCCGCTGCACGGCAGCTTCCAGGCATCCTCCAGGATGCTTTCTTAAACGCGGGTAGCAGCCATCGTGCAAACAAACGCTGGCAAGATCCCTCAACAAGCTCAGCCACATTTCTTGGAAGCAGGTCACGGGGGAAAAGGCCGCAGCGGCGAACAGCGGGGAGCTGCGCCGAGGCCAGGCCTCCTGTGCGGCTTCCCGGAGAGCAGCGCTCGCGCTGCCCCTCCGGC
>VYXH01006735.1:0-22469 GCA_013397275.1 Burhinus bistriatus | reverse complement strand
GTACTTTGGGTGTTCGGGCACTGATAAGTCAGGGGCCCGGGTTTGCTTCGGGATCTCCGTGCTGGGTAGGATTCCGGTGGTTCTGGCTGTCGGATGAGCAGGAGGTTGGGGCCGCGCCGAGGAAGGGGAACGGCGAGCCGCGAACGGGCGGTCCGGGCAGAGCGTCCTGAGCCCCCGCGGTGGGAGCGGCGGGGCGGGGCGGGCGCAGGCTGAGGAGGGGCTCACCGCCCCGGGCTGAGTCTGCCACTCGCTCTCCAGGAGGTGTCGGAAGGGGCTTTTCTGTGCCGCAGCGTCCGAGTGAAGATTTCCGATGGGAAGCGTAGGCAGAGATTTTAGGTTTCAGGATGAAGTTAATCTTATATTTGCTCTTAATATTAGTAATTAAGTATAGCTGATTCGATTAAGATGTTTTCAGTGGCGTGTTTGCAGACATTAATATCTTTTATATGCCCGGTGACCTCATCTGGAACGTAGTTTGCACTTCTGGACTCCTCAGAGCAGGACAGATATTTAAAAACAGGAACGAAATCAAGATAGATTAATTGAAAGTGTCTGGGAATAGAAAGGTTTATTTAAGAGGAAATAATAGAGAAGATAACTGAGCAGATAAATTAATTGCAGTGATAAAGGAGAGACAATAAACATGCTTACAGCTGCAAGCATTGGCAGGGTATAAAATCCACAAGAACAAAAGGAATAATTTAATGTTATACAGCATTTTTAACTGTTACTGTGGGGAGGAGGTTGTTGTCTACATTATCACACGCAGCCTGTTGATTTATCCATCGGTTGGCACGATTCCCTGGGTTTCTGGGGACAGGGACGAGGGTTCAAGAGGAGCATGTACAGGTGTCTCTGCACTGCAGGTCAGTCATTGCCATGAAGATAGTTTTCTGGGGGAAAAACAAAAAGAAATATCTTCGACAGTTTACTTGGTTATCAAAATCGCTCATTACAAATGAAAAATGTGTTGTTACTGTTAATTAGTGTATTGAGAGAGTGGTATGTCATGAAGTATGTATAAATCTGTTGGTTTGGGCAGATTTGCACATGTCCTGGGGAATCCAGATGCAGGGCTTCCAGAGCCACAGTGCTGGGGCTGGAAACATGTCCGAGCCACCTCATGCAACTTCTAATGCTGTTAAACATCAGGACATCAGCTCCTCATGCAGCCCCCTGCCCGCCCGAGTCGGAGGGGCAGGAGCAAACCATGGGCTGAACATTGTCTCCAGAGGGACTAGGCATGGTCCCAAGGTGGGTCACACTGGGTTGCAGGGCACAGCACAAGAGTGACAATGCTTCTGTTTCTGACAGCCTCGCTGCTTACGGGGTGAGGATGCAGGCTGTTCACTGAGGGTGGTTTTCACTGTCATATTTGCTGGCCCATGTGCCATCTGGTAGCATCTGCAAAGCAAGAAAGTTATGTCAGGGTCACTGGGTGTGCGTTTCTCCAGCAGAAGTCCAAAGCTTTCAAGTATGATGCATATCAGACAGACAAAAACAAGCTAATTTTAACAGTTGTTTGCTCCAAGCCGTTGCCTGCATCAAGGAAGCGTTATGAAAAATAACATACTCATATGGAGTGTAAACTATAAAACCATGTAATTTTTCCCCCGTCTCCTAGGAGGTTATATTTGTTCAGCGCCACTCAAGCTGATTTTGGGATGCTCCGGTTAACAGAGCTGCAGGGCACATCCTTAGCTTGCTGTCAGATGGTTTTTCTTGGTCTGTAGCAGTGCTCAGGCAGAACCTTTTCTTGCAGAGGAGGATTTTGTGAGTAACTTTGGACCTCTCAGTCCAGCAAACCTCCCCCCAAACTGAAATCCTGTGATATACAAGCTCTGGGCATCAGGTGATGTCCAGCCTGACCAGCGGCTGCAGCCTAGCTGTCTGTTTCACCGCTTGCAGCAGAGGGGTGGGAGTTTGTTCCTGTCTTCCTAGGAATGCGTCTGCCTCCTCTGCATCCAAATAGCCATTTGGGAGGACAGCTACTGGAAATCCTGAAGGCAGGTGGAAGCTGGGCTATTTCTCATCTCTATGCACCCAACAAGAAGAAGAGTATGGTGTTTCCTCTTTGGTGAATGAATGTTACCAACACTGTGTTGTCTTGTTTTCTTTGGAAGGGAAACCCCTGCTGGGTTATATCAGAGGCTGTTACGAAACTGCTGCTTGCACAAATTACTGGTTCTCACTTAGGAAGCAGCAGTGGAGGTCTGTGGTCTGTGCTGATTTTGCAGTGGGTTTCAAAGTGCTCTCGTTAGTTTTAGGCTGGATGGTTTGTTGTCTGATTCCTGAAGAGCTGCCTCTCTGGCTGAGAGTTCCTGTGGAAGCTGAAGCTCCTTTACCATAGGCGAGGGAGAGTTAAATGAAGAAGGTACAGGGGGTTATCAACTCAGGGACAGAGCTATGTTTCACTTGAAGAGCAGGAAACCTACCTGATGATGAGGTGTTTCTGAGTGTGGCTTTCTGAAGAATGCCCTAGTGCCTTGTCAAGATTTGACATGACTTGGAAAATGCTGGCATTTGTATTGTGTATGTTGGACGCAGAAATGAACGTGTGCAGGAGATGGGAAGAGGGGCAGCCTACATGCAGTACCTTGGTATTTTCGGCTGCTGTGCTAAGCGTCTGACACAATGTGATGAACACAGTATGAGGCTGCACGTTCAGCACCGTTCTCTCGTCTGCCCAGGGGCTGACTGCATAGCAGAAACTGTCAGGAATCCCTTGCTTTGGCAGGCACTTACCAAATCATCTCTAGACCTTTCTACAGATCGACCAAATAAAGCAGGCTCCTAGACACTTAGGGCAGAATCTTCTTTTTGAAACAGGAAGCATATCAATTGAATTTGCTACCGATCAGGACTTCTGTTGTCTGTTCTCCCTTTCTGTTGTACTGTAGCTGCAGCATCACCCTGCCAGCACTAAAACCACGTGCAGACTCGTGATGTTGAAGCTACCTAGACACAGTCTACCCAGACAGGGAAGCCCAGGAATGCCTAGAGTTAAAATGGCCTGAGCCTCTGTCTGTGCCTAAGCTCTTCTGAGGTGTCCTTTGCATTTGGCTGTTTTGCGCAAATGGTCCCATTTGGCAGGTGAACTCCTTACATTTAGTGGAGTTGGCCATTGTACTTTTCAGGTCTGGGCTGAAATTGTGAAGCAGATGCTGAAGTTAGGCAATCTGGCATAGCTGTGCTGTGTTTAAGGTGCCATGAATGTGCAGAAATCAGGAAAAAATAATCTGCATTTTTAAATTGAAGAAATAAGCAAGAATGTTGCCCCACTTTAGCACGGCACAGTAAGCTCACCCACTGTCTGCTCATTTATTTATATAGTGTCTTATGTAATAAACATGCAGTTGATTATCTAAGCCTTGATCAAATTATTTTTGTTTTATTCATGTTGCTTGGCAATGTCTCATTTACTGGTGAGTGCTGGTAGCAACTTCAAAGCCTCCAGAGGACTTTGAAATCCATGAAATGAATGTGCATGGCCAACCAACAAAGTTTCTTGCACCTGCGCACTCTGCTCGTGTGCAAATCCTGTGTGCTGACCTGGCTCCCTGTGACTTTTCTTCTTCTGTTGCCCTTTTGCATCTCAGACATAATCAAGAGTCATCTACAACGTAAACAGCTCATTTTGCCATCACTGCTGATGTAGTCATGTGAAATAAGAGCTGGCATATTTAGCTGCTAAGAGTATAATTGCTTTTGCTCATGATAGAGGCAAAAATATTTTGATCTATTTATTGAGTTTGGCTCTTGACAGGAGGCTTGTCAAGAGAAATGCATCAATTTGTGTTGCTTGCCTAGTTTTCCTCTCCCTGCCCGAGCTTTGTTGTCACCGTGTTTTTCACAGCATGTATCCTCTGACTGCGTACCTCCTCCTAGCTTTGGCGATGCAGCGGCTCTCGTGCAGGTTTATGGTGCCACTTGTGTCCAGTGGCAGCTGGAAGGACAGGCTGCTATCCTCCGGCATGTTTGCTTAGCTGATGCTTGCTTGGAGTACGCCTTGTTGCTGTCTTGTCATTAGTTTTGCTTTGTTGCAAGCTGACAACAGCCATTATTTTTATTAGTGAAGAGGCTGGATGAGGGCTTAATATCATGGTGAGGCTGATTATCACCTCTGCTGTCCCAGTGCAGCCTGAGCAAGTGTAATGCAGGTCATAACACCTTGTTTTCTCTTACACTTCTGTGACTCCATCATTAGCTGAGATAGGTGTTTTAATTTGTTTTGTTTCTTACTGGCGATTACAGCTGTAATAGTCAGCTTCTGCACGCTTTTGTTCAGGCCTGGTTGGCTAGTCAGCATTGTTGAAAGAGATTAGCACTGCAATGGTCTATCCTGTTGTTTGAATTTGGACCTTGCACATAACCCGACCGGCTGTCAGGGATGTGATTAGTGAGAGCGGTCGTCCCTCGCGCAGGGAGGGCGTCACTGATAGAACTTTTAATGCTGTTAAACATCAGGGCATCATCGCAAGGTGCTTTGGCTCTTTTTAGCATCAGTCAAAAAGCTCATCAGTGGGACTAAGCTGGTGAACCGGAGTCCTTTTTTTGAGCTATCTTTGATTTTAGAAACAAGAAAATGAGCATTTAAGAGGGAGGATTGTGGGGGGAGCGAGATGTGGCTACATCACTACTGGCGTGTGGCCGTGTCCTGCTCAGTGCCAGCCCAGTGTTCACCTCCCTGCTGGGAAACCCTGAGAGGTTTTAGGAATGTTCAGAAATACAGATCCAAGAGCTCTTGTTTAAGTATAAGAAATCTGTGGTGATGAAAGGAAAGAAAGAGTCACAGGATTTCCTGCGCTGTTGTATATAATTCTTAGTAATATTTCTAGAGTTTTGAAAATTTTCATGCCCCCTCCGGGACTTTGTGTAGAAAACTGTAAGTTCTCTTAAGTTCTGTTTACCACACAAATAATCCCTTGGTTTTGTTTTGGTTTTGTTTTTCTGAGATTGCAAAAGCTTCTGCATTTTATTTTTTTTAATTCTGGCACCAATTTCCTTTTAAAAGTGATACTAGACCCAAATGGCCTCATGACTTTTTCCAGACAATTCAGCGTCGTTTCTAGACAATTAAGTGTAAGCTGCTGAGATGTGAAGAATGTTTGATTTATTCATAAAACTTTGAGTCTGACAATACTCTTTGAGAAAGACATGAATTAACCCTACTCTCATCACCTGTTGACATGTGTACTCACTGTTCCTCTTCCTGCTGCATGCATGGATGTGGTGCGGTGCATTCGGTCCGTCGCAGTGGGGACACCGTCACTGGTCTGAGCCTGGGCATTTCCAGCGACTGTGTTTATTTCTTCAGGACATTAGTGATGTAACGGAGAGCCTTAAAGTTGATAAGCAGCTTCCAACCAACACAGATTTAATTTTTGTGAAACGGGTGCTGTTTTTAGCAGGGAATATGAATTTCCTTTGCAGTTTTGCTTCACAGGTTTTTAAGCTGCAGGGAACAACTTGTGTGCTACTGTATGTGCTCCCTGCTGCATGTCACCTCTGTGTCCTCGTCCGCAGTGTGATGATGCCCAATCTTCTGCTAACGGCTGCAAAATACACTTAGGAGGTGCCTTTCCCTGCCTTCTCATTATCCAGCGTGACAATGAAAATCTGCCTTGGAAACACTGCTGTTCAGTTCAACAGGGGATCTCCTATCCATTCTCTGCATGACCACCAGTAAGAGGATGGGTGGAAACCAGAATAGCATCTCCTTTTACCACTGCAGTATTGATGCTCCTGATGGGGAGATGTGGATTCCAGCGTCCCTAAAACTTCCATGCAGTCTGTTTACCTCTTTGCCTTCTGCTGCTAACTGTCTTTAACTTGAGCTAAATCCTGAGTTCCTGTAGCTTGGCAGTCTGCTCTCAAGAGGCAGCACCTTGTCCTGGATACCCATGAGGTATGTGGCATAAGCACACATGGTAGCTGAGCAAGGGGCAACATTTCGTGCAAGCTGCCAAGCTGGAGGGACTTCAGGGGATGGAGATGCTGGAGAGGTTGGAGATGCTAGGGGGATTGGAGTTGCTGGAGGGGCTGGAGAGTCTGGAAGAGCTGGCATCCAAGTGACCTGTGGTTGTCACCAAAATTTTTATCCAGTGAGTGTGACGTGCAGCATCAAAATCAGAAATCCTCAAAGCCAGAAGCTGTTTAAAGCTCTCTGACACCACACTGCTTCACAGGGTTACCTATAACATCGTCATTGCTGACAAGGCTTTGTTTCCCCTATCTCCCCTGCTCTGGCAGGGTGAGCTGCAGTGTTGCTCCCGCACAGGAAGGAGTTGGCCCGCTATGACATGTGGCAGAGCAATTGTGCATGCCGTCTGAGGCCATCTCTTTTTTTTTAACGCAAAACTACAATGTATTGTGTTATTTGAGAAATAGCATATGGCTGCGACAGCATAGAGGCATGCCCAGGTGCCAGCGCAGCCGCTGGTCAGCAGTGGCGTGGGATGTGGTGGTCAGTGAAGTGAAGCGGAGCCTTTTCTCCATCAGCCCCTGTGCCCCAGTCCAGTACTGGTCCGGGTGGGTGCCTGTTGGATGCTGTCTGAAAGTAGCAATTTGGCTTAAGGTTTCTAGCCGGTATTTTTAAGCCATTTGGGCTGATCAGTTGTGAAGCTTCATGGCGGGGGTGGGAGGAGCGGACGTCTCGCACCAGGGTGTTGAGCCCCTTGCGCCGGGGCGTGGCCGTGCCTGCGGGCAGCTCTGCATCTCGGCTGCACCCCGAGGAGAGGTGCCACCTCCTCTCCTCTGCCTCAGCTGCTTCCCCATGATGGCATCTACTCACCGGCTTCTAGAGCTGGTGATCCCTGAGCAAAGGGAAGGTAGCCCAACCTACCTAACCAAAAAACCAGGGCAAGATGGGCTTGCAGGGATGTCCTGAGACAACTGGGCTGACAAGGAAGAGGCAGGAGAGGAAAACTTTAGCAGAGACAGAAGGTGTACCTCAGTGAAACGTCCCTCATGGAGGGGCTTCATGCTGGAGGCTGTGGTGGCGACAGAGGTCAGCCTGGCATAACACAGGGGCCCATGGTTGCAGCGCAGGCAAGCCCAGCTGACCCCACCAGCATGTCCCCTGGCCTGTCCCCCAATGCCGCAGGGGTGTGGGGTGCCCTGGCAAGGGTGAGCACTGACACCTCTGTTGCGCGGCCATCCTGCTCTGAAGCGAGCTGATGTTTATAATTCCTGGTGCGTGGCACTTCTGATGGGGAGCGTGAAGGAACAGGGAGGTGTTTTCAGCAGCTCCTGTTGTCCGTTGTTGGGAGCGTGTGGCTGGTGGAGGCTGGCTCTGGCTGGAGATGCAGGCTCACCAGTGCACAACTGCCTGCAAAGCAATGGTCTCCGACCTCCTGCAGATCAGATCGAAGCCTGATGGGAGCTGGAAGGAAGCTGGAAGGGAAGATGCACGGTTTAGGATCTAGCTGAGGTGACAGCCAGGACACCATAGGTGTCCTGCTTTGAAGTGGACTTGGCAAGCTCTGGAAATAGTGATTTTGTGGAGGAGGGTGGAGAAAGCTCTTGCATTACATGCAGGGCAGCCACTGAAACTTCAGCATGGGCCGACAGCAGCAGAGCCAACGTGGGTTTGCAGGAGCAGCCTTGTATCAGCTAAAGGCTTTGTCTGCAGTGCTCTGGCAGGGTGGGTTTACACTGTGTCAGCACTTTGCAGCATGTTGCCACGTCCTTTTTGATCCTCTCTGAGTAGCCCAAAGGCAGATCCACTGTGTGCAAACACTGCCTTTAGCTCTGCACATGCAGCTGTGTTAACCCTGCCCAGAGCTTTGTTTTGGGATTTCCTGTGAATGTTAACTGATCCAAAAAAAAAAACCCAAACCCATACAGTTACATTTTGAGTCTTCCATCCCCAGTTTCTGTTGGTTCCTTGATTAATACACAAGTACCCTTAGTGTCCAGTGAACCTGCGGGTGCAATAAGAGGGACTGTTTTCAGTGTGCCTGCCTAGCAGGAATTTTAGGCGAGCATTATGTACTGGCAGTGAGTCTGACTCTGGCTGATGCTTCCCCTAAAGGGCTTAACTGCATCTGAAATTATTCGGCAGCACGTTCTGCAGCAGTTGTCATGCTCTTCGCTTCCACTGTGCTTTTATCAGGCTACGTTTTCTACTGCGATAACTTAATGATCACCTGTACTTCTTTATGCCTGCGCTTAAGACTGTGTGATGAGTCCTGTCTCACAAATTACTGTGAGTTTTGTGCATTGAAGACTAGCTGACTTTAGAGACCCCCTGTTCTTTTTTTCAGTGAGCATCACTTTCATCGGAAAAAGTCTCTGGGATAGATGGAAGGGCTGTGCAAATGAAAAAATAACATGGTTTTTTGCAATCCTGTAAGAGACTAACATAGCCAAGATATTCTGATGAGATACACCAATAGTGCCTTCAGTGCTCTCTGCTGCTAACAGTATTTCTTGTGTTCAGGGCATGCTGAGGGCGTTTCATGTCAGGATTTTTACCAATTTGTTAGGGATCTAGGAGAACTCCCTGTATGGCACTTTCGGAATCAAGCAGGTTTTCCTCCTGTGAAAAGGGTAGTTTATTTTCCTCTGAGCCAACGCTCCTGCTTGCTCAGAGTTGCTCTCTGGGAATTCTTAGCTGCTGTTTCTATGAAACAACCAGTTTTTCTTCACTGACAGGCATTCACTGTGGATTTTCTGATTGGAAGTGCGTATATATGACCTTTCATTTGCATATTTCTCATTAACAGCTACATTTCATTACCTTCTAACTCTCTTTTGGTGGTTTTTTTTTTCACAGATAAACTGTGTGACTTTCCCTCATCCTGACGTAATGCCAGAGCAGCAGTTGCTGAAACCTTCAGAGTGGAGCTACTGTGATTATTTCTGGGTAAGTAGGCAGCCAGCCACATGCCATATTGCAGCTCCTGAGTTTCCGAAAAAGTGGAACAAACAGCTTAATTTGTGGTGCAAGGTAAAGGAGAATTTGGGCTGAAACGCAATGCTTTAGGACAGCATCACGGAGACTGAGGGTGCTAGTGAAGATCAGGTGGAAACCATCTAACCCATCTCAGATGTGGGCGATTATCAGAAGAGTGTCCAGAAAGGCAAGGTCAGCTATCAGGAGATGGGTTTGGTCAGGAAATGGGGAGGATGTAGAACAAACTACACATCTAAAAATACCTCAGCCAAAGGGGCTGTGCAGCAGGAGGAGGGATAGCGAGGTGGCTGACAGGGAATATTATTTCAGTGTTTCCCAGAGCCTGAGAGCTAGGGATGCACAAGGAAGCTGAGGGTATCACATTTAAAACAAGCAGATAGTTAAAAACTTTGTGCGAAATTGTAAAACTCACTGCCATGGGATATTCTAGAGGCCAGATGATAAATGACTTTTTTAAAGGATGAGGTTTGTGAATGACAAGTCCATTAGTAGCTCTTAAATTGAGTAGTTTTAATGCAGCCTTCAGCACGGGAAGTCTCCAGTGGCTGTGTTTCTGTGTGTGTTCTCTTGTGCTTAGCTCCGCTTTCAGGATCCTGTATCAGATTAAAATGATCCAGTAGCCCTTCAAGTGTGGAGCTGATAGAAAAAATCTTCCACTGGAAAACTGTATTTTTGGGGACGGGGGGAATACTACCTCAACAATGAAAATTTTATGAATTTCACATGTGTTTTTGATTACTGGTTATTGAAACGTTTCCATTAAAAAAAAAAAAAAAGTGTTTCACTTGCAAAGAAGTCTAGCTGTTGGAGGCACAGCAGCACTTCCCCTCGAGTGTGCTTAGCATTGGTGTGAGGCCTAATGACAGCAACTTGCTAAAATACACTGACATACTTGCAAATGGTCACATTACCAAGCCATCAAAGTTTCTTCAGTTTCTTCCAGTCTTCTGATCCTAATGAGCAATAAATCATTAATAGTGTATAGGCTTATTTTTTGCATGTCTTACAGAAGTTGCTGCCCTGCTTGGTTCTTTTCATTTAGGCTTGGCCACTGCTTGCCTCCATGAGTTTGGTCACTTCTCGCTCTCAGTGAAACTCCACTTAAAACTGCCTTTCTTCAGCAAACTTTTATCCTCCCATACCTCTGCTCCCAGGACTTTCTTCTTATTTGACCTTGTTATCCATGGTCCACCCTCCTTCTTTGATCAACTCCACTCCTTCTGTTGTCCCAGCTGCCCAGTGCCTGGCATGGTGTCCTACAAGTCTCATGCTTTGATTAAATGTGGTATTTTTCTCTGTGCAGGTGTGCAACACCCAAGGAGCAAAACCTGTAGTTCTCAGGGAAGTGTTCTCTGGGCCTGTTTGTTGAAAGAGGGTAGGAAATGAAATTGTGAAATAGGAAAAAGCAGAGAGAGAAAAGAGACAGCAGAGGGGAGTGTGTTAGACGTTGTAGCAAACCTGAAGTCAGTGGGGCAAATGGTGGAAAGGGCTGTGTAGGAAGCAAATAGTGAAAGAAGGGATGTATTGCGGTAATCTGTTGAACACGTTGCTGTTTTACCCTGCTTTACAGCAGATCTGTGCAGACTGGCTCTACTTTTCAGAGTGCAGATCAGGGTTGAACTTGATGGCCTATTAAAGGTCATTTAGGGCTGTGTTACCCCTGGAAGGAGCAGCAGTGTCCTCCCCTCTCCCCCAGCAGTTCCCTCGTGCTGGCTCCAGGATCCTTTCTCTTGGCAGGGTGAGCCATCAGGGCTCGCTCTTACTGGAACCAGCCCAGGGGCGTTACCAGGTATGAAAGGCCATGGGTAGAAGGGAAGGCAAGGCTGCTGCTTTGACCCCAACATAGTCATATGCTACCTAAAAATAACTGTAAAACTTTTTTTTTTTTTTAATATACAAAAGGAATAAGAGGAGAGGGAAAGAGAAAGGGTTGGACTATTCCTCTGAGAGGGGCTGAGGTGCTGTGACCTCAGCTGTTATCAGAGGAGGGCTCTTTGGACACCACTGCTGCCTGTTGCTCGGACTCCGTGGGCAACTGCTACTGGGAACTGTGTGTCTGTGTTTTTGATCCCCATATCTTCCTTTTTCCTTCCAGGCTGATAAGAAGGATTCGCAAGGGAACAATACAGTGTCGGGATTTGAAATTCTTCTTCAAAAGCAACTGAAAGGGAAACAAATGCAGAAAGAAATGGCAGAGTTCATTCGAGAAAGGTAATTAGCCCTTTGCTGTCAAATTAACTATTTATGGCAATATTTTTTTTTTCCTGATTTAGATATTCCTTTGGTACGTTAATGATATAGCTTAAACTGCGTAAAAGATAAGCTACCAATTCTTAAAGAACTTTTAATATTTCTTTAATGTCCATCCACGGTCTCCAGTCTTCCCCAGCTCTCACTCATCTCTCCTGCTGTGCCTGTCTCAGTTGTATTGCACGCAGGCTGCCCATTTAGCTAGAGGGAACCAAGAAGGTTTTAAGCTGCAGATTCAAGGAAAAAACATGGACATGGGAAAAAACAGAACAGAGGTGATATTTAGAAAGGAAATATTTTGTCTGAAAAATAGAGAAGCAATTTGTTGACATGGAGCGTAGGCACAGTTTCCTAGAGGAAGATGTAAAAAGACGACACTTGGGACTTAAGCTGATTGTGGAGCTAACCTACACTTACAGATATTTAGAGTGAACCTCAAGTCATAAAGGCAGATGTTACTACCAGAGAACGTCAGAATGCTATTAATGGTCTGTTGCTCTGCTGACATGGGAATTGCACTGAGCACCAAACAAGCAGTTGATAGATGCTCAGTTCAACCATGTACAGGAGATGATGTGACATCATTACTCATAAGTAGCATCACTGTTATTTGAAATCGCTTGTCATGTGTCCAAGCCAGTGTAAGTCATCTTGAGGATGACTCTCAGAACTTGAGAACAGCCCACAGGGATCAAGCAGTGTTTACTCCCAGGAGGAAGGCAGAGCACAGTGATAGATATTCTCTCCTGGAGGCAATTGCACCAGTTGAAGGAGCTGCTGTCCTCTGTTACTGCCTCTATGTTGGTGCTTGCTTCTGAGTTGGTATTGCCCTCCTGCTCCACTGCTGCGGACACAGCATGGCTGTGCTGATGTAAATCAGTAGTGGGGGAAACAATGAACAGGGCAACAAACAGGCGTTTGGGGGGAAGTTCGATTGGGCAGAACTTGCAGGTTGTTGCTTTCATTTGTGGTTTTTCTTTCTCCCTCTCATCTTTTTTTTTTTTTAGTATTCAGGATATGGCAGCAGTGGAGAAATGCAAAGTACAGCACAGGCAATAAAGATGGTCTGATACAGGAGGTGCAGAGTGCCTAGCATCCCTGTGTGGTTCCTAATGCCTTTGATGTAAGACAGTCTGAGAGACAGTTGCCTCCATGATCGATGAAAAAGTGTGACCAGAGGATGCAGGCAGAAGAAAGGACCAGCTGGCAAAGGAAAAATACACATGAGAAATAGTCTTGCTAAGCTAGAAGATGAGAAGGCAAGCACAATTGTGATAGCTGTGTCCAGGGAAAAGAGGAGGAAAGCTGCTCCAAAAAAAGTAATATA
This sequence comes from Burhinus bistriatus, assembly GCA_013397275.1. NCBI lineage: Eukaryota > Metazoa > Chordata > Aves > Charadriiformes > Burhinidae > Burhinus > Burhinus bistriatus. The sequence continues at coordinate 9,972 of VYXH01006735.1, read as the reverse complement.
CAATGAAATTTGACAGAACAAAAGAAAGGACCATTCAAGAGGGAGGGAAAGCTGGCATGAAATGAGAGAGGGCAAGGAGAGGGTGGCTCTGACACTGGGAAGAGGCATGTTCATGTCGTCAGTAGAGGAAGAATTAGGCATGTTTTAGAAGAAAAGACAGAAAAGTTTCACTGTGTGCTGGAAACAAAGAAGGTTTGGATTTGAGTGTGAAGATGATCTAGATGGGAGTTATAAAAAGATGAATATATTTTTATTCTGTTTGGAACAAATGAATCAGGATTGCTCTTTGTGGAAAAGGAGGAGAACGGTGTTGAGCTGGGGAGGTTATTCACAGAAATGAAGCTCAGGCCATGAGGGGAACCTTTACGTTCCCAGCTAAGAGGGCAAAAGTACTGATAAGATTTTCACGATGACTGTCAGGTGGCTCAAGGAATACAAGACCACCTTTAACTAGGAGTTTTCGTATCCAGAAAAATTCTATCCACCTGTACAACCAGCCTTCTGGCAGTGAGGTTCGGGCAGCTAATAAAAATAGCTTTAAATAGGAAGCTGGGATGAGACATGATAACCAGATTTCTTCATCAGATAACCAACGAGAGGCAATATGAACTGAAATTTAGTTTATCAAGTAGATGCTTTTAGAGGAGCTACTTGTAAATAGCAGTCTTAGATTGAGCAATTATGTGTTCATTCAGTTCTTGTTGACAAAGATAGGATTATAATATGGACTTTGAATTTTAATAAGACAGACCTCAAGAAAGGAAGGAAAGGACCTGAACTGAAAGATCAAGGGTGTGGGTGTGAAAAGAGGAAAGAATTACTTTAAATCAAAAGTGAAAATATGGTTTAGCATTTGCATTCAAGGAAGCACTCCAAAACGGCCAAGAAAATCTGCAGACTGCCCTGAGTAGCATCAGTCTATCAGAGTATAAGAAGTAGTGTTTTTATTAGCAAAGGAACACTGTCTTAGACTTTTGGCCACTCACTTTTTAATTGAGCTGGGCTATGCATAGAAAATTTAAAATAAATATCAGATTATTTAGCTACGTGAAAAGGAACACAAGCAGGAGGATGGCTGTAGTGAGTCTGATGAAGGTCTGTCTACCCACTGACTTTGATCTGACCATGGCAGTAGTGAGTATGTGAGAGGAGAAGAGCTGTCCTCCCAGCTTCCAGTAACCAGAAGTTTGGGGTAATCATAGAATTTAGGTTGGAAGGGACCATAAAGATCATCTAGTTCAAACTCCCTTGCTGTGGGCAAGGAACACCTACTAGACNGGCTGCGAGCGCACATTGCCGGCTCATGTTGAGCTTCTCGTCTACCAACACCCCCAAGTCCCTCTCCTCAGGGCTGGTCTCAATCCACTCTCCGCCCAGCCTGTATTTGTGCATGGGATTGCCCCGACCCACATGCAGGACCTTGCACTTGGCCTTAGTGAACTTCATGTGGCTGGCACGGGCCCACCTCTCAAGCCTGTCCAGGTCCCTCTGGATGGCATCCCTTCCCCCGCAGCGTGTCAGCTGCTCCACACAGCTTGGTGTTGTCGGCAAACTTGCTGAGGGTGCACTCAGTCACTACATCCATGTCGCCAACAAATTTCCAGGGCCTGAGTTTGCCTTAGATCTGCCCAATGTTTGGCAGATGCTTGTAAGCGTCTTCCACTGCTTGTCTAATCCTTTTGAGTCTTTTTATATTTTTGACCACTGCAACAATTTGTAGAAGACTTCTGCAATTTATGCACTACAGGAAAAGTAATTATGCTTCTGTTGTCTGATAATTTCATTGTTGCCTTCTAATCTGGAGAAATAGTATAAAAAGACTCATAGTCACCGTATTCACACAGTGACAGTTGTGTAGATGTCTGTCAGATATCTTCTATCACCTTTTCTCTGTGTTCCCCGTGTTGTCTTAATCTATTTAGTTTCCTTTTGCATGGTAGTCACATTAGATCATCTTTGCCTCCCTTTGTTGCTCTCTAGTTTTTCTTTATCCATTATAACATGGCATGACTGAAACTCTTTGAGTGTGGGCACATGAAGTACTTTATTTCAAAAAAAGAGCATAACAGAGCAGGGAATAAACATCCAAAGAGCAACTAGAACTAATAATGTCAAGACGGCATGGGTCAAAATGCACTTATAATCTGTAATGCTTCTGATTACACAGGGGGTGAAATTCGGGAAGTTTTCAAAGAAGTTAGTGGAAACAAGAAACTTAGGGGTTTTTTAGGGGAAAGCTGGAGTAACTGTGAAACAGTCGTGTGGATTTCTGGAGCTAGGCTGACAAGGCTCAGGAGTCCCTGTGTACTGATGTGTTGGTGTTTCACAGTGGCCACAATCCGGAGTTTGCAGGGTGTTTGTATTGGACACAGCCAGGACACGTATTTTTTTCCCTTTTTGAACTATATCTTCGTCTTGTTTTTTAGCCTCTTTTGAGGTGTTCATGGTGTTTTGGCCACAGATGGTGATGGGATACCAGACTGGAATGGAACAATTTATGTCTTATAAATGGGGCTCTTAAAGAATAACCAATTCATGTTTTTATTGTTATTTTTTATTGTTACTCGTCCTTGCCAGGCAGTCTGCCCAGTCTTGCCCTTCTGCCTGCAGTACAAGTAACTTTTGAAATCTCAGAGCCTGGGCCAAAGCTGGGACCAGTGAGGAGCACTTCCATCGAAGCCAGTGGCTTTGCATGTAGGGTGCCACGCTTAGGACAGGGACTGATGGCAGCAGACATAGTGTGTTTTATGTGTGGTTGTGAAAATCACGAGGCTTCCATTTCTCTTGCATTCAGTACTTCCCCAGCTACAGCAGTATGAAGGAAGAACTTCGGGGGGACTTCTTTTGTCTTGGATGTGCCACGCTTAACAGTGCTTGCTCAACTAGTTACTGCAGATAGGTGTGCCAAAAATATCCTACCTTCTGTCTTCTTACTGGGAGGAGATGAATTTGAAAGCAGGATTTTCCCCTGCTTGTACATAGTTAGCACAGAATCAGGAGTTGCTCTGCCTGGGTGCCACTCAGCCCTCTCTTGGAGATGCTCTATTGAGCAAGCTGGTTTGAAAACCAGTGAATAGCCTGTTGTTTGCCCTAGTTGGGATCATGTATGCTTTGCAGGTGTTTCACTAGAAGAACTGAGGAGAGGTGGAGATGGGTCCCAGGCATGATGCACATCACCTCTGAACAAGCAGCTGCTCCTTCCCTCCCTGCTGTGCAATCAGCATTTACCTTTGTGCCCTTGCTCAACAGCTACACTTGTTCTTCTCCCTGCAGCCATTCCCATAGTGGTTGTGTGCCAACAACTTCCCTCTTCTGCACCCCCGCTGCTGGCAAGCTCAGATCCTGTTCCTGCTGTGGTACTGTTGAGTGAATGGGGAGAAGGACAGGGCAGTGGGTGGGATGGGCGAGGGGCAGGGGCTGCACCACCACATGTCAGGGGCAGAAGCCCCTGCCACATCTTCACCAGATTTGTCATCTGGAATGGGGAGCAGGAAGCATTTGGTGTCCCTAGGAAAGGCACAGTCCGGCACCCCAAACCTCATTTGGATTTCTCATGGATTGCTGCATTCCTTCATCTTTGCTTCAAGGATGTGCCACCTCACGTTTAGTAGCAGACGGAGACACGTGCTTCCCAAGTGAGCCCAGTTTTGCAGACAGCCCATGTTGCACAGTAGAAACACTTTACCCTTGTTATTTCCTCTCCAGAACTGTAGCTTTTTCTTCTAATTTTATCACACATGCTGTCCTGCGTATATCCCTGTTCTTGCCACTGCGTTTTTAGCATATGGAGGGGAGAGATGAATCCTGAAACTGATGCTGCCAAGCCCTGGAGACTGAAAGGAAAATTCCTGTGGCAAGATCTGTTAAAATGCAGAGAATTTCTTTAAATGATGTGTGTGGGTTTCTGCCTTAAAGCTTACTTACTGCTGTCTTTTTATTTTCTCTGCATGTTTGTCTGTGAGTGTAGGATAAAGATTGAGGAGGAATATGCTAAGAACCTGTCCAAACTGTCTCAGAATTCCTTGGCTGCTCAGGAAGAAGGGTAAGTGTGTCTCTGTGCCTTTGTAGAAGACGTTTTAACATAAAAGGCATTCCTCCCACACAGGTATCTGTATTTTTCCTGAGCTCTGCCATTGAGTAGAGGTTTACTTAGCTTAGCATCCTGGGTGTGTTAGGGAAGATAGAATTGCTTTGGAGTATTTTTCTTTTGAAGATGTTCATGGTAACTTTTTAGGAATATGTGTGTAAAACATTGCATTTCCAATAATGTGTTTATGCTATTCTTGTTCTAGCCAGCACTAGTTCTTTTAGGAATTAGGATGTATAAATACTAAATTACTTTGAATATGGAAGAATATATGGAATATATATACTGCTGAAAGTAGATCTATAAAATCAGGCCAGTAGAACTGGACCAGCACAGACGGAGGGAGGATGTGTTCTCATCATGGGCCTGGCCCTCCAACAAAAGCAGCAGGTTGTCCTTTATTTACAGCATGTTCACACTTTAGAAGTTAGGAAGGTATTAGGCAATGCACTTCAGACTAGATTGCAGTTCTTCAGTAATAATGTGAAGACACAAACCCTCAAAGCACTGAAAGACAAGGAAATGACTGTCCTCACCCTAGTTCTGACACAGTATGTTTCTACTGGCAGTGAAGCTCCACAAGGTGTTTGCTCAGCTTTCAGTAGGCAAGGACAGAAATTGCAAGAGGCTATTACTTCCCTAAGCAGCTACATTGACAATGGTTTCTATTCTTCTTTCCCCTAGAAAGCTCTGCTCCTAGCAAAGCTAAAACCACCTTCTTCCACATCCTCCTCCCACTTTCTCCTACCCCCAATAGGAGAAGGGGGGAATGCCTGAAAAAATGAGGGGGAGAGAAACTAGAGAAGAGTAGATTAAAAGAGAGGGAATGAGGACCGAAGCCTAAAAAATATTGAAGTAGGGAACTGAAGGGGACACTGAGCAGAGTGTAGGGAACTAGGAATACTGCCTGGTCGTGCTCTGCGTGGAGGGGTGGTAAGGTGAGGGAATGGAAGGAGGTCCTGCTGGAAACTCTCCTGCTGGTGCTGTGGTGGCCAGACTGGCTAGGGCCAGGAAGAGGCTAATGAGACAATCCTGGGAATTGGTGAGGCGCAGGAAAGGGATAAATTCCATATAAAAAAGTGAGGGAGGAAGAGCAGCCAACAGGAGGATTTGAAGAAGCCAAAAATAGGACTGCAGCCTAGCATGCTCCATTTGCTAGGGTTTTCCTCTCATTCCTGAGAAGGTGTGAGTTAGGGGACCCCATGAACTGCTCTGTGAACACACCAGTTACCACTGATGGTTTCATACTCCACAGAGCATTTTCCAGCTTTGCTGTCCTGCGGTCTACAGAATTGACACAAAGTATGGGCTGTCCCTCCAGGGTCCTCTGCCCTCCTCTGGTGGTTAAGAAGACACACCATCATGTGTGTGAGTGGGACATGAGGGTGACGAGATGGGACCAATTTGTGGTATTGAGTTGGTTCTTTCCAAGTTGCTGTGAGTACAGTGCTCACAGAGGGTGATGCAATCTATGGTCATTTAAGTCCTTGTAGTTGGACAAGAGATGCAGAAGATGCTTAGCAGGCTGAAATCAGATAACATAGTGCCAGTGAGAACTAGACAGTGGGAGGGGACCTCAGGGTGGGACTAGGGAAGGAGAAGAGTTGAGAGCACTTAGGTAGGTGAAACAATCTCAGGTTGTTCAGCTGTGATGAACACCATACTTGAGGACTCAGCTCATTGGAGCAACATCAGAGATTACGGATCATTATTTTGAAATTGCAGATGACAGGCAATTTTTCAGGCTATCAGGAAAGGGCAAATATGACTATTTGAAAAGGGGCTGGGGGAGAGAGAGAAGGAGCTGGGAAACTGTAGATCACTCAGGTTTATTTAACCTCTGCAAAGTGGTAGAATAAACCATCAAGCTTTCTAGAAGCACTTAGTGGAGAACTAAGGTGATGAGCAGTTATTGTGGATGCACACAGAACAAACAATGTCAAACCAATCTAACTTCCTCCAGTGACGGAATAACAGAAGTCAGAACCATAGCTCTTAATTTAGTATAGCTTTTTGCAATGGGAGATTCTTGTAGGCAGGCAAGAGAAATGTGGCCTAAATAAAGCCTGAGGTGCAAAACTACATAAGAAATCATACCCACTTCTTACAAAAAGTAAAGTGCAGAAAGTAGCTATGGAGTGAGATCCCATAAGGTTTGTTTGTCCCAAGTCCAGATTTTTTTCAATGTGTTTGTTAATGACCTATGATAGAATAAATAATAGGTTTCCTGTAATCAGAGATGAGACAAAGCTAGGAGGGATGGTATGTACAATTTGATGAAAGGATTGCATGTCAGAATTATTTTGTTACACTAGAGAAATTAACTGAAAAAAATTAAGATGCATTTCCATGAGGACAAAGTACCAGGTTTTAATACTTTCACAGGATGTGAAAGATACAGTTACATAACAGTTTGTGGGAGAAGGATCTGGCTGTAGTGAATCACAAGCTTATTCATCAACAACTTCACACTGTTGTCTAAAAAAGCAATCATACTGAGATATGTAGAAGAAAGTGTCTGATACGAAATAATCTGTTACCAGTTTAGCAACTGGAAGACCTCTGCTGGAAGACAGTGTAGTTTTGAAGATGGAGTAATTTTCAAGTACTGAAAGGCTTCTCTGAGGAGAAGTAGAATAATCTGTTCACCAAAAGTAGGGTTTAAAGTAGAAGAGGCAATGGAAAAATGGCATTGGTGAAGATTTATTTTAAGGATTAGAAAAGAAAAACTGTTATGGTAAGGATAAGTATCTTGCTGATGGAGACTATGGCATCTCTGTAACTGGAGATCGTTACGTACAGTGTTTTCAAAGATCTGCTACAGACAATGCCAATATAATTCTGCCTTGGTCACAGAGATCGGTTATCGTCTCAGATTTCTGCTATCACTATTCATTGATTTTGCTGAATGACACATCTCGCTGGGAAGATGTGCAGAAAACGGCATTGATCGTTGTTACTCTGTGTTCTTTCAGCACGCTAGGAGAGGCTTGGGCTCAGCTAAAGAAGAGTCTAGCTGATGAAGCAGAGGTTCATCTCAAATTTTCTTCTAAGGTAAATAGTTCTTCCTTTTGCAAACATTTTTTGCCCTTCAGGGGTTGTTAGTGGGGAAAATACACATGCATATGGTACAAATTTAGAAGAATTAATAAGTTAGTGAACAAACTTATTGAAACTCTGTCCACTCTTCCTGCCAAAATCATAGTTTATTTAATCTACCTGATGAGTAAGTTAAAACACATCTAGCCTTAATTTTTCTTAAAGAAGAAGGAAAACTGATTCTAGAGGTTATTCACCTCTAAGTTCCAGCCTGTTCAAGTAACTTTACCTAGAGCTTGTACAGATTACTTCTGTAGAGGAAGAAATAAAAAATAATATTTGGCTTCTCAACAAGGATGTACTGTATCTGCCTGGAAGGAAGAGAACCAGGACTCTGACTTCTTCGTATCATTAGCCTTTCTGAAAAATGCATTGGGAACTTCATGTTATTTTTCAATCTCCTCTCAAGTGATGCCCAAGGAGATTTCTTGTACAAATTATGGTATTTATCTGTTTTTTTCCACCACACATGACGTACTCTTGCATCCTGTTACATTATGTTAACTGCTGTGAGTGATCAAGTTGAATACAGTGGCAGATATCTCAGCACAACAGCCATGTTCTGGAGGAAAATTACACCTCTGCACTATTTGTAAGCGATTATGCAGGGGTTACTTAGGCAACCAGCTGCTGCCTTGGTAACCTGCTGCTCTGCTTCGAACTTCTGCTTCAGGGCTGTAATTAGTGAACTACTTTTTGCTCCCCGTTGTCCTCCTGTATTGTTTTCCAAGATGAAGAAATGCACCCTGGAGTGGGGTGTGTGTGTAGGCAAGCGATGTATAGGGGCTCTTTCATTATTTTACTTTTTCTTAAACCCTGCACAGAAACTCCTGTAGCATTCTCTGAACTCTCCCTGCAGTTCCTGTACCTGCTTTGGGAGTTCCTAGTTCTGGCTTTCTTTTATTAACAGAGTATGTTTTTAAACATACTGGTTATTGCTATTTACTTTCAGAGAAGTTATTCTTAGAAGTAGCAATTATATTTCTTGTTAATAGTCAAATGAAACCAGTCATTACTGGCACAAGCAGTCAGTACAGTGCAGAGCACACCAAGAGTATTCAGACATAAACACCAGTTATGAAGACATTGACCAACTTCCAAGACGGTCCTTCATAGCACTGTTATACTGGGGGTCACGAACAGATCGGAGAAGGTGGCAGCACTCTTGAGGCACTTGGAACATAAAATATTATTACACTACTAATGCCTGTACAGACCAGCATGACAGCTGTAGATACATGCACACGAGGAATCCTGCAAGAAGGCCATCATGTCACTGAACCTCTTCCCCAGCTATCTGATTGTCCCTCATTGAGTTCCAGGAGATGAGTTCTGCTGGAAGAGAAGATACACACGTGTTATACTAGTTGAAGTCATGGTGGGCTGGCCTGGATATCACAGAATCACCGGGGTTGGGAGGGACCTCTGGAGATCATCTAGTCCAACCCCCCTGCCAGAGCAGGGTCACCTAGAGCAGGTTGCACAGGATGGCATCCAGGAGGGTTTGGAATGTCTCCAGAGTCGGAGACTCCACCACCTCTCTGGGCAACCTCTTCCAGTGCTCTGCCACCCTCAAAGTAAAGAAGTTCCTCCTCATGTTTAGATGGAACTTCCTATGTTCAAGTTTGTGTCCGTTATGTCTTGTCCTATCACTGGGCACCACTGAAAAAAGACTGGTCCCATCCTCCTGGCACCCTCCCTTTAAGTATTTATAAGCATTGATGAGATCCCCTCTGAGTCTTCTCTTCTCCAGACTAAAAAGACCCAAGTCCCTCAGCCTTTCCTCATAAGAAAGATGTTCCTGTCCCCTAATCATCTTTGTAGCCCTTTTCTGTCCCCTCTCCAGCAGTTCCCTGTCCTTCTTGAACCAGGGAGCCCAGAACTGGACACAGTACTGCAGACNATCCCTTCATCCAGGTCATTGATGAATATGTTGAACAGGACTGGACCCAGTACTGACCGCTGGGGAACACCACTTGTCACAGACCTCCAACTAGATTCTGTGCCACTAATCACAACCCTCCAAGCTCTATCTGCCAGCCAGTTTTCAATCCACCCCACTGTCCATTCATCCAACCCACACTTCCTAAGATTGCCTATGAGGATGATGTGGGAGACGGTGTCAGAAACGTTGCTGAAGTCAAGGTAGACAACATCCACTGCCCTCCCCTCATCTATCTGTCCAGTCTTGCCATCATAGAAGGCTATCAGATTAGTCAGACATGATTTCCCCTTGGTGAATCCATGTTGACTACTTCTGATAACCTTCTTTTCCTCCAGATGCTTTGAGATGACACCCAGAACAAGCTGGTCCATCATCTTTCCAGGGATGGAGGTGAGGCTGACAGGCCTGTACTTTCCCGGGTCTTCCTTCTTACCCTTTTTGAAGACTGGAGTGACATTGGCTTTCCTCCAGTCCTCAGGCACCTCGCCTGTTCTCCAGGATCTTTCAAAGATGATGCAGAGTGGCCCAGCAATGACTTCTGCAAGCTCCCTCAGCACCTGCAGGTGCATTCCATTAAGACCCATGGACTTGTGGATATCCCGTTTACTTAACTGATCTCTAACTTGATCCTCCTCAACAAAGGGAAAGTCTTCCTTCCTCCAGACTTTCTCTGTTACCTGTGAAGTTTGGGACTCCTGATGGCTGGCCTGAGCAGTACAGACGGAAGCAAAGAAGGCATTCAGTAATATCACCTTCTTTGCATCATCTGTCACCATGGCCTCTGTCTCATTCAACAGTGGCCCAACATTTCCTCTAGTTTTCTTTTGCCTCTGATGTACTT
>VYXH01006733.1:71238-111728 GCA_013397275.1 Burhinus bistriatus | reverse complement strand
TTCCATCTGTCGCCAGCAGGGCCAGTGCANCAGCTGAATTCCATCTGTCGCCAGCAGGGCCAGTGCAGTGTAAACCTCCCCATGATCAAAAAAACCAAAATTCCACTGGTGGCACCAGCTCCTGAGCCATGTGTTTAAAAGGTGTGTTTTCCTGTTCCCCTCAGTGTCCTTCCCTGCCACCGAAGGGATCGAGGAAAACACTACCTGTGCTCCTGATCCCTCAACCAGTCGCCCCAGTGCCCTGAAGTCCTTTTTAATCGCTTTCGGACTTCTGTCTGCAACCTCATCACTGCCCACTTGCACAACCAGAAGTGCAAGCGTATTCTTAAATACGCTTTCCCCAAGGTACCACCACCATGGCTGCTGGGCCCAGCCGTGCCCTGTGGTGGGTCAGTTGGAGCCGTCTGGAACCAGCTGTGTCCAGCATGGGGCAGCCCTGGCCTCTCCTCACAGAGGCCACCCTGCAGCTTCCGCCTGCCAGTGCCTCAAGGTGGACACCCAGTGTATAAGCAAATAACTACAAAGATCAGTTAAGATCTTTACAGCTGAAAAAAGAGAGAAAAGACAAAGAAAACTGGTTAAAGGATTTGAGAAAAGACATTCCAAATGAAAGATTTAAGTGTTAAATACAGATTTTGAAGAGAATGGGTACATATACAAATGGGGGTGGGAGGGAACTGCAAATAATAAGATTTAAGGGACATGAATGTGCACAAACAGCTGCAAGGTGTTACACATACCACGAACTCTACATCAGATAGAAAAATATGAACAGAACAACAAGAGGGGATTAAGAGGAAAAGTAAGATTAAAAATGGGAGGCAGCTCTCCAAGGAAATAGAAAGAGAATTCAGGAAAAGATGGGAGACAATGTTGAGAACAGTCCGAAACCACCAAATGCTACAGGAATGGGTGAAGCTCTGTGTGGCCTAGGACATGGTGTGACTTGCTAAGCAAAGCTGAGAAAATCAAAGCTGAGAAATCAGGAGAAGTTGGAAGGAACAGACACAAACAGGAAAATAAAAGAAAGAAAGAAAATGAAAATTCTGAGGAAGAAGACGGCAGAATGAACCACTCTCTTCTTCCCCAAAAAACACCTGTAGCAGAGATTTCTCCCTTCAGAGAGAGAAGAATTGGACTCAGATAGATGTAATTGTAAGACACAGGATGAACTCAAAAACACAGGCACTGCTTCAGTCACTGTTGGCCTGTATATGTCATATGATATCATTCAGAAGGACAATTTTGGCTCTAAAATCTATGAATCTTCACAAGATGTGTAACTTGATGACAAAAATAAATGCCTATTTGCAACTGTTAACAGCCTTTTTAAACATTAAGTTGTTTCTTTACATTTGGTAAAACAATTGTCCTATTTTTAATAGAACAGATATTATATGTAATTCCATCCAGAAGCAAAACAAAATAGATACCTATAACCTTAACAAACAGCAATGGTCATTTAGCGCTCTCTGCAATGTTACATCTGGAAATCTTTGAAGCAAAGCAATAAACCAAATACCACACAAAACCTTCTCTCAAAGAGAATAAAGGAGATCTGTCTAGTGTCTCATTGCAGGAATAGGCTTTTTCTGTTCCTTTACACAGTTTTGATACACAATCTCATTTACATATTTCAGAAGTTTACTAGGACTCTCCTTATTTGCTGTAGGATTGTCTTTTTGGCTTTTTATTTGATTCTAAAGATAACGAGTTTCATAGGTTTTCTGCATTTCCAACAAAATATTTCAGTGTGTCTTCAGGCAAGGGTAGCCCAGTGTGTTGGGAAATTTGATATAACTGAACTACACGTAACTCAGAGCAGAGCAAAATGGCCATATGTATGTAATATTGACATGCGGCTAACAGAACCCCTGAATAACATCTGAAAAAAAATGACTGCTTAGCTATTGTTTGTATTCTTTTTAATTTGTTGTTTGCCACTTTCTTCTAATTTTTAAGTGAAATGTTGTGGTAGTGAATTTTCAGGTTCTTTTGGCTTTCCTATTTGTTTGCTGGGGCGGTGGTGCCTTTGGGAATTTTTTATCTCCCTCTACCCTTTACTGTCCTTTATTTTCACTTTGTTTTGGCTATGTTAACAAAGAGAGCTCCTGAAATCCAGAGAGTGTGTTAAAACACTTCTGTTCTCATATAGAAATTTTTAGCTTACTTGAAATGTAGTCTACAGAAATACCAGATAAACGCTCAAAATCAGAATTGAGCCTCTGCAATGAGGGGACTTCAGTGATACAGCTCAGATATGAGCAAGGGCTTCTCCTGAAATGGCTTGGTTCATGTGTTGGTGAATCAGGCACAGATTTACTCATTTTGTTTTTCAAACATAGTAAATTAAGCAGCTTGAAGTTCACCTGCCCACTAGAACTGCAGCCTGATGCAGGACATGTAAATATCTCTGTTTCCCCCACGACTTTTTGTGAAACTCACACAGGCAATGAGTATAGCTGCTGGCAGATTACATTATTTCACCCCAATAAAATGTATATTTTACAGCTGATGGGGTCGGGTTTTTTTTGGTTTTTGTAAGGGCTGTTTATTTTGCTTTATTTATTCATCAATATTTAAGCCCTTTTATGTCTAAGGGAGCAGTAGGAACACTTGTGAGCTCTTCACTGTGGAAAGAGGAGTGTATGCATTGAGCTGTTAATATTAGACTATTGTCAGCCAAGGTTAGCTAAGATGTAATATTTCATCAACAGTTTGTAGTGCTTGTTCAAAGAGATGAAGATTGATTGCTTGTTGCTATATTTGAATGGATTGTTACTTTTCCCATTTTTGCTGTTATCAAAGCCAGGAATACTTCTAGTCTGAGTTTAGCTAAAAACTTTCAACCTCCCAAATGATCCTTGGCTGTAATTTTTCTAATTCAATTGTATTGTATTTGATGCTGGCCTCAATTTCTGTTTGGTCAGGCATCCAGTTAGGCTGCTGGCGTATCTGATGTTTTCCTTTTTCCAGAATGTAGATATATGCATGGATGCATGGATGCTTATGGAGATCTGGCATCTGTGTGGGCTCAGGTTGCAAGTATTCTCACAGCTGGGAGAAATATCCTTAACTCACATCGACCTGAGTTCCTGCACATGTCTCTGAAGGCTAGATGCAGTACAAGCTTCCAGGAAATGGTAAGTTTTCAAAAGATAAGACACTCCTGTATTTGGAGCCATAAAGCTCCGAGAGAGGTAGAGATCCAATGTTCCACATAGTTCACTGTTCCTGTATTCTGAAATCATATGGATGCTTTAGATCTGTGAAAGCTTAGTAATTCCCATGCAAGGTGCAAAAAAAATCTGGTTTTGATGGACACTTACCCATTTTCCTCCCAGGATCCTGGTATCAAATTCTAAGCTGACTGTCACTTGGGCATGAGGAATCTGTCTCCCCTTTTCTTTAAGCTGTCCAAATCCCTTTAAAAATTATTTTTTGGACCCCATTGAAAATTTTAATTGGTCTCCTAAGGAAATGGAGCTGATGAGAATGCACTGTTAGTCTGTCCATTTATCAGTCTCTTTGCTGGTCTGTCAGCCAATTTCCTCCAAATCAGATGAGAGGAAAAAGTCTCAGAGACATTCAGATGCTGTGATATTAAAGAAAAACATCAGCATGAACAGTGAAAGTACACATTGCTTTTGCTTAGACAGTTAGAAGTCAGGAGAGGAAAGTGGGATGTTCTGATCAAAGATACAAGAGGGAAGCAATATCTTGTGTAGGGATCTTTTAAGGAGTTGGTAGAGAAACCAGATAGATAGATCGTGGATTACTGTAGTGGTCTACAACAGCACAGACGTCAACAAATACATAGGAAACCCAGCTTTGTCTGTCCTGCTGCCCATGCAACAATTTTGTCTTTAACGTCATCAATGGAAACAGATTTTACTAAAATTTTCCTTTTTCATGCTAACAGGATGACTTTTAAGTATGTACCAATGTGTAAGACATCTATAAATGAGCTTATCAATGTAGACATGCATAAAAAAGGGAGATGAATCTGTCAACAAAGTCAGATGGTCTCTTCCAGAGGGACCTGGTTCTAATATGAATGTCTTTTTTTCTCTCATAAATCAATAAAATGATGGGAAGATACCACTGAATCTAAAGTGAGATCTCTGTTTGTTTTGCATTGCAGCTTCTTAGGGTAAAACATTTCAGATCAATATATTTTCTTTAGTGTAAGTTCATGGTAAATTATGACAATAATTAGGAGAATAAGGCCCCGTATTGCAATCTCTTGTAAAATATCTGTAAATGCACTTAACATTAATTACTCAAAGAATAACTTCTTTTAAAAAAACAAAATGAAATGTTTAGGCGGTAAGCAATGGATCTCCTAAGGATGAAAATTTAACATCAGAGATACTAGTTGTAAGCTAGATATTGTTTTAAACTCAAGAATTGAATCCTTTACCCCGATGACTGAGTTAAGGTAGGTTTCCCACCTTTGAGCTCCACACTGAGAGTTTCAGGGAATCATTATTTCATTGCATTTTATTACATCATTCAAGGCTAAGGTTCATCTGCAATAATGAACCGCCACAGATCTCGAACAGTTGAAAATGCCATAGTGTCCAAATTCTTCAGAACTATTGCAAAAGTCAATTGTATAGCGAAAGTATATGGTCACCAGATGGTCTTAGTTGTTTGCCATGTAAACTGGCAGTAAGACACAAAGAATCTCCTTTTGTGTTTTGGTGTACAAACATTGCATGGACGCCATATGAGCACTAGGTTCTATGGCCAGTCTATCATGCAAAACAACTGCTTTGTTTCCTCAGTCTAATTCCTTGCATTTTCTTTTCCAGTAAGTTTGAAGTTAATTTCCCTTTTGACACAGATGTCCTATGTTTTATTACTGGTTCATAAACATCTCAGATAGATAAAAAATATAATTCTTTTTCTCTTTTTGGACTAGTTAAATGATATGTTACAATGAACAATGATTAGAGAAGCACACTGATGTCCTTTATTAACTTTCTGAGCTCTGTAACTTCTATTGGAAATCAGTTTCTGGCAGGACTTCCGATGTGCCCATAAAATTCCTCCCAAGCTCCCCTACATTAAAATATATATAAAATTCTTTTTTTTCTGCTATACTGTTATATTCTGTGAATGATTCTTTTGGCTCTACAGTTTCACTTGCACTTTTCCTGTTCCTGATATGTTTGAGAAAGATGATATATTATAAATTCTTTTCTCTTTTGCAAGTTTTTCTTCAGACATTTCGTTGACGTGCCATACTCTGATTTTACATTTAGCTTGCTTGAGTTTATAGTTCTTTCTATTTCCCTCATTTTGACACAAGTCTGATTTGTATAAGCATACTTCCCTATTTCTGTGCCCCCCCTTACCTAGCCAGATATTGTTTTTTTCTTCCCCCACTCACACTCCAGTTTCTACACTTTCTGTGCTGGTTTAGTTGAAGTAGTAAGAAAAGATGATTAGGATAGAAGATACTGGAATGAACAAGAGCTGCCATAGTTTAAGAAAAACAACATATCAGTAGACTGGACAGGGATTAATTTCACATAACTGTGGCTGTCAAAAACTAAAGAGTCTGGCTTGCTTTGTCATCCAGTCTTCCTCTATAGTCATGGAAGAGAGAGTACCATCTCCAGAAGATGATCATTCTCACCCAAAGAGAGGGGTCTTGGAAGTGCACATTCCTCTTTGTAAACTAAGAACAGAGTCTAGGAGAGTGGGTTGAAATTGGTGCTTAGTAATTGGGTTGTTGAAGTTAGGTGAGATGTGGGGTCATGACTCACAAGTGTCAGTCACTTCCTTATTTGTGTCCTTGGATTAATTCAGTCTGAGGAATGAGCTGAATATGTGATTTTCATTGGCTTAGGTAAAGTTATAGAGTGAGAAAATACAATTTTTTCTACTCGGTCCCTTAATTTTCAACAGACACACCTCTTTTAAAATAGGTCATTTTAATACTTCAGTTTTATGAAATTATTTACTTATTCAATCAGTCTGCAGGTCTAGTTTCACTATATCTCCTGATGATAAATTCCTTGGCTGCTGCCACAAATGGGAACAATGCAATTCAGACACCTTGCTAAGAAAAATGGGTACTATTTCTGTCAGCTGTCAAGACCTTATATCATGAATAAATCCTGGGGAGGAAAGTTTCCTTTCCGCGGCTGCTGCTAGGTGTCTCAGATTCTCAGCTTGAGAAGAGCTTCTGTTCTCTGGCTGCGTTATGTAGTCACGTCAGCTTCATACCTACCGGTGAACAGAGAACCTGGGCACAATGAATCATTCAGCCCTCCGTACAAGGAAGGAAATACTTGGATTGCTAAAGGCAGGGTAGAGTTTCACTTAGAGTTGCATGAATTTCTCTGAAACTTTCTTAAAAAAACAGTGTAATGCTGTTTTTAGTGTGTTCTATTTGTCATTCAGAAACACAACACATTAGCAGCTTTGAACTCCCAGGCACTAAAAATATTTAAGTTACATAAGCAGATTGAGAGAAGGACTGAATGATGCTTTCAAACTGAAAATATTCTTAAGCATCTTTCCACTGCTCCAGTTAAATAGTGCAGTTCTTGTAAAGGGCAGAGCTATAGACACTGAGACAGCCAATCTATACTAGAAAGTGTAAAAAGGCAATTGAACCAAGATAAATATTCAGACAGATCTGCAAGTTCAAGAAAGAAGAATTTATTTTTTTTCTGAAATAAAATGTGCCATTGAACCTAAGAATTTTTATTTTTCCTTTCTTTTTCATTGAATTTGTAGGCACTTGCAAAGGCTGTTTTATTCATTCTTTATTTTTCACCATTAGTAACTTGTTTCAACGAGAACCTTTTTAGCTGAATTTTCACTAGCATATAACATCAGGGAAGCACTGGCATAATACATGGAGGATTTTCTTTTAAAAATACCAATCATAACAAAATCTTTGGAAGAGATTTGTTTCTTAGACAAAATTCTGTGCACAGTGTTAATAAAATACATGCTCTGAAAGGGAAACTATAATTGAAATAAATCTTTGAGCAGCACTTATGGGCCAACCAAATCAAGTCAATGTCTGTTACCTCGCTCTAAATTTAAACCAGCCTTCGTTCATAGTTTTAGTCAAAAAAACCCCAAACCTCTGCTAGAGGGGAAAAAACCCAAATGTAGCCAAATTAACCTGACTAGCTACAAACCCGATAATTGTACAACAGAAGGGTCTTGGAGAAAAGTGATATGTGAAGTTTAAATGTAAAATCTCCAAATGGAAATGAAAAAAAGAAGAAAAAAGATGGTCCTAATTAACAGCAGACATAGACATGAAATAAAATGCGAAGGGGCACAGGATATAGGAAACTATTTCAAATATGTTAGCACTTTAAAATGTCAGACAGTTTGAGACAGTTAAGGAGAATTTATTCCTTGGTTTGGAAGGCCTAACAGACATGCAATAAAATTCACAGGAGCACTACTACAACAGAGAAAAATAGCAGGAAGGGTCAAGTGTAACAGTATTTAGTAATTTTATATTTCTATAAAGAGGGTGGTTCACAGTATACTTATTGGTTTGTCTCTGCATTTGTTTTTATATACATACAGACATGCTGAATCCATATACAGATCAGAAATTCCATGTAACAATAAATTTAGGAAATCTGGTCTATTTGAAATTAAATCAAATAAGTAAATTTTCCTAAACCTCCGGGGAGGAAATGAGGGAGAATATCAAAGGAAATATTTTGTTGTAATATTAGTCTGGTAATTTAAATTTTTTAATTTTCAAGAACAGCAGCAATAAATCTCAAAACAAAACAAAAGCATTCAAAAATTAAAAAATTATGAATGCTTCACTGAAAATCTTGAAAAAATGTTTTCAGAACATTGAGATGTAATTTATCTCAGAGCACCACATTGATATTTAAACAAAATCATTACCTCTAATGTAATACTTGAAGAAGCCTGCAATTAGATTTAATGTGTTTATAGAGATGTATGAGCAGAATGTATATACCTATATATGATCAGTATGCTATATGCTGCCATAGCTCCCTTATTCTGTGCTGGTCTTAAGGCTGTTAGAGGTATGACTTGAAGAGGGCTGACGGCTGTTTATTTCTTTGAGAAGACAGAATTTTTGTTCTAATTATGAGATGACACATTTAATGAAATACTATCTCTAAGCACCAAATACTTTTCAGTGCTATTATCTTCCTTTTTATTTTTCTAGGATAAATTGAAAATACTCCCCTCTATTTCCTTTGAATTCTGGTATCTGGCAGAAGCAAGTGATTTAACTTAATGACCCCAAATATTTCAGACACATGTGAAGAGCATAATTCCCTACAGCCCCTTTTTTATAAGCAAAGCCTGTGTATCTGTGAGCCAGTGATTTGAAGAAGAGATGGAATTTTACTTGGAAAATGTATTCAGCTATATATTGCTGTAAGAACATCTCACTCTGTTAAGAAAAAGGGTCCCTATAATTATTCCGTTTATTTTTTCAACTCAGAAATGTGATGAAACATTTCCTCCAGACTGTGGATCCACTTAGGATCTTTCCTGTTTCCTAGCTGTTGTGAGAGTAGTCAGGTCGGCACCACTGCCAGTTCCTGCTTTAGGATGTGCACTGTTTTGTCCTGTCCTTTATTTCTGCAGGTTAGCTGGGGAGAAGTTTGTCAAATGATGGCAGATCCTTTGAACCATCACCCAGCTTAAGCTATGGAGCTCAATAAGGGTGGGATTTTTCTAAACCATCTCAGTGTCTTAAGAGCTTGGATTTCTGTTGACTTTTGATGACTCATGTGAGAACAGGGATCGTTTGTATATCTACAGAAATCCCTTCCAGAATTTTCCTGCTGGTAGCCACATTTGGCATATTCTAGATGTAACTTTATTGGCAAGATTATTTGAGGTAACTGGAGTTCACCATATTGTCACAGCTGAACTGGACTTTTAACCCATCTTTGCCAGGCTATATAAACTTCCTGCCTTATTTCAGTCATGTGAGAAATTTTGTTGGTCTATATCTAGAAATTTGTAAAATTGATCTGAGAACTTTGGAGAGTATGTGGAGCACCTGCATGGCATGAAGAATAAGTATCACACATTACTTAAAAAGAAAAAAAAAAAAAAAAAAAAATAATAGAGACTTGCACTGCTGAAGTTGCTGTTTTAGCAGTTCTCAACTACTTTTGCAGCAAAACCAGTTTCCAGGAGGAAGGTTCATGAAAAATATTTTCACTGTGTCAACTGACAAGGCCCAGGAAAGTCAAAAAGTGTTCACGCCTCACCCTCTGAGAAGCAACATTGGAGACTGGGTGAAAACTCATTCTTTTGGTGGCGAAATTCTCACTGCCTTCATCATAGCCAAGTTTTCACCCCAAATCCTCACTGAGCACAGACTGAACAGTCATGCACCTCAGTGCTCATTTATTACTCTTTATTCTCACTATATTTATTGCATCTGAAATACCCTCAGCTTCCATTTTTCTTCATCTGAGATTACCTTTGTTTAGGTTTCATGGGATTGAATAGTACAGGGACATGGAAACAGAAAATAATTTTTGAGGCAGAACCACAAGAAAGTCAGGGATTTGGCTACTAGGGTAGAAGCTTTGCACAAGCCTTATACACATGGAGCATTTTTTTGGAGAAAAAGTTAGTACTCACTGCTCGTAATATAAGACTGTGAGTAATAAAATTAATAAAATTATTATTGAGTGTAATGATTTAAAGTTTAAGTCCACAAGCAAATTTTCACCATCAATACCATTTTTAAGTCCAACTACATCAAAAAGGCACTTCTCAATGTATTGGACTGCACTGATTGGTATCAGTTTTTTCTTCTTTTAATCAGAATTTCAGTATGCTTCTAGCAAAATATATTTTAATATGAAAAGCTGGCTAGCATCCCATCAGCTAACAAGAACTTTAACCTGGCTGTGTCTTTACTCCCAGTTAATTAAAACACACATCTTTCTTTACTCTTTCTGTGGGAATACATATTAAGTATGTATATATGTATTTTGGACGTTGCACACAAACTGCTGTCCCTTTTGGAGTGGTATTTGGCCTATGGTGCTTCAAATCAATGTGGTTCACACACAGTGCAACCACAGCTCCCATGCCACAATGTGTTTCTCTGGCTATAGGGGGAAGTGGGTCGCAGGATTAGGCACGACACCAGGGACTCAGCCCAACGTGCACCATAACCTTCTCCCAAGGTGGAGAGTAAGACCAGCCAGCACTGTTGCCTAAAACTGACTTGTGGATTTCTCTCTGCTCTGCAAGCCCTCCAGCTCACAGCACAACAGAAGTCTGATACATCATTCATAAGAGTGTATTACTCTTGCTCTTTAGGGCATTTGTGACTAGCAAAGCCCTTCTGTCCTTATACTTCCTCCAATATCTTGCCTATTTAGAGGATTTTCTCTTTGTGCAAGGAACTCTCCTGCAGGATCTGAACAAGTCTGTTCACAAAGGGAGCAAGAAAGGGGAAGTTTTGCCCTGAGGACAGTCCTTTTGGTAACCACAAAATTAGTGACAGGCAATTCTGGGATCTCTTTGATAGACGACGTGATCCTGCTACTGCATTCTTGATGATGGAGAGAAAAGAACATTCCTAAGGGGAAAGGTAGCCAAAGAAAATGTGAATAAAGTACAACTGAGGAAAGAAGAGCAAAATAGTGGCCATTGATTTTGATTAATTACAGATTTCTCATCTCTTCTTCCCAGTCACCTTCTGTGCATTTGGAGCCCTCGGATTTGCCAGGTGAGGCTAATAGGAAAGTGATCCCGTTTTATAAAAAGTGGAAGTGAATGAGATGGAAATGAGTTACCTTCAGCAGAAATTTTTCAAAGTTTCCAGTTTACCAGGAAAAATTCTACAAAGCAGGATTAATTAGCCTAAAGGCAGCTCTACTACTGCAGCTCTACAGGGCTCTGACCCAGTCTGGGGCCTCTGCCCAACACTGCTTCAAGGTGGGTAGACAAAGCTCTCGTCCAGCTCCATCTTGGTCACCTCCACCACAGTGCCTCACTACACAGGAGTGTGTATAACTTTGTCCTCCAACCCTGCCATTATGGCCCTTCAGCAACGTGGCAAAAAAAAAGAACCTTCTAATCCTGCAGGCAAATCCTGTTGATGGCCTGGGTAAAGCTCAGAAGACACATCCAGATTTTATTGATGCTATCTATCACCAGGTTCTTGGAGGCATGTGCCCATCTGGTGATGGGAGCTTATCAGTGGTGCTTTTAATATATCATGAAAGAAGGCAAGCAGGCCCAGCACCTACAGATGCAGTAAGAAACCTGGTCAGAGCCCTGGGCCTCACTTTGAAAGGATGCATTGTCCCTGTCCTCACCAACTCCTTTCTCAGCAGCTTCTGCTATTGCTGGCACGGACATCAAGAAGCCCTTGCATTATGGAGGTGCAAGGAACATTTCTGTTTTCTTCCCTGCAGATGCATGTCTCTGTAGGGTTAGTTTCACATAAGCTGAGGATTTTACAGGTCTGATCTGAGCCCAAGACTGCAAACATTATACAGGCAGATCTCCATGGAAGTCCAGTTACAGGCTACTGGCTGAACCAGTTTCCACTTGAAGGCTGGTATAACCATGGAGCAGGTGTGAATGCAGGCATTGTATCCACCAGAATGAGTAATATGCAATGCTTGCTTTAAAAAAAAAAAAATTAAAAAATTAATATATGGCACATAGTGTTTTTGAGACATTTTCTTTGCAGATTCTGTAATGCTTTTAATCAGATTGGAAAAACAAAATAAAATAAACAAACAGGTAATGAGAAAAACAAAAACCTACTGTAGATTTCAGCAACCTGTAGGATTAAAGGGGTGGTCTCCCCTTTCATCACACTGCCCACTTCAACCTGCTTGCTCAGTGTCTGCCAGGAAACTGTTTAAAGTTCCTGTGGCTTGAGAAATGGCCAATCTTGACAAAGAAGGAGATTTTTATCTGACCAGCCAAGACCTTAGAATGTCAATACTTGGCTCTGACTAACAAATAAATAAACAAATATGCATGCACACACACACACACACACATCATCTAGGATGGCAGTCTATTGCTGGGTAGCTAGATGTAAGTCATAAGGGATTCAAATCCTTTTCTGTTTAAAAAATGAAAGTTTCTTCTCAGACATGATTATTTCCAATGATCTATTAAACCAAAGTTTGCTATAAATGTTTGTCATACTACAAAAAGACGGAACTGTTGTATTTAATTATGGTAAAACTCAATAAGAAATATAAAGGTAAAGAAGAAAAATGACTAAAAGGATCTCAGGGAGCCTGCAGCCTTTCATCCTTCTGTTGCACTTACAAATACAGTAGACAGTAACAAGGGGTTATGGTCAAAATTATGTGTCCCCAGCCACTTCCTAAATGACTTGCCTACTAACTATGACTCTCATCCTAGTAGACATCTACATTAGAACTCTTCTCATCCACCTTGAGGCATCTTTGATGTAGCCATCTAGGCTTCTTTTGTAGGCAGTAAAGAGAAGTAGGACATGACTGTTCGGATCTGTCTCAGTAGCATCCTTAAGATGAGGTAATTGTACTCCAGGCAGTAGTATCCCTTCTTCAGGAAGTCTAAAAAATGAGGCTTCACTCTGAAGACTCCTACATTTAAATAAATGATCCCAATAGACTGATTGGCCATTATTGTTGCAAATCTATTTCAGGGGGAGTCAATGAAGCATTGCAATGTCTGTTGAGAATTCATGTGGGAGCAGCCCAGCTTACTTGTCCAAGAGACAGGTTTTAACCCTGTGCAAGGAAGCAGTCTTGCTATGCTCTGGAAGATCAACAGGGGCAAGGAATAGGAGGAGTTTTACCCTAGTACTCCTCCACTGTGCTGGGAGAAAGGTTGAAGGCTAGACTCACCACACAAGGATATTTATTTGTTCAGTGATCCTCTCCTTTCACTAATACTCTTTACAGCAAGAGTTCCTCACTCCAGTTTAAGCTCCCACGTCTAAAGTAACATGTGTGACAGGACATGTGGATGCTGAAAAGCTAAGTTTTCTCTCTCAATTACATGTGGAGGTAGGTAACTGAAGAATTTTAGAAACTCAGAATTCAAAGGCCAGGGGAACAGAAATATTTTCAGGTTAATTTTTGAGCTTTCTGAAGTGAAACAGCTTTTAAAGGAGACATCTTGGAAGAGACATCCCAAAACTCAGCACTCTGTAAAACAAGGAGACTAGCATGGGAGCCCACCTGTTGTGCTGAGCACAAACATAAGGTGAGTCACCACTGCCTTGAGACTTTCAGTCTCTTTGGACTTCTAGGGTTTTTGAACTGGAATTAGTGCAGTCCCAGGGCAGCCCATCGCAGAAAGAGGCAGCAGGAGCTTCCCTGCACGGCAGTGAGTCCCCTTTCTACATTGAGGGAGGCATACAGTTTGTATTACATAGGGGAAGCAAAGCCACATGTTACCTTTCCTTTAGAATACTCAGCAAGGGGAGATCGGTCCTAGAATAGGCAAGCGTGCTCCTTGCATTTTTGGTGTAGTCCATCACACTCAAAAGTACTGCATGTTGGCGAGACATCACGGGAAGGATAGCACAGTGGCCCAGCATGTGCTGTTTCTCTGGACTAGCTAAGCATTTCAAGCAATATTACTTTCATTTTATTAACAGAAGATAAAACTATACATTTTTTAACCTAATGTGAGTAATTTCTTTCTGTTCCCCTCCCTTTGAAAATATTTAACATATTACATAGGAATATTTCAAAATATAAAAATAAAAGAAAGCCAATCCACCAAAGCAATGATGTTTTCATACTGCTCAGTGCTGATGGCAGAAGGGAGTAATTTTTCACTTGCTCCTGCCTCACAGTTAAATCTTTTGAAGCAGCAAGTCTTCCTTATTAAAATATGAAGCACGCTGTAAAGGAGTGCTGGTTGGCATGCCTGTTCTGTCTTTGCAGCACATTTAATCTATACCAGGAGAGAAAATTTGGAGTTCGGTGAACGTTCCTGTATCCAAATCTGTTCCACAGCATACAGCTACAGCACTGCTATTAGAAAAGCAGAACTGTCTTAAAAGACCAATTGCAAAATTTTGCAGGGTTCCCGTAGGAGCCAATAACATTGGCTGCTCTTTTGTATTTGCTTCTCCAAGATGGGAATGCACATGGCTGCATCTATCTTTCAAAAGCTTCATTTCTGATTCGATGTGTTTCCCTGATCTGGCTTAAGTTTGCACCTTTACATCTAGCCCTTGTCTAATTTTATTCTGAATTCCTTTTGGTTCCATTTTTTCCCTGCAGATTGGTTGTTTGTGTTGGGTTTGGGTTTTTTTTTTGTTTTTGGTTTTTTGTTTTTTTTTTAATAGGCAGCTGTTCTGCATTAATCTAAATGAAAAGGGTTTATTTTCTTCTTCTTTAACTATGTTCAACTGATGTTTTTGATTTATCTTCTGCTTCAAAACAGTATCAGTGTTATTTTAAATACCTACATTTCCCAAAAATATTGATTCCTTGTAATATGCATTTCTTCAATTCACCTGGCAGCTGGTTTCCATGCACACTTACGTAGAAGTACCGCTTGCATTTCTGAAGCACTTATTATGTGATCTGAAAACTCAGCAGCTAATAAAACAGTCAGTTTTGGATAATGATCAGTCCAGAGAGGCCATATGGGGACACTAGGGGCACTGGGGAATTTTTGGTTCTTATGGAATTGAAAGAAATGGAAAAGTTGGATAACCACTTATTTGAAATTGCCTGTGATAAATTAGGTGACATTCTGGGAGGAGCTGACAACATTGTGTCATTTCCATTGTGATAGTCAGTTTTGAAGTAAAGGAAGAAAACCAGGAGATTAGTCTCATATGTGCTTGATACGTTTCTGACACAGGAATAAATAAGCCTGCTTTGAGGGGGGTGAGTTTGCATCAGAGAAAGCCCGTCACTTTTTTTGACCTCCAAAAATACTGAAGCAGTCACCAATGGCAAGTTTTCAGCTCCTTTTGTTTTCTTCAAGTGCTCTCACCTTCATGTGTTTTTCCATGCCACTCCCAATGGAATTATTTCCTTAACCCAGAACTCCAAGATCCTTCTTTCTTCATTGAGGGTCTGATTCAAATCCCATTTAAGTCAATGGAAAGACTTTCATTGACTTTAGTGGGTTTTGGACCAATCCTCACATTCCTCCAGAATACACTTTTCCTTCCATGGTGCTTACAGAAAATAGTGTCAGTTTTGCATAGTCCAGAAAAAGAAGAAATGCAGGGGGCCCAACCTACATGGAGAAGCTGCCTTGGCATACATACAGGACTGTTACTACTCCTTAATAGCTATGTGTAGATACATCCTATTTTGGAAGAAAAAAAAATTAAAAATATTTTTAAAATCACTGTATTCTTTCTTTTCCTCCTCAAGTGTTAGTCAGTTATGGTTATGCTAATCAACCAGTCTAAGCAGGAGAATCTGAAGATGTCCATTAACATATTCTTACCAGACCTTTGATTGTGTTTTTTATCTTATACTCCATGGGCTTTCTGTCTTTTGAACGCTGAATAGTCAAATAACAAAACACAGCAAAAGCCTGCACTTCAAGGGAACGCTTACTTAACAGCCATCAGGCTGGCTGACTTCTGTAGCGCCAGTTGGTGCTTGAGGAGATCTTGGCCGCTTACTGGTCACACAGGTGCTCCAGCAAAATGCTTATGTGTGCATCGGTTTATCCTTTCTCTGTAAGAAGATGTTTTATCATAGATCCAGTGACGGTACTTATGCTCCTACTTCAATCACAAGGAATTTAGGAGCTTAAAGAATAGTGGAGCACTATGTCCAAGCACGTGCAATTCCACATCTAGTCAAAGTGGAAATGGAGACCTCAGAGGGACAGTGTAGAAGGTGGGAGGTAAGAGTAGGCAGGTGTCAGTGGCTTGCCAGCAAGAATCATTATGTGCAAGCAGGTAGGCAGAATCTGAGTACAGCCCTAGGAATCAAAAAAAACCCTCTGCTGGATGTTGGCCTGTATTTCTGGAGAAGCAATTTTGTAGGCTTCAGTTGGGGTCAGCCTTTAAGTTTTTGCAGTACTGATGATTTGGGCAGAGTTTCTGTGGAAGTGGAAACTCGAGGCACCATCCAACACACTTCAGGAGTGCAACGTTTGGAGCAGCAGGAGGGAGCTGAACTCTGCATTTACTGACTTCCACAGTAACTTCCTTATGGTAAAACTACTTTGAGACTAAGTAGCGCAGCAAATATATTAATTTATTGGGAACAATCAATTGACAATAAACTAAACTAATCTCCTGCTAGAATTCTTGATCAAGACTTTAGTAATTCACACTTAATCGTTTGACTTTTTACACTGATTCATAGCTATGCAAAAGAAATATTTCTGATTAATTATTTCTTATTCTTGGAAGAGAAATATGGATCTACATTCTTATTAGATAGCTCAGTTTGCCTATTGTTCCCCTTATTTCTGCTTCAAAAACTGTGAGATATTTGTTAAAGAATTTAGAAGAAACTATTAATTTCTCACCACAAAGCTGTGAAAAGTGATGGCTTCAAGACAGAATCAAAGGCGGTATCATTATATATACCTGGTCATAAAGGAAATGCAGTAATCTTATTAGAGAGCTATAAAAAGTCGATATAGGTAGATATAATATAAGACATCTTTGATGACTGCTAGATATTATATGGTAATGAACACCCTTTATAAACAAATACTGAGTCATCGGCCTTGATGCTGAAGAAGTGAAGATTATGATGAACTTATGTAAGAACTAATTTAATTTTTTCTCATGGCAGTGACTCACCTTTCTCCCACACAACATACTAGCTTCTAACTCTCCTATTGTTTTATCCTTATGCAGTACATAGTAGCAAAGATATTTACTACTTAAATGATTGTGCTTTATGTTTATAGAAAACAATACGAGGAAATTCTTCCTAAACAAATTTCCAAGGGCAAGGAGTCAAGAGATAACAAACCAAATCAAAAGACATTTTGAGGACATTGATGTTTTAATTTGAAATAATTTGGTTTATGTTAAAAAACATTCTAAATATTTCCACTTCAGTGTGACATTTCACTTTCTCTCTCACTTTCTACCGTAAGTGCTTACGCACTTTTACAAGAAAACTCTTAGAATACGCTGAACAGTTGGAGTGAAGACTTGCACATCTGGTTCAAGGAGTAAATAAGGAGACATGTATCTAGAACACCTGGAAACATGCCGGAGATTTTCATCTGACTTTTCTGTCACCCACTGGCATCAGAAATATCAGACGCTGGAGGGAGGGCAACAGTGTTTCCTCCAAACACACCATACTTCTCCCAGCCAAGAGATCAATATTTGGCTTCAAGGGGTTCACTTCAGTGTCTGTCTTAAGCGATGTTCTCATTTTATTTTACTTCGTTAAATACCTCTTCTCCCCATACTGTCTATAGAATTATCTTCCTCTTTTAATCCCCATTTTTTTAATACCTTGGCATAATTTCTCTCCATACTATTTTGTATTCCTGCCTCTGTGGTATAAAAATCACCACTGTTATCTCAGTCTTCTCATCAATAAGCAAGCTTCTCATCATTCCTCAATAAAATGTTTGAAGTAGTAGTGCTGAAATTCTCCCTTGCATCACCCACTTACATACTTGTCAGATCTGATTGTTACTTTACTGTGCATTTATTTGCTCTTCTTTAGGTAGCATTGATCTTCACAGTTCTGCTGAGAAATAATCTTAATTTATCTCTTTCTTACACTCAAAATAGTTTGGATTGCTTTGTCATTCTACAGTTTCTACATTTTCTAACCAATCTAGAATATTTTTTTTCTCCCCATAGTTTAAAATCCTTTTTGTTCACTTGTTCATAATAGCAGCTTTTGCTTAGAACTCTGTAGAGGTTCACAAAGCTCTTTGTCTATGCTTTCTCCCCCATTAGTCATCTTGCCAGCACCATATTTTCCATCTTGTACTACTAATAATCTGTTGTGCACCCTGATAATCATGTCTCACACATATGTTGATAATCCTTCCTTTGACTCCCGTGTCCATTCCCCACCACTATGCCTATAGTTCTTGCATTCATGATGAAAAATCTGTACCTTTCCCCTTGTGCTTGTTGCATGTGGCCCTCAGCCTGAGCCACAATCCGCTGCTCACCTGTTGTGTTGGCTGTTTGGGATCTCGGTGCCATGGCCCTGTGCTGCAGCTGGGGACAAACACGGCCAGTGGAGCAAGGACTCCTGCTAGACGTACTTCTTGCAGGTTTTGGTGGGGTCCTTCACCCATTCCATGACCATAGACATGCCCTGTCATGAACTGAAATGGAATGAGGTTCGTCTCAGCAACTTTAAACATCAACCATACAGTTGCCTATATCTGAGCTAGCCACTCAAGACTTCCTTTATAATCACTGGTGAGAAACAGGCATTTTTCAGGCACAATTATTATGACATATTTTAGACATCTGCAGTAGGATGAGATGACTCATATCCTAGAAATGCTTATTTCTCTCCAATGACTATAAAGAAAATTTAGACAACTAACTTTGAGATGTAGATATCAACATTATAAATACCCATACCTCATCACGTGAATTTTATGTGTGGAGTGTCGGACTCTGAGGCTAGGGAAGATAAGTCTTACCCCTGGTTTAGATGAGCGGCTCCACCAAAAGCTGAGTGATTAGCCTCTCTGAAGGACAGGACCACCATGTTATGGAGTGGAGGCTGCTGCTCTACATTTTGAGGTTTTTGGCTGTGGTGGGGTTTTTTTGGGTCTAAGTCTGACCATTAAATTTCAGCAAAATAACTTCTACAAAAGATGACTATATGTCTTCCTGAGATTCAGACTGCAAGTAACAGTCAGAAAAGTCAGAATATGAGACTTTCAAAATTTCCCTTTTTCCCCTGCTTTGCACACATGAACAGCCAAAGATGTAGCAGGGAACATGCTGAGACTCACAGCTCTGCAGTTTAGCCATGTCTATGAAGCACAGCAAAGACTAGGCAAGAGCTGTATATAATGGAGGGGAATAGTGAGAGCTAAAGGCTTGCAGAGCAGGAACTCTTCCAGTTTTGAGTATTGTTTGTTTGATTATTTTCAAAAGGCGTAGAATGCTTACATAGAAAAAAAAAGTATTTCATCTTGGCGGCTGAGAGGATTCCACCGGACTCCACCTGGCATTTGCTTTGAACTTTTATTCTCCAGATGCGTATGGTTTGTTTGGAGGGAAATGCAACTTATCTATATGCTTATACTATTCATCTCAATATATGACTCGCAATAAAAGCGGTGACAGACTTACATATCAGTGTTAACTGAAACACAGGATGGCTTAGAACTCCAAAAACTGTGAAAAGAGACTGATAATGATTTATACAATATTTAGGTTAAATTCTGTCCTCATTAACATCAGTGACAAAATCCCAGTGACTTAAGCAGTGCTAGAAGTTCAGTTCATATTACTTTGTCATTTGCTGTTAGAAAAGCATTTGCATCAGAGTTAAAAGTGAATGCAATGAAAAAGCTCTACTGTCTGATGCCCTTTGGCTCGGAGCGCACCGTATCAGAACGCAACCTGTCTACTTACCTCAGACTTTGAAGGATCTCATTAAATCACAATTCACAATTGGAAAAACATATTGGTAGGTAACATTTGTCAAAACATGACCATATGAAACGTAGTTTATTACAGGTAGAAGAAGCTGTCTTTATCTACCAATGTCATAACCCTGCTCA
Source organism: Burhinus bistriatus (assembly GCA_013397275.1). Taxonomy (NCBI): domain Eukaryota; kingdom Metazoa; phylum Chordata; class Aves; order Charadriiformes; family Burhinidae; genus Burhinus; species Burhinus bistriatus. The sequence continues at coordinate 92,018 of VYXH01006733.1, read as the reverse complement.
GTTAACACATGTGTAGCACACTACTCTTTTAAAATATGGACCCAGTGGTGGGCTGGCTTACCAAAATTTCATTCTCGTGTGATGCATTAGTCCTTCTACATTGGTGCTATAAATAGAGTGTTGCAGATGAGATGTGTTAGCAAACAGCTGAGGGGCAGTAGTTTTAAATTGCTCCTTAGCTATAACTGATCCAAGTGAATACTGTAATTTCTTCTTCCAGAACAAAACCAAACAACTTAGCTTAAAACTGACGTTAAACGTAACTTTAGCTCAACTGTGTGACTTTGTCCCAAAAGGGATTAGGAATGTGCACACCACTGGGGAGGTAGTTTAAACACTGACTTTTTATTGTCTCTCAAATAACAGTTCTAGTTAAGTCGCAGTGGCTGACTGTGTTAGCTCTTCCAATGCCTGTGTCTCTGCTGCAGAGCCCTGGTTTGTGCTCTTGCCCTCGGTGAAGGCACGTTCTTGGTGAGTGAGAGGCCAGTCTTCATCTATGCTAGAACAACTCGTTTGTGGATTCTGAATATGTTGGGGAAGGAGTAAATTTCATACCATGCAAAACTGTCTGTGTAGGAATCCAATCTGAGTTATATATATATGTGTATATATATCTAGATCTCAGGCTTGAAAATGTGCTTCCTAGTCACTAGGGAATTGAATAAAATGAAATGTGCACATAATCAATTTCTAGAGCTGCTTAGATCAGTTACTAGAGGTGATTGAAAGAGAATATTAGAATTTGTATGGTATTTTAAACTGATTTTATTTTTCTCCAGATTTCAAAATTCACAAATATTCAAAATAATAACAAAAAAGCAGCAGTCTTCAAATATTTCATTATTATAAGGTTAGAGTTGGGCAGGTTATTTGCAAAGCTTTCTATTAAAGAATGTTCAGAACACCAGTATATATTCATAAATTTGTGAGTCAGTATGCTGGCAGGTAATGATAAAAGAATAATTTGAGAGGACAACGTGACAATTTTTAATCAGTTATTCTGCCAGCTGTAATAAAGGGAGTTGTTGTTGACTGTAAAATTAGGGTGCGGTTTTGGAATATTTTTATAAAGAAAATTTTATTTTGCTTTCCCTAGATCCTTGGCATCTATTTTCTCACCTGTTCACAGACTTTGGACTGTCCTTTCAGTTTACAAATGAAACAAACGCCAAGATTAAAGCCAAGTCCTCCAAGGGAGCAGTGTTAGTTTTAAGGTCAAGACTGAGAAGCATTCCTGTATATGCTCAGTTTTAAACATGGAGTCAAGTGCTTTACTGAAGTCATGAAGAGCTGGAGACTAAAAGTTGTTGTGGTGAATGGACATTTGTAGCATCTGTGAAAATCAAGATGCTTGTGTGAAGTACATTTTGTGATACAAGTTTCAAGGGATCTTGCCAAAATCTGAAGAGTTTTACAGGGCTGAATATATTCCAAAATATTTGTCATACTAGGTCTTAAAAAATAACTTACCTTGCTATGCTGCTTTTCTAATAGCTCTTTTACACTAGTGTCTAATAGGTCTTTTCCAATCAGAGCTTATGAAGTCAGAGAAGAGGAATTAGGCTGCTTTGCAGGGCATGGCAAAGCAGTTGACCCGTATCTGCAGCAATGTATGGAATGGCTGAATGTGCACTTGCTGCTGCTGTGATGTAAGAAGCAGACATCCCGCGTGACTGCCATCGGAGCCACAACCGGACAGGCAGTCTCGCTGAGATGAACGGGGCTGCTCAGCTCCCTGGCCTCGGACCAGTGTGCTAATTATCCATGCACAGCAGGCTATTTGCGCAGGGAAAGGGGATACGGTTAGCAATGGATTAGATCGGCTGAAAATTCAGCAACTTTTTTTGCAGAAGAATACGATGCAGAAAGTGTTGTTTGATCAGAGCTCTGGGTTTCACAGCATTCCCTCTTAAATTACAAAACTAACCTATATGCAACATTACACATCTACATGCATTTGTGGTACTGATATGGGCATTAGTTCCATGCAATAGCTCTCCCCTTTCACAGACATCTAACGTGTTTGTCCTGACTTTGATTTGAAAATGTATTTTTACGCGTTCAGCTGCCTCTGAGACCAGAGATCTGCAGTGTACCTTACCCCAGCAAGAAAGCAGACGTTTCAGACAAACAACTGTCAGCAATTTAGGTATGTCTCATATTGCCTTGGGGCCCGTAGTTAAAATAAATGACCTCTTGATGCCTTCCACCTTGCTCCCATTTTAGAAGTGAATGTATTATGACATGTCCTATGGCCAGGTTCTCAAGTGGCGCAGACTTATGCAGTTGTGTTTGTGGTCTTATGCTGACTTCTGTTAGGGGCATCTGGCCTGGCTCTAGCAAAGCATGCCATAGGGTATTCTACTTCCCCGTCAGAGGAATTCAAGATTGAAGCAGAATGATACATTTTTAACCCATTAATTGAGGATTATTAATTTTGAGATTTAGGTCAAATCAACAGGCATTTAGAAGACTCACATGTGCTATCATACTCACTGCAAACAAACCTTTGTCTTGTGCTCCTAAAACTAGAACTCAGTGTTCATCTAGGGCTGAAGAAATGTCTTATGCTAAATTAAATGGTCTCGTGTATTTCAGTTGCATCGCTGTTTGCTTCCTTCTGGGGAAAAGCAGAACAAAGCAGTCTGGCCAAGATCTGAAAGCAAGGTCTGGACAAACTGAATTTACATGTTTAATATGTTTGGTTTCATGATCTGGCCCTTGGCTAGTCACTCAGAGGTGTGGGTTATACTGAAGTATTTCCTGGAAGTAACTGGTGCTTTTGAAAGGAGGAGGTTATTAAACAGACACGCTTTGCTTCACCTCCTGAGAAGTCTCCTGGTGCCCATCTATATGTTTTTAGATGATCACCTTGGCACTGCGTTGATAGTGCTGTTGGGTACCAGACTGCCAGCACCAGGTACAAGCTCCGCCTGGCTACTGCAGAAGATACAAGCCAAGCAAGCCCTCCCTACCCAAGTCACTTCCAGAAGTGCTGATCCCCTCCTGCTCCTTCAGTTTAATGCTGTCTTCTCCTCCTTTGGGTCTCAGCTAATGCCTCTGCCTGGATGCTGGCTTCCAAACCATTCAGCCCAAAGCTAGTCAGCTGGTGTCTCTTCCCCAAAAAAGGGAGGCACAAGGCACACACCTCAGCGTAGCTTACTAATTTAAGAAGGTTTTTTATTTTTGCAATAGCTTTTGTGAGTCCCCTTCCTATGTCTGAGTCTCCTCACTTGTGATGGGGGCAGCCAGGTTCTCCTCAAACCTCAATCCCCTTGATAGATGGAGCTTTTTGGTTACCATGATAAGAAGACTTTAGACCTCTCCTTCTCTCCATTAGTTCCTATAGTATGGCTTTCCACTGCTCTGCTCTATCTTTCCTAGAGCAAAAAGGAGAGTGAAGAAAATGCTATTTCTGAAGCACTCCTGTTCTTAGCTCTCCTGTGCAAACGCTGCCACCTCCTTCTTAATTCCACAGCTTCTGCCTCAGGGAATTTATTTTGGACTCTTCTCCCCTTTTTGCCAAAGAGCTTACTGTTTCCAAATAAAACAACCTCCCTTCATGACCTCTTCAGTCAGGACATTAGCTTTCTCCTGAGGAATAATGTTACTTCCTTGATAACTGGTCTCCTGCTCTGGTTCGTGCTGAGCCTGCATTGTGTGCCCAGCATGCTGCCAGAGCTCTTTGAAGAGCAATTAAAAAGTCAGAAAGAGTTAGCAGCATTTATGTGCTATGAAGACCTTAATGGATCAGGACAACTCTAAGCCATGCTACCCATACAGTTTGAGCCAGGGGAAGCTTTAAAATGTATGTGTTTTACTAGTGCAGTTCTGTGTCAGTCACAAGTACATGTCTCAGTATTTGCATGTCTTGTTAATAGCCTTAAATAACCTAACACCCAATCCATGACTTGTTAACAACTTCCTTGGAATAATAAGGGATGAATAAATCACTGTGTTTGGGTAATCGTGTCATTAACCTTGAAAAGAATAAGAAAACAGAAGGCAGAGCAAGAGAGGAAGTCCCAAAAGGCTTTGCTGCTTGAGAAAGTGACACCAATATAACGTTAGGTGTGAATTTATATACTGAAATTAAAGCAGTGCAGAAATCTGCATCCTTTTTCACACCTTATTTCAGAGGAACAACAGCATTTATTTGGTTTTACTTTAAGTCATTTAATCACAGATTAAACTGAATCAAAGTTAAGCCAGTCTTATTCTCAGCTAAGAGAATGAACACAGACCATTTTATGAATATAAAGGCTGATTTGAGCTGTATTGGTCTAGCCTTTTCTTGTCTGCAAGCATTTAGTGAAGGCAAACGAGCACAGGCATATGTGATGGCAAAGCTGAAGCTGCAGCAAATTGCTTATTTACAGACCTGTTCCTCCTTCGCTTTTTCTTGGTGTATCCATAATACTGTGAGCAAAGGAGAAAAGATCAAAGGGCAAATAGTAGCATTTAGCTAACGGACAGCTAACGTGGACTACACAGCATAGGAAGAACTCATTTCACCAATCAGAACTGAACACAGGCTGGTTCAGACTGGCCTGCAGTAGGTGGCAATGCATTGGCAGAAAGTCCATCAACTAATTTGGCTTTCTGTCTGCATATTTTTTTCCTTCAAGCCCTCAGTAACTATATAGGAACCTGCATAGTTTGTGTATTTTTCTTTCTCTGGGTTGTAGTGCGTGATGTAAATGAAGCAATGTATTTGTTATTGCACAAACCTTAACAAGACATGTAGGCTCAGGTATGTACAATCCTTACCTACATGTCTTAAGCTCAAGTACTCCAGGTTAACTTGACAAATCTTTTGTTTGCCTAGATGAGAGTGATTAGAAGCAAAGAATGGTTCTTCCTTCACCTCATCATCAGGGCCTGCCAACATCCCAAAGTTCTGCAAGAAATTTAAGCCTCTATTGCTTATCACTTCTCCATGTCATGACGTGGCTCTTGGACTAAAAAGATGTAAAGTTTTGTCAGTGGAAAGTCTGAGCTCTCCAGGTAGGTTAATATATTTCTTCTGTGTGGAGTGTCTGGAAGGCAGTATTGTGGATTTGGGTATGAGAACACTGTACTCACAGATACATGGAATTTTAGGGATCATGGGACTTCCCTGTCTTGTGGGTAAGACGGTGCAGTGAGGGAGAGAAATTGGGCAGTTTAGCATAGCGGTTTGTTCCATGAGCTCCTTGTTCTGCGTGTGAGATGGCACAGTACCAGAGGGTGGTTGGGCAGATCATCGTGGCGGCTCCTGCCATGCTGTACTTCATCCTGGCACAGGAACATGGGGTTTCCTGGGCTCTTTCCCTCCTCCCTGAGCCCCCCCAAATGTTGGAGAGGTGGTTCTGGATCTGGGTGCAGAATTGTGCGTCCCTCACCAAAGTCATCAGGAACTCCTGGGGAAACTCCAGTATTCATTCCTAGTTTCCTCAGTAATAATATTGGGTAGGAAAATACCCCATTGGTGATTTGTCTGATCAGCCTGAGCTCTTGTTTTCTGATTTGCTGTCACCACAGCTGTTAGCATCCACAATCAATTTGTTCCAGACATGTCCTGGACACTTCTGTACTCATTGAAGATTAACTTTTTTTTTTTTTTTAATAGTTTCACTCTCTATTTCCCTGAGCACACCAAAGACTGCTCTGTTGTTTGGGGCAGGTAGTTGATCATATTTCGTCTACTACAGCAGAAATTCAGTTAAAGTTCATGGACTTATGCTGAGAACTATGCTAGCTGGGTCTAACTCATGATACCTGATACAAGTGGTTGCTTTTGGTTAGCCACAAGGCTTCATGTATATTTGATATGTATGAAGCAATTTCTATTTTGTTTACTAGGTTTTGCGGGATTTATCTAGACATGCAAAATAATACATAAAAGTTTTCAGGGGTAATCAAAGTGTTCTCACTGTGTCATTCTCTTTTGCCTTTCATCTGATAATAACTCAGTTTGGCGGGACAACACCATGGGTTCAGTGGATCAGGGAGGGACTGATATATGTGGGGGACTCTGGCAGTCAAAAGTTGAGAATTTTATACTGTTAGTACATGGCTTAAGACTTAAAGAAATTGCGGTTTATAGTTTTAGGAATTATATTGCTATCTAATGCTGAAAATACGTCAAATTAACTTTTACTGTCTGCGGGCAGGAGGAGGGAAGAAATTCCACCTGTCTTAAAGCACTAAAATATCACAGACACCAGAGTTTTAAAAGATGTAGACGTGAATGAGTCTTCCCTCAACTGCAGACTCCATGACCTATATGTTTTTTCCTCTTACAAGTTCTGTGATATCAGTGTTAAATACCTTTGGAGACTAAAACTTCACTAATGTGATCCTTTCCTCTGCTGACAAATGACTCTGCCTAACACCTTCCCCCAGCAGGGAGTTAAAGAAGCAGCTGAATGGAGGCTGTTTCCTCCACGTGAATGTGTGGAAATGGGATGTCTCTCAGCCTTACTCATGTGTGTAACAGAAATGGAGAGAAGTTTCCAGTCAGCACTTGTGCATGCGTAGTGAGGACTTTTTAGGGCCTTAGCTCTCCTTTTCTGCAGAGCTCCTGATATCTGCAAGAAAGAGTTTCTGACTCCTTTTAAGAAGGAAGATCTTTAGCAAATGCAATTCCATGTTACTCAGTTTGTCCCCTTTATTTGCAAACTGCAGATGACACAAAGTAAGAGGTTTGTATTTTAATCTTCTCAGAGCTTCGATGGCAAAATCATAAGAAACCAAAAGTGTTGCCAAGCAAACCTGACATTCCATCCAGCAGCAGCAGGGGATCATGCCTACCTGAGCCAACAGGCTGCATGAAAAATAACTAAAAGGAAGTTTCAGAATGTCAATAATCAAATATTGCAAGTTATCAAGTATTCTTTATATTACTGGAACATTTTAGTATGAACAGGATTATGAAGCCTGAGGAGCCGCAAAACCTCTCCTTGGTGTGTGTGCACATACAGGTCTAGCAGATCTATCTTGTTTTTCTTTCAAGGGTGCTGCTGCAAAATAATATGCATGGTCCACTACAGCTAATTCTATGAGACAACTTGTTTGCTGGTGCCTCCATACTCTCTTTTGGATGCCTGCTTTGTGAGACTGAATCTAGTAATGGGAGTGTTTCAGCTGCCTTTCAGGAAGGACCTGAGCGATGGGAAGATCCTCAGTGACTTCAGTGGGAGTCAACTTTTGAAGTAAATCAAGAAACTTTTAAAATACTAGTTAGACTGTGACGCTCAGAAGCTGCTATTCTCTGATATTCAAATAGAAGACAAAGGTGTACTGCCAGAGGCTCGAATGAGAAGATACTTGCAAGCTTTAAGTGTTTGAATGGTTACAGCTTAGCATAGATACATGGAAATGAACGTTTGGGAGTCCCCAGTGGTTGCAGCAGGCTAGAGCATGAACATTTGATTGTATCTTAATTAGCCGTTAGTTATTTCTGACCTGTGACCTGTTCCTTTCCTGTTAGGTATTTTCTCTGCCTCACTAATTAAAATGCGGAGACTGTACACACACCTGAATGGCTAGAGGCTTTTCAGATCAGATCCAAATCCCTTAAACTTGTTACCACATTCCATTAATGCTATGAATTCGGTTTAGTTGATGCCAGTATGGTTTTATTCATATTAAGTTTCTAGAAGTTTTATTTGTCTGCTTTCAATAAAAATAAGGACTGGTCTAAGCCTTCCAAGAAAGATCCTTCAAAGTCTCAATTTTGAAGTACAAAAAGATGAGGTAATTTAAAAAGAAAAAAGAAAAGAGAGAAAGAAAGAGGAAAAAAAAAAAAGCACATAGCTCTTCCAGGTTATCCCATTTCAAGAAAAAAAAAAGAAAAGTCTGCAAATATGATACCCACTACCTTTCCAGCTTAATTTTTGAAGCCTCAAATGTGAAGGCTTGCTATGTTTTTAAACTGAATATTTTATTATTCATTCACTCAACATTTTGTGAAGAGACAGACATAGGCTGAGATCAACAAGACATTGTATCTGACTTTTTTTCCCCAATAAAAATTGCAAATTTGGCTCAACTGAAACATTTAATATGTGTAACTCAATTTCAAATAATTGTTTTACATAAAAAATGGGGAAAAGTATAAGGGTAACCAATAGATATTTTAAAAATCAATAATTTTCTATTTAGTGGAGAAATAACACTTCATTTTGAAATTTGCCATGTTTATCAAGTCTAGACATCTTAAATAAATCACATCTAAACATCTTGAATTAAATGTTTTATTCAATCTAGAATTACTCTTTTAATGTTTTGATCACCTGAATATCCTTGTTGTATGCATTCTTCAGAAGCAAGTTTTCTGTAACCAAGTCACTTTCCTCCAATATTACTACTTATGTTTTCCAGCATCATAAGCTATGAAACTCTATCGCATCCTGGAACCATGGTGATGGACAACTCGACAAATACTGACTAGCTGCGCGTGACTGGAGCTCCGGTCCATCCCAAGACCAGGCTGACCTAGGTTTTGATACATTAAATGATCTTTTGCTTTTGCATCACGGTCCATTTTACTGTGTCAGAGGCATCCAGGAGAAGGAGATGCCTTGGTCTTTGGGGTGGGTGAGGGCTAGCATCATCACACAACCACTGGGGAGGGAGTGAGGATCACTCTGCCCTTTGCTCCGAGGACCTGTGCAAAGTGATGATTGCAAATGCTCTGCTGCAGCATCTTTCTGCAGCAGTGAAGAACTGCATTTTGGCTTTTCAGAGCCATTAGTAGGAATGTGAGTAAATGAAACAGCACTGCAAATCCCAGCTACCCTGCACTCCTGCGTATTTCAGCTGCAGCACCTATGAACAATTCCCCACCTTTCTCTGCTACCATGAACTTTAATTACCATGGTGAAACATTACACAGGCAGCAGCACATTTCCCACTTGTTAGTCATGAGGGTCCTTCAATAGCAGAAGTGAAGGAATGTAAGTGTCAAAAGCAAGAGCATTTGCAAAATCTTCCAATACACTACAAAAAATAAACTAGGTGAGTCAACAAGACAATTCCTGCCCGAATTTTTCCTTTAATTTTCTTAAATAATAAACCAAAAGACCAATCTCCATTGCCTGTTTCTTAGTTTTTTCTCTACAAGACACTTTGGTGCAACCCCCGCTCACTGACAGGGGAAACTCTTGTGTACCCTGTGCTAGACCTAAAGACCTGCATTCAGCTCCTGGAAGTCAGCAGGGCAGTCCGACTGCTCCCCGAAGCAGTTCCCATCCCTCACCATGTCCCATCAGAAGACTGGCATTTGTGAAAAAAGACTAAGAGTTTCTCTGTGTGTTGTCACACTGTGGATCTTGGAGCACAGAAAGAGAGGATGAAGCTCTGCCTGAAATGGAGGGGCTGCATGTCCCCGGCCATTTGGCACAGGAGCACATGTGGTGCGGGCTGACCTGGGGAGGGGAAGGAGAGGAAAAGGTCCAATGTCCCTTTTTCTAACCCTCCTGCCTGGCTGCAATCCAGTCCCTAAAAAGTGCTGTCTGGAGCATGCAGGAACACAGGCACATGAACATGGTTGCACCAGCCTGTACTGCTCAGGCTAGCGCTGGTGAAGAGGACAAAAAATGGTATAAAAAGATGACAAGCGAAAAAGCTACCAAAGTCCTCTTGGAGGAAGAGGAACCACTGGACAATCGCAGAAATCAGGAGAAACCTGGAACCCTTTTTGAGTCTTATATTGCTTTGATCATTCATTGGCTTCATTTTCTCAAATTAAAAAAAAATAAATAAATCTATATTAGTTTTCACTTCCCCCTTTTTGTTCTCTTCCAGCTTCTTTACAACTGACACCAGAGCGAGCTATATGCTTGACTGCATTGATGATTCTTTTTTCCATTCCAAAGAGCTTTTTTTTTGAGTGACAAAGTAACAATTTTCTAACTTGCTTTTCTTAAGCTTCCCCATGTATTTGAAAAGACACTATTGGAATCACAAGCTATCAGACATATTATATAGACAACCATATGCTTTTATTTTTCCTCTTTGGCATATCTTTATCATTTATTTTTCCAAATTCATTGTGTAGGGATGATTGTCAGAATGTGCTGACTAACAGCAATACCTAATGGATGCACCGTGCATGCCAGTAGTTCTAAATTTGAAATGATTTCCAGCTGTCTTTTCTGGAATATGAACAGTACCTGCTTTTCTTCTCTATATACTGTATTTCAGGTTCTTGCCTGAACAGACCAAATATACTCCTCCTTAAGAAACTGCATGAGCAGTAAATCTTCAAATTCACTTCTTCATTGCTCAGTTGAGTGAAAGCTTTACGTAATTGCTCAGAAGTTCTTTTCTTAGAGTGAATATGAATCTTGAAGAAAATAGTTCAGTCCAAAGTCCCCTTTCTTCCAGGTCAAAGGTCTCATTGAGTCTATTTACATGTTGTGGGGCCAAGAACCTTTTAATATGCTGGCTGTTGACTAACACATTAAAAAAAAAAAAAAAAAAACAACTTTAAAAATATTCCAATAATATAGTCAAATCAACAGAGTGGTGTTCTTAATCTGTGCAGATTTTTTCCAGGAAGAAATTTCAGACCAATAGAAATCTAGTTTTCTCTGCATGGCAAGCTAGTGAATAACACCTCAAAAAATAGGATTTTCTTTGATTACTGTCTAAAACAGGAATGAGCAACAACAACAAAATTCTAGAGAGCAACTGCTTCTCCAAACCGCTTCTCTGCTTTAATGCAATAGATTGGATGTCTTTGTCTGGAAAATGAGTGCTCAGTGGCAGGTCCTTTGGGTGATTTGTAGCCAAATTAGCTATGGAAATTACTGAATATCCTACAAAGCCTTGCTTTTCATAGAGGCCAGAGCCAAAGTTGGGGTCTTAGTGCATTCCATAAAGGCACAAGTGTATTCACGCTGAGATGAAGTAATTATCCAACCTCTACAGCTAGTCAATTGAATTAATTGGACTTAATGTCACTTCCGTTGATCTTTCTTTCCCATAATTTCTCAAAGTTTTCATTACTGCAAGTGACTGTTAGTATTTATATACAAACACAAAATAGACAGGAGCATTCTTTGATTTTTTCCTGAAATATTTGCTGGGGTCCTGTGTCTACTCTGCAGCCAGGATTATGGTTGCAGCTTGGGAAGCAGTGACAAAGTAACCATGGCAAGCTGGAGCACAACATGGGCTAGTCATCTGGATACCAGTCAAGGTCTTCAGGATGTCTGTGTGAAATTCTGGGGTGGTTGGGGAAGTTGGGATAGGCTGCGCTTCTGGTAATGGCTGTTTGAACCATACCTGCCAAAGCATGAGAGTGTGACTGTGCATCAAAATATACAGATATGAAGCTTTTGTTTCCACTTTAGGTCAGAGAAGCAATGTACTAAAATGGGAGTTAGATCAGAAGCCTGTCCACTCCAGGGAGTTTAAATAATGGAGTGAAAGCATGAGCATGCGTTAGCTATCCTGCAGCCTTCATCACTTCCAGACAAAAATCTAACCTTCTAAAGAAATACTTAGCTGTATATGAGCTGGACAGAGGACATTACTTTTACCAGGATCAGGAGAAGCTAGGGAAGGACTTAGAAAGTTAACAGAAACACAAGTAAACCTTACAAGGATGTGGGATGAGGGAAAATATTACCGCTGCAGTTCTTGAGCTGTAAAAATAGCCAGCAGGGACTACAGTAACTGGGTATGAATTCAGTGAGGCATCTCAAGTGGTACGTGCACTACATGTCATTGAAGATCATGAGCTCCAGAGCAACTTTTCTTGCTGTCAAGTAGGGATGCTGGTCTAACGAACGGGAGGCAAGTACCATGTCAGGGGGACTCATAGTGTGAGGTCTTGAGCCTCTGCTCCTCCTCGAGCCTTTGGAACACAAAGAAATTGCCAGGGCTTGAGCATCACCCGCTGTGAACTTGTCTGTTCTTCTCTCTTCCCCCCCCCTCCCCTTTTTTTTACTTCTGTATTTTAACTGTAGTCTTGATGCCTAAGGCTCTGCTATTTGCCTAAAAGAGGTCCCTGTCCTTATTGGCTTTGATACTGCTGCTTCATAAAGATGTTCATATGCTGGACCAGATGAGGCCATAAAAGTTAGCATTCTGTCTCCAGCAGAGCTGCTGACAGCAGAAGCTTAAAATGGACAAACTCCAGCATAGATAGATGAAGAAAAATCTATTTCTTACTCCTGTTGAAAAACTCATCTTATTTCCTGGGATGAGGATATTATTTTTATCTTGGAAATTTATATTTTTACTATCCTTAAGTGTACTGTTTGTTGTTATATACATTAACATTGGATTCTTAGCCAGTATAAAATCTATTTCAATCCAAATGTTTCCAGTACCTGGTTCAATCATGCTACAACCTTGACCCATACACATCCCGTAGGAATGGGCTACATGTCTATTCATCCAGTATGTCAACTTTTCATTTCAAGGGTGCAATCTCACTGCCTTGTTCCTCCTCTGAGGACAGATATGTTTGTATATCCAGAATACAAAAAGCATGAAAAGATACCAGGGATGGAAGTAGAGGGACAATTTTGCCTGAAAGTGTTTTATACTAATTCTGTGCAAGCGTAACTGAGTGAAAGATACACAAGGCAATTTAAAACCCAGCATTTTCATATTTACACTGGTCATGTAAGTTACACCACCTTTTATTTTGCTGTCTACTCTCCCAAATATAAATGTAAAGAAAAGCAATAACTCAAATAATAGGCTTCTGCAGCAACAGAATTGTTCATTACTATTGTAAGAGATCCATCCCTTATTTCAGCAGAGTAGAACTGCCCTTGACTAGTAAGCAAATATTGCGTTGAATTCAGCACCTCTGTGCCAAAAGGTTTGTCCACCACAGCTCATGTATCTGTCACATGCATCATCCATTATTTCAAATTATTTTCTGAAAGTGGGAAGACAGACCCCTTTGAGACTACAGTCACATTTTCCCTCATCCTACCTCTCTCAGATGCCTTCTCATGATTTCACCTTCTCTGTTTATGTGCTATATGGAATTAATTGGTACTAAATGTCACTGAAACAATGGTTGCTTTGGCTTAGCTTCACCTTGGCTCCAAGGATCTCTCCACCTTAGCTAATTACTCTCGGCTATACCAAAGCACACACTGTGGTGTTGCTGCTCTACTTTCTTCCTGTGATTTTCAGGGCTGGAAATGCATGATTTCCTTACTGAGGGCATGCTACTTTTGAAACACTTGGACAGCATGGTCTTATAATCCTGGGAGTGTAATTAAACAGTTAAACTAGTGACTGACTGTAAAGAATGTTTATTTAAAGTAGAAATGCATTAAGAGCCCCATATGTCAGGATTCTGCTGTACCAGTTGCTGTCACTAAAGTACATATTCCACCTGTAGCAGAAGGGACTGGGAATATGGAGAACTACAGTTCCTTTAAAATACCCTTAGTGCCCTATGTTGAGATGCATGCATGCCCCAAAGTGTAATTAAGAGCAGTTTCAGAGATATTATAGCCTGTACTCCATTCCCCTGGGAAACACCTAATAGCCTCATTTCCCTGTAGCTAGCTCAAGTCTCCTCCACTAGGAGCTAGAAATTATTTTCACATCTATGCCTGAGAACAGGTCTCTGTGCTGAAAAGATGCTTAAATAAAACTTTGTTAGGGAGCCAAAGTGGCATGAAGTGAAGGAAAGAATGAATGAGTGTTGGGCCATAGTAATGATGGACTTACTGCCCTGAAGCGTCCGTGGTAAACACTGTGCCTAACCAGAAAAGAAATAGGTATAAAACACAAGAAATCAACTGGAAGTCATTTAAAATATAAAACACTTTGTCCTGTGGTTAAACACATTTAGCACATTCTAGTGTTTTAGGACTTGGAATTCACAAGGGGAAGAAAGAGGCTCCTTCTGTTCTCTCCCTGCCAAGAGCTGCTCCATTCAGCTACCATATTTGTGATGGTTTCAGAAAAGAAAGGAAAAAAAAAAAGCAGAAAACATTTTTCAAGTATTAGCAATACCCCCCCAAAAAGGAATGTTCAAAATCATAATAGTTTGCACATTTATCCATCTGTCTTTTGCAGATAGTCCTCTGGTGAGTGAAGCTACAAAAGAGCATTGCTAGAAAGGTTCACAGTGACAGAAAGAATCTGCTCTGCAGGGGTGCAGGGCAAGAAAGGTGTTGGATGAAACCTCCACAAAAAATAACTATTTACTTTCTGTATCATGTTGTTAATTGGAAGCTCTTTATGAAGGGTGAAATTTAGAGGAGCTCACGCTGACATCTGCTTCACAGGCTTTATATTTTCCCTCCTCTCTAAAGCAGCTCAGGCTAGTGCTTGCCAAGACAAAAGTAGCTCCGGAGAATGTCAACCTGTGTTACCTGCGTGAGCCAGGCTCCTGCAGACATGTCCATGGCAAATTGCCAGCCACACTCTTGGGGACCCTACAACTGTGTTCTTCAGACTCTACTGCAAGCCTCTAAATGTTTTCAAGCACTGCTGTAGACTCCTGCGGGGTGAATTTAAGTACACTGGCAGTAAGCTTACTTTCTTAGTTGCTTTTTGTGGATCTCTTAGCAAAATCGCATCAATTCTCAAGTAACTGTCACACAATGAAATCCGTTACTCCAGAATTTTGTAGGTCTGCCCTGGAATAAGTGATCTTCCAAGGTATATTAGGGTATGTTTTATTATTAAACAGGGTGTAAGGATGAAAAAATGCATTTGCTTATCAATATGGATTTACACTGATGGAGCAGTATCCCCCTTCTGATACATTATTAAGGTTATAAGTAGCACCACCAGTCCTTTTCAGCTGCTCCACTGCCTTTGCTGGCTCATTAGGCTTATCAGTTAGGACTCACACATCCCCAAAACTTCTTAGAGCTACGCCTGTCCTGCTGTGGCTGCTGGAGTCAGAGCAGGACCTCTCAGCACAGCCATGCTGGACTCCTTTTCCAGCCCAAGATGTAGTCATGGCTCTTTTCTCTCTCTGTCCTGTGAATGCATACTGCAAGATCACATTCAATCATGCTGCTTCCTTCCTGGATCCCCTCTCAGGTTCTTTTTGTAGAGGTTTAGTTGTTTACCTCCATTAAAATACGCTTTGAGGTTTTCTCCTTCTTTCTCCAGCTTACAGATGTATTAAAACACTGTATATGCCATGAGAAATGTCAATGTTAGGAGCTTTTGTTAGGATACATACAAGTTTTGATTCCTCTGAATCTTCACAGACTCTCAGACTTCACTCTACAAAAGAGACAGAAAAAAAGACTTGTCTGAAATGGCAACTTCCACAGTACTGCATCCTTCTTTCCCAAAGACACACGTTTATAAAGTTTGAGAGAGCCTCATCACAACCCCAGTAAAAGGCCTTTCTGCTTTCTTTAATGCCAGTGCTCGTGACTTTGTCCCCTTCCAGGGCTCTTTGGAGGAGGTGGCCACGCTACGTGGCTCAGGCTGCAGAGAGGTGTCATTGCCCTACCACTACGCTCGACCTGGCTCCCCACAGTCAGTTTACCCTGCACTTTCCAGGAAAACACATCAGAAAAGCATTTCTCAAGACTTAGGCGCGGGGGGGGGGGGGGGGGGAGTGGTGAGTGACTTAGGGGAAGCCAGCTTTCCTGGGCAGCAAGCTGCCTAATCAGTGCTCGTACCAATGCAGATTTTCACTTGGAGCAATTATCTCACTTTCAGATTATCCTCGAGAATACAAGCCCTTTGATTTTCAATAGCTAGTAAAAGCCCTTTTTATTTTTTTTAGCAGTGTATTTAGGCCCTTAAAAGTACAAATAAGGCATTAGATGAGACAAAGAGAAAAACTATGACTCCTGGAAGATAATCCCAGGAGAGATCTGCTGCACCTTTGTGTGCCTCAAGGTGCTTAAATCAATTTTGATACTGGGCACAGGGAAGTTTTTGAAAATAACACCTTTACATTCATGCACAACTTCACTGAACATAGTTGTGCTTTATGTGAATTTAGGAATTTGGTTTCACTACATCTATTCAAAACTTGTGGTTTCCCAGTCACTTTTATACAGCAAGTGCAAGTACATTGAAGGGATGACCATAGCTTCTCCTTGCTGCTGGCCTCCCATACCTAGCATTCACATTTGTGAGGCAGTGTGGAGAACTGATCAGGGAACGGATCCAGCTGAATACTATCCTGGAAAAAATAGCTTATTTTCAGCTGGATGTGAGCCTTTTCTGAGACATAGTATGGCTGCAGGGACACTAGCAACAGGCAGAATGAACAGCTGTGGTGAGTGAACAGGACAGATCCATTTGGAGGCAGTGTTGGTGTCTGCTGGAGTGATGTGTTGGTGGGGAATCAGGACCCCAGCACCAGGTACACACAACCACATCTGCAGTAGTCTGATGAGCACCCCAACAGGGGGAATGGCTGGAATATACTGCAGGTCTCCCCTTTTAGTTCATACATTTGGCTTCCTTCTTATTACAACCAAGACATAGGGAATATTAATATGGTTGAGTCACCATCCCTAGAAGTGTTTAAAGGTTGTGTAGATGTGGTGCTTAGAGACATGGTTTAGTGGCAGACCTGGTAGAGTAGGGTCAGTGGTTGGACTAGATGATCTTAAAGGTCTTTTCCAACCTAAACAATTCTATGATTCTATGATTCTATGATTAAGGGACATTCCCAGGTGTCAGTCTGAGGCGGGATCAAGATATGTCCAGTGGTGCATGCTGAGACCTGGAAGCTCCTATTTTCTCTGTTTTGTGGAGTTTTTTGCAGGGGGTTTGGCTACTTTAAGTGCTCTGGAGATCAGCTGTACAAGACTGGGTTTGCTTAGCAGGGAAATGAAAAAGGGTTAAATCAAAAGTTGCCTTTTAATGAATTCTTTTTAATTAACCTATCAACGATAGTATTAAAATGCGGACAAAGAGATAAGCAGGCATACATGCTTGTCCTACTCAGACTTGGTGCATTTGATGTTTGTGAAACAGACTTCACATCCCAGGCACCTGCAGGCAACGTCTAACACCTCCTGGCTCATGCACAAAGCTTTCATTATCATGACTATACTCTTTATAGTTAAAGAAATCCCTAATGTTCCTGTGGCTCCAAGAAAACTTTGTAATACTGGTTAAGTTAATATGCTCTTGGGAAGGCTGATGATGAATTTGCACCTTTCTCTATATTAAGACCCTCTGTGGTGGATTTACCGGCAGAGGGGTGAAGAGGTACGACCTGGTGCAGTATGCGAGGTCCTGTGCCCCGCGGTCCATTTGTGGCTTCCTGGCTGCACAACCCTGCCATTCAGATCAGGCTTCTATCTGCCCTTTGGGCAAGCCAGAGATCATAATTTATAGGTTGCCTTAATTAGCACTTGGCTGTCAGAAGGGCCCATCAGTACATGTACATTCTCAGGGTGGTGTCGGCCAGCTGTGCTGCTCTGAGGTTTGCGGGAGGCACATCTATGCCAGGAGACTTCTGTAGGGGGGGGAACACTTGCGGTGGCCGCTGGCAGCTTTCTCCTGTTGGTGTGAAAGGGGCAGCGATGAGGTGCAAGGGCTCCGCTCTGGGAGAAAAATCCATTGTGCTTCGTCACCCATGCTGGCGAACAGGGCGAAGGGGAAAGCATGGCTCCAGTTCAAGCGGCAATTTTGACAGAACATTTTAGGCAGCCATGCTGGCTGGCTCCTGCTCACAAACAGGAATGGGTGCCTGTCTGTGCCATCGTTTCTAAAAAGAGGCCCAGTGCATATTCAAGCTGCAGTGCAGAGTAAATACAAACTCATGAAGAGGCTTAACAGTGGCTTGCCTGTGGAGGTACTGGGAACCAGCAGCAGTATAAATGACTGATCCTTCCAGGTCAGGCTGGCTTTGCATGCTGCCTGGGAGTGAATTGTGTCTTTCATAGGAAAGCTCTCATTAAATCTCAATGATCACAGAACCCCAAATAGCAATATTACTGCAGTGCTTGGAAGCCCAGAATAACTGCAGTCCCTTTTGACTCTAATTTTCACAGATTTTAAAATAAAGGGTGAATGAAATAACTAATTAACCCTTAGGGTGTGAACTTGGCTTTTTATCATTTCCATCCTGGCTGGCCTGTCACAGGAGGGCACTTGGACTGCCTGCCTGGTACCGCTCCCTATCTCTCCTTCAGAGCCAGTGCTGCCACCTCCAAAACAGCTATACTGGTACCATCACGCATCACCACCCAGAGCCCAGGGAGGTAGCACTAATTTCTCCCACAACCTAGAATGTCAAATGGAGCTCATTTTGGTTTCCTTCCTGTCACGTACACTAGTTTGCAATGCTGGACTGCTGCTTTAGGAGGTGGAAGCAGTTAAAAGGCATTACACAGTCATTGTCTCACCTTCCTGATGTGCTGCAGCCTTTGGAAACTCTGCCTCGTGCTATTTGTTGTGACACCAGACTTGTGCACTGCCTCATTGCATGGCAGAGGAGAGTCCCTACTTTTAACAAGCTTGACCCCTATTCATTGTGAGTGACTAGTTTCTCAAATGTCTTTACAAAATGCCTTTGAGCTCACTGAGCTTTTATTTCTAAGACACTGAATGGGGGGACGGGGACAGGGAGGAAAGATCTCCCTAGTACAGTCCACAGAGCGCAGACACAAACTTAAGGCTTAAACCTTGGCCATGCGGTGGAGGAAGTATATTTCTTATCCCCCTCAGGAATAACTCTATATTTAGGAAGAATATACTGGATTTATTTAGTTACGACTGGAGTTCAGATTCATAGCCCCACTGTCCTCTCCCCTTCTCTCAGAAAAAAAATTCTAATAAATAGACCGAGGAAACACTCTGTCTCCGTGCCAGGTGGTTATTTACTCAGCAGGAATTAATGGAGCTCCAGGTGATGGAGGATTCAGGACATTGGTTTGCTCTGGTAACATCACTGCAGAGCTTCTCACTTTGTCTGTGCTTTGCTTCCACCCTGCACATTACATTCTTGCAAAGCCTCACACAGGCATACTTGTGCTCATTTGGAGCTAACAACATTGGTCGGGTTCTGCAAGTAAAAAAATCAATGTAAGCGAGGCTGAGATCGATCCGAAAGTGTCCCTGCAAAAAAGACACCCTAATTTAATTGACTGCAAGAATTGCACTTTTACTTAAAGTCCCTGCATAAATCAAAAATCTAGTGAGCAAGACCACAAAGAATTAGGCAACCAAGTTCTCAAATCCTTACTCGTAAATACCCAACAAACGCAATGAAAAATTTCATCAGTGGATATTAAAGCCCGTACTGTTAGGACCTACTATAAATGCACAGTGGACATAGTCCAAAGCCTTGGCGAGTGGGGGGACGATGTGTGCATGCGACAGGCAATGTGGCTGCACAGCTGCATCTGTTCAGCTGGCACAGGCACACGGGCTTGGGCACATGCCCATTGTCGGATGTGCCACGAATGCAAATGTCAGGGAGCTTCCAGCAGCAAATGTTGGTTTGCTGCAATGGCAGGGAGAGAAAGGAGAGCGATGCAAGGGTATCGATTGATCCCAGGGAGGAAGGGAGGCTGTGGAGAGGCCATTAAGAGAGTCTGGGTGAGGGAGGGATGGATGGAGGCTGGTGAAATCCAGGGAGGTCGAGTGCAACTAAGGAAGAGTTTAATGTTGTGTGTGGGAAGAGCACAGGGATCTCTGCCCTTCTCTCTTGTTCCCAGTACAGCCTGCAAATTAGGACACAAAGAAATAAACAGATGTGGGTTTGAACCTATTCACTCCCCTCTGAATGACATATAGCTAAATTTGGGCTCCAACGTCCAGATTCTTTGGACCTATGAGGGAGTAAAATAATCAGTTTGATAACAAAGTATGTATACAACAGTTAAGAATTGTGTTTTCCAGAGGGCATTTACAGTGCAATGTTTTCCTGTGTTGATATCACATATAAAATAATATCTCTCTGGCATTGGATAGCTGCTGGAGAATTTAGATATTTTGAAGCCAAATCTACTTGCCAATTCTAACTTTTTTNTTTTGAACCAAAATTTCTTTCCAATTCTTAATTTTTTTTTTTTTTTTTTTATTTTACTCATGTTCTATGAGTAGGACAAGAATAATTCACTTTTATTGTGTCTTGTTTCCTGGCCTGGCACCTGACAATGTTTAGTTTTAAGAAAAGGCTTTTTAAAATCATATATTGAAGATACATTTGAAAGGAAGTGTTTGTGTGTGTATGTGCAGTGTGATGAACAGGTTGGAGAGACAAAAAGAGAATGGACATGGTAGTCTTCCAAATGCTATTTCATACATAGAGAATTTGAGTTTCTCCTAATTTTGCCTTTGAAAAATATGTTTAATCTTGGGTTTCTTTGGGTTAAAGTTGGAGATTAGCCTCAAAATAGCCCTGTCAGTTTAGAAACCATTTCTTTTTTTTTTTTTGAAACTGAGAGCTGAATCTCATTTCTAGTTTCTAATTATAAGAAGACTTGTTCTGAAAACCTGTTATTTAATTTTGACTTACAAGCATCTGGGGATTTGACATTCATTTTTTTTCCAAGGCATTTCTAGAAAACATTAAGCATTTTGTTTTGTAACCTTAGACACACATCCATAAATCACATTTTTTTACTGATCAAGATCTGTGAGAAATAGGGTCATGAGTAAAACTGGAATGCATCAGATGTGGACATATGTTCTGTCTGTTCATAACAATCTGTATTTGCATGTGTTCAAGTTTCCGCTTATGAGATTTCTTTTGAATTTACTGTTCAGAATAATGCATATATAGGGCATATAGCTTGTGATTGTTAGAGCTGCCTAGAAACTATAATTCATATTCCATCGGAATTTTCAAAATGGCAAAAAAA
>VYXH01006733.1:6538-70223 GCA_013397275.1 Burhinus bistriatus | reverse complement strand
ATTTTCAAAAAGAAAAAAAAAAAAAAAAAAAAAGCCTTATGTAAAAAAAGAGTATGTTCTGGCTCACTCTCTCTCTCTCAGCCCCGTTAAAAAAACCAACCAACCAACCAACCAAAAAAAATTCTTCACTTTCAAAAAGTCAAATACTATTTTATTTCCACCTTTCCAAACAGTTCTTAAGTCTGAGACTTTCGTAGCAGAAATCCAGGCAGGTCCAAGGTCTGGAAGTCACTGTCTCAGAATGGGAAGCCTGGCCACCAGACTCCGAAACTGGCAGCTCGCTTTTGGCCCACTGGGTGGATTGCTGGGGAGCCAGACATCCTGATATCACTGGCGATCTGTCTACCACCCCATCCTTCAGCTGTCTATATGCTGGTGGTGTTTCACTACCTTGCATAACTGCTGAGTTTCTGGGGGGGTTATGTTCTGTCCTCCCAAGTCCCACTAAGATCCCCTTCCCAAATTCCCTCGAATTTAGAAAGAGTGAAGCCAGACACAGGCATGACCACCTACTCAGAGAGAAGTAACAGACTGAATATTGAAACCATTCAACTAATATATTTCAAAGAAACTACTTCGTAAAGGAGGACAAGGTGGAAACCACGTGAGTGGCTTGAAGAAACAAACAGAACTCAGTGACGGATGAGTCCCAGATAATGGCACGGAGAAGCAGAAAGAAAAACAGCAGTTTTTCCATGAGTCAATAAGGCCATCCAAGGAGACATTGTTGTGTGTCTACAACGTGATGCCACTGCCTGTTTTCCTGCAGGCTAGTGCTCAAACCCCGAGGCAGAGCGGGCAGACGAGGATCGCTGTGGGCCAGGCTGCCTACCTCAGGTTCAGCTTTCACTGTGTTGTAAGGGGTTGGAAGTTCTTTGCCTGTATCTCTTGCACAAAGATGGTCAGTCACTTTTTGTCAGTTCCCATCTTTTTACTTCATATTTTACCTTGTGAATGTGATTTGATCCAAACATAGTAAGCGTGTAATTGTTTCTTTTATCAGTCTTGTCACCTCACTTAAAATACTCCCTCCAGACCTGTCCCTGCTGCTTGCCTGTTTATGTGGCTAGCTGAATGTCTCATATTGGAATCACAGTGAAACAGCATTTTCTTAAAAGGTGCTGAATAGTATGATGGGGAACACAATAAAAATACTTTGGTGGGAATAAATTAGTTTTATTATTGCTTTTTCTCTCTGGGACATTCAAAACAAGTGGAGGTTGTTCCTTTGTCACAGGGAAGAGCCTAACACCTTTCAGTATGCCAGCAGGCAGGGAAGGTGTCTAGGTGTTCTGAAAATCCCAACAGTGATCTGTTGGAGAAACTACTGGCTTGTACAAAATCTGTTCATTTCTTCTGACAGTACATTCAGACAAAGAACAGTCAGACACTTATTCTCCATTTGCCTTGTATGAATAACTCCTTCCACCACTAATGGCACTTAGGTTTATAAAAGATGAAACTTGTATACTATCTAATTGTCTTTTGCTTCTCCTTTAGACTACATTTATGACTTAAATCTGTTTGCAGTTACCCATTGCTTCCTGTTCAGACATGTAATCTGCAAGGCAAAAAGAGAAGTTGAAACAGTCTGCGCTAGCTGAGCTCGCTCTTCAACACAAATTGCCATTTCTGAGGTGCATCACTTATCAGTGAAGAGCTTTACATCAGTGCTGGGCAGAAATAAAAAAGTAAATAGTTAATTCAAGCAAAGCACACCAAACAAAGCTCTACTTAAAAAATGGCGATTGAGTATAAAAATTGTCAGAAATCTATGTCTTTTCTTCAGAATTGATTACAGAGAGAAGAAAGCCTCATTGCAAAACCATTCCTGCAAAATAAAAATATTCTTTCAAAGAGCATTGTTTAAATGTTGCTAAACATTAGCAAACTGTAAGTATCAAACCCGTTATGATACACAGCTGCTCCTCAACGCCAGGTTTCCCACGCGCTAATTCTTCTGTGAACCGTCCTGCTCTCTGAGGCCCATGGTAGGAAATGCCGTCAGCATGTTAGTGTAGCTCTGGGCAGAGCCTGTTGACTGTGTCAATTGTTTGCTAATCTCTTGGCTGAGTTGGCATTTGTTGAGCGCAGCATTTTTAGGAAGTGGTGTGAGATGACCACACTTTTTTGTTATCTTTAGCTAGCCCCTCAGGCTGATCTCAGGTTTTGAAGTGCTTTGTCATCTGATATCTCACTGGCAGAACTGCATTTATTTCGGCTTACCTGATCAGTTAATTTGAACTTTATGTTTTTTTTGCTGAAGACTTAATGGCGTTTACTCTTTGACTTTGCCATATATATACATATAATGCACATAAGTGTGTTATCATCTGGTGGAAAAAGCCATAACTGATGATGTACTAAAGTGTTTTCAGGGTTAGAGAACGTGATCTAGTTACATTTTAGGCTCCCAGAATAGTGTACCTCTGCTTAATAAGAAGATGTTGATAAAGATAACATATTGAGGACTGGCTGCAAGGAGGGGTGGGGGGGTTGCAAACTTGAGATGGAGCCAGTGCAAGAAAGAGTTAACGGTATGATTGATGTGCAGTCAGCTGTATACCACAAACCCTGCCAAAAGTCTGCCAATGGAAGGAATGCCGGTACTGTATGAGTACAGCAGTAATAAAAGGAAGAAAGGAGGTTGTGTAGGTGACTAGCCAGCGCAGGACACAAATGCCTGCTGCCTGAATGGACAGGAGTCTGCAGTTAGTATCAGCACAGGATAACACTAAAGATCACACGCACTTTTCCAGAAAGGAGAGCACTCTGTGCTCTCATTTTTCTTGTTAAGGGAGTGCGTGAGAAGACTAAAAAGGTCTCTTTTTGTCTCTCTTAGTCAAAAAAGAACTAGGACATGAGCTTATGCTACATATTTTTATTTTTTTCTTTGTGTTTAGGGTGGTCCAACTGTGTTTTTCTGACCACTGGGAGAGATAATAGCTCCTGGACTCCTGGGGAAGAGCAAAGCCTTAGAAATGCAGTGGATCTGGTAGGTATTTGGAAGAGGCCTGAGACTCTTCTGTTTTGCATTTTTTCCCTAGTTTGTTCAGCAGGGTGCTTCCTTCAAGACATCTATGGGTTGTCTATAACTGATACCCAAAAAGGCCTTAAGAAGAACTATCCAAATAGTCTCTTTTGCTGTGTTTAACTGTCTGAGCAATGTAACCATGGCACATGGAAGCTGATTACTTACAGGCATAAGTTATACATACGTAAACGTTCTCAGAAGTACGTGGAAACTCATGTACATGAATTAGTATGTATACACATTAATAGAAGTGATAGAATTAACTGTCATATCAAGAACAGCTCTGAAAAAAATGGAGTGATTCCAGCATAAAATTAGTATGAGTGAGAGAGGAATTGAATTGTGTGTTTTGACAATTTTCTCTTGCTGTGATAGACAAGCTTATTTTGACTGGCACAAATTTTAGCATATTAGTAGCAAATGTGAATTGCTTTGTGAGACGGAAATGCAATCAAGTGCATCCATTACTGCGGTCTATCATTCTAACTGAATGCATTCCTTGAAATTTGTTTATATAGTATTTTTGGCTAAAATAAAGAATGTACTCTTTTATTTTTATAAGTATCATGAGGAGGCGGGCAAGTTAAATTATCAAGTTAAAAATACACTACTAAGACTCTTAAAAGTGACTATAAAATGATATAGCTAAGCTTCTTATTTTTTTCCATTTTCATACACTGTCCAACTATTGTATTTTTAAACTGTGACTCAATCAAGGACCTGAAAGTCAAACTGCCTCATTTTCAATACTTTTGACTCCATGTAGTTCTTCTCCACCTCTGATTTCTGGCTCCAACATCAGCCACAGAAAATGCCAGAAAATGCTGTTTGTTCCCCTAATCCCTTGAACATCTGTGCACAACCACACAATTTTTTGGTAGAGAACATCTGAACAGTAGACAAATCCCTTCGGATACTTTTATGGAGTTTGTGAAGATGTAAATTGTGAATTAGTTTCTTCATCTCCTGCTGCTCTGCTTCTGACTCACTGGCTGGGATTCATCTGGCCTAAACTAGGCTTCCTCCTGAGCTGGTGTGAGCATCTACTTATCCACCACTGACTTCGCTGACCTTCCCACACTCCTACTTTCTATTAAGATATCCTAAATTAGATGCTGAATATCTCTAGGTACACAGATCACCTCTCCTGCACATGCATAGTACCTATGTTTTTATGACCTTTGTATGCCCTGCTTCTTAGACATCTAAATTCTACATGTAGTGTCTTTAAAACTCCAGCATCCAGCTCTCCTTTCTTCATTCATGAGAAGCTAATTAGCGATCCCATCTGTGTTTGTTCTGGCACAAGTGGACAATAGAGCAAGAGCACAGTTTGTCACAATACACATTGCTTAGTATAAGGTGGCTGGTCAGGCAGAAAGGCTTAGTTGGTATCCATAACTAGAAAAAACAAGAGGCTAGTGATAGTTTGAGAGGCTTTAAGGAACTGATTATTCAGGCCTGGTTTGGGCAGAGCTTGGAGTAGGGAGGGAAAATGAATGGATGAGTTCTGGGGACACCTGAGACAGGACCTGAAAGAAAATCGAAACATATATACCAAAGCACGTGATCACAAGAGGTGGCATACAGAAACATGGCTTAGGAGGAGATTATACTCCCATACCCCCCTCCACTTTAGCTTCTTAGGCTTCACAGATAAGGCTGTTCAGACTGAACATGGACACTATAAATAACTGAACATGTAATGAACTTCTCCCTTCCCTATGATGATACACAAAACCTGGTATTCTTTGTCTTGTTCAGTGACTGTTTACTGTATAACAAGGGCATTCACTGGCAAGCAGTTCACAACATGTAGGATCTTGGTAAGATGATGGGGGAGAATACAGAAAGCACTTAATTAGCTTTCATGCAGTTTCAAATCAGTCTGCACACTCAATATTTTCAATCAGCTGGTTTCCCCAAGGTGCTGAGATAGCAAATACTCTGTTCCTCAATATTAAAAACTTGTCTCCTGCTGAACTGAATGGTTATTTGTTACTGTTTATTTCACTGGCATCTGTGCCAAGTTTTTGTGGCCTGTCCATGATGTGACTATTTTGTGCAGCCTGCCAAAACTGTGAAGACAGATGTTTCCTTGATAAGCATGTGCTGGATAACTCCTCTGTCTCTCCTAGACACCGCACACATNCCCCAGGTGTACAACAGACACAAACCTCACAGATATGACATCTGGCTCCCATACACCCAAGCCTGACTGATAGCTCTCATCTTTAACCCTTCTGTTATTTCTGCAGGAGGCTGTGCCTAACCTCCAACAAACTGAAAAATGCCACAGGTACGGAATCTTGAAAGGGGTGACCCTCAGTTGTGAGACATTTAAAACAAGCGTATGGTAAGAAAGATGTCCAGGAGTGAGCGATGTTCCAAAAAACAAAGGCTCTATGGCAGCAGAAGAAAGGACTCAAAGGACAGTTAGTCTTTTAGGAGCCAAGGGGTACAGAATCACATCAGATCTGTGGGAGCCATCTTCACGACAGTAAGAAAGGCAGAAACAAGACTAGGAATAAGAGCTTCTGTCTTAACTTTTTTAGATGCCTATTTCTTTTTTCCCCCTATAGCTATTTCCCATATTTCTGGACAGAAACAAAGCTCTCATTCCCTGTACTTGTCTCAGGGGGTGGCTGCTGGGAAACTCTGCTCTTCCGAACAGTAGGCAGAATTGTTGTGTGACAGGAATTAAGCTTTGTGCCTGAGCTCTTTTCCAATGAGTGAAATGCACACAGCTGAGACCAGGGGTGTGGATGCCCATGCAGCGCCAGGAGCATAATGTTTTATCAGTAAGATGAAAAAAACCTCTGAGATTAGATAACCCCTCTTTCTCATTTCTTCACGTAAAGTATCCCCGAGCTGGAAGACACCAGCATCAGAAAGCTCTCTGTGTTAGTGAGAGACATTCTCAAATATCTGATTAGCTTTCCTATTCATCTCTACTGGCCTGTACAGACTGGTCAGCAGTGAAAGTCTTTAAAGCATTAATGGTGATCTTCACCTTTGTTTCTAGCTTTGTTTTCTCCCTCTACTCCAATGCTGAAAGCCCAGATCTGGACCTAGATCCTGTCTGTGAAAGCAGTGAGCTCTTTTGGGTTGCTGGCCAAGATGATGATAGTCCATGACTTCAGGGTGTCCCAACTGCAGGCAGATGACTATGTCACTGGCTAGTCCCTGGTCTGAGGTTAAAGTATCTGAACAGGACGTGGGAAACTGTCCAGCATGACATGAGAATCTGTCAGGCATGACAGAGAGCAGTGTAAGAAGCTGAAAAACTTAGAGATGGTGCCATGAGGAGTGATGGTATCTCATAGGTGGTTGATGAGAAGTTATATGAGAAATGGCCCAACTTAGATAGTTGAAAAGCAGTATTGAGCTCTAGGGGGAAGGGGGAGGGACTGTGTTGTGCATAACCAGCAGCATCTACGTATATCAGTAATACCATTCAGGGCTGAAATTACCTGGGTAACACTAACAAAACTTCAAAATTTGCGTATGGATGCAGCAAAAATGAAACCAATGGGGGAAAAAGTAATTAGTTCAGTGTTGTTTATTTTGTAGGAGATGGGATGAAGAAAGGAAATTCAAGGGTGGTAAGAAGCAGGGTCAAGAAGCAGGAAAAGGGATGATACAATGTGCAAGAGATGTGGTCATTGCTACTTGACAGTTCCCAACACAGAGAGGGAAGTATAAGTAGTTGCATACAGAGCTGAATAGTGATTCTGAGAAAACCTTATTGAGGCCTTTCAATACTTAAAGGGGGCTTATAAGAAAGATGGGGAGAAACTTTTTAGCAGGGCTTGTAGCAATAGGACAATGCGTAATGGTTTTAAACTAAAAGAGGGTAGATTTAGACTAGATAGAAGGAAGATATTTTTTACAATGAGGGTGGTGAAACACTGGAACAGGTTGCCCAGACAGGTGATAGATGCCCCACCCCTGGAAACATTTAAGGTCAGGTTGGACAGGGCTCTGAGCAACCTGCTGTAGTTGAAGATGTCCCTGCTCACTGCAGGCGGGTTGGACTAGATGACCTTTAAAGGTCCCTTCCAACCCAAACCATTCTATGATTCTATGATTATATTCTATGACTTTGGTGTGGATTCTGCCCAGACTATCTGGACTGGTTCTTTGAGATCAAGATGCCAAACTGGAAGAGGCCTCTGCCACAGGAGTAGGCTGCTGCTTCGAGAAAATATTCTCTTTTTTGAGATTTAGAGACAGTGGACAAGACATGATGCTTGGTCCTAGGAGACCTGTCTGAAATGGTGAGCCCAGTCCTTCAAGCCGGACTTGTTCAAGTTCTTCATCTGCAGTTTGTGAAGAGCTGTCCTCAGCAGCCTGTGGAGTTAGTGAACACTTGGACTGTGGCAGTGATTGGCAGAGGAATATAAGGATAGGGAGAGGAAATACAATGAAGATGAGAAGCAGGGTACATCACCAAGAAGGTGAAAAAAAATTATTGTCCTGCTGAAATCTGTTCTTAATATGCTTCTGAGGATACCAACATCCCTCATTGTAACTGCTGACACATATGCCCTGTGATTTTCTCCTGAGCTATGCCAGGAATTTAGGGGTCATTTGGGAAGTTATGGCCTGTTGCCACAGGGTCCCAGAAAGCCGTTTCATCCTGGTCCTTCCTATTCTACTTCATCTTATATCAAGAAACGTCTACCTCCACAGCTGAGGCACGCTATTCTTTCCAAGGACAGCTGGAGAACACAGACTACATCATGGCCGAAAATGATCCAACTGTCCACAGCTGGTTTTTGTCACATGAAATGCAGGGCTCTAGCTGGGCTCTAGTGTCTGACTGTACTTCAGGTGCCTAACCTCTGGCAGATGGGTCCTAGCCTCTGAGTCCTGTTTAAAGATGCAGTTCAAAAGCCTGTTTTTAGCTTGCACTTAGAATATTTTAGGTGGTTTCATTGTCTATTGACGTTGTCTGAAAACAAGGCTCATTAATATCTGACTAACAGTTGTTTCCAATTGTGGCCTCTATACTACATTAGCTATGTTTGGCTAAATAGACCACATATTGTTCAAAACCCAAAAATCTTTCCTACTGTTTCTTAAACAATTTAGGATACTTGAAATGTCTCAATTTAAAAAAAGAAAGCACCAAACAAAGGGACCTGCTAATAGAGATTGCTGTTGCTGACGCTGCTCTGTTTTTGCTACTAGCAAGGATTCACTTTTTGGAACTTTACTCAAAGAAGCAAGACAAATATATTATTGACACAGCTCATGATTTATATGTGGTTTCATGGGCATCCTTTCATTTCTCTATAGGCTTCTAAATCTCATCAAAGAGAACTGCAGCTATAAGCAGATGCTATACCCTGGTCCTAGCAGAGGATCATTCTTCAGCAGTAGAGTCCTACACAGAAATTTGATAAAGCAGACTGTTAACACCAATTCTGCAGGTCACATCCTCCGCCTTATTTTTAGTCTTTTGTAAAATCTCACTTCCGAGTCACAGAAATATTTTTGACATCAAACTGAGTTTTGACTTTCTGAATCAGCCAAATTCAGCTCATTAACCATGAGAGAAAGCAGCTCCTTAGAATAGCAATTCAATCTTCCACAGATCTCAACTGCCCTCCAAAATGTCTCCACTAACTAGAGAAGGAGCGCCTGAAACGCTAGACAACTCAGCTGCCTAGGGGTAGGCTTACATTTCTGTCCTGGTTCTAATCAGAAGTGTGTTTTTAAGGCAAGTGTCTCTATCGTCCCTACTTGCTGTGCTTTGGTTCATGAGCTGTGTCAGAGCGCATGAACTGGATTTCATTCTGATTATACCAAGCTCGAAGATGTTCTCCAGAAGTGCACATAATGTGCACCAGTTGCTGACAGTTGTTTGGTCCATGGGGCTGGACTAGAGCCAGACTGAAATACCCTCCCCTGAAAAATGTGTGGTGTGGGCAGCAGGACCTCTTGCACCAAATGGTTTGCTTTACAGATCTGCTTGTGTTGTGTTACACTATCTGCTCGTATAGACTAAGAGTATGAGGAAGACACCCAGGAGGGTGTGCCAGGAGGGTACCAGAGCCAGCACCTGGGTATATGGTTCAATAGACCCCTAAGGTTGAGTTTACATGGAAGGGCAAATATGTTTTGCAGCATGCTTGGCCACTAGGTAGACGTCCACGTCCCTTTGCCAACTCTCTGAAGACATCAGGCTGTGCAATGCTCAGCTGTTGTTCATTTGGGTGCTCAAGGGGAAGGAACTTCTGTGCTACCATTAGCTCTCCTGATGCACTTGACTGGGGTAGGAGATGCCCCACCTCCGTGGAGCTCTACAATGGTGACTGACTTCACAGATCTTTACCCTTTGTAGTGCCTTTTCTTATTGGCAAAAAATGAATATTTACCTTACCTTCCTCTGCTTTCATCTTTTTTAGTGAAAGATCTTTCCTGTAAAAGCTCTCCCAAATCCTTTATATCTGGGATGGAAATTAACATAGTGTCTTCTTCCCTCTGACTCAATGAAATTCCTTTAAGACCTTTCCTAGAGGAATCAACACATGCTAGCAGAGCAGGGTACTTCAGGTGAACACTGAAAGCCTTTGTTGGGTTGTTATAACTCCAGTAGAAAAATGACAGGAAATATTTTGTACTTTTTAGTAAAAAGAAGTAATAAAACTTATGATGAATTCAATGAAGGTGGACTTTAAAGCTCTGGATAGAATTCCTTATATGCATTTGTGGAAAAATAAAAATTAAGTATAGACATGTTAATTGAACTGTATGTGAATTGCAAACATTTTACAGAAAGGCAGAACCCTTTGAGCAAGGCTGAAGCTGAAACTGGGAATTTTTTTATCAACTGTAAATGAGGAAAAATAGTTCGGCAATTTGTTCTTTGAGTGTTGGGTTTGCTTGAACAGGAATCTCTGGACACCAGGAATCCCCTCACATTGCCTCTACTGTCTTCCTTGTGAAAGGGCAACATACATACTAGAAGACAGAAGTAACAGGAAAAAACACAGGGAGGTGAAGACACTTCCCAAACATTTGTTTTGAAACACGTTGCAGTTTAGTCTATTTCATTTAGATCTCAGAAGCTACTGCTCCCACAATAAAATAAACAAAAATAAATTGACTTTGGCTAACGACCACCACAGATCTGGTTGTTTTACCAAATGGTTTTCACCTAAATATGTGAGACCAATCTTTGGCTTGTGAGCAAGGTTTGAGTTTCTTAAAGACCAGCTTGTTCAACTGCTTCATGTCTTGCTGTGCTGACAATTTTAATATTTCAAGAGCAGACACCAGGGGAAATGATGAGCCTGCCAGTTCAGTAACAGGTAAGGGCATATTGTCACAGTGGTCACTTTTGTGGCCTCTGTTTTTCAGCTAGCAGGCCATGCAGTGCTGACCTCTAATGTTTTTTATATTTCTGCAGAATGCCTCCAAAGCATATCTTCCCTGTTTATCAAAATTTCATCTAAATGTTCTATGCTTTCCAGCAAAAGATTAGTATCTCTATTTTTCATTAATAAAAGTGGAGCAGGCAAAAAACCACTCTTGGAAAGCAGGCAGGATTTCAAAGATGTCTGAAACATTTCAGTCCACCTTCTGACACTGTGGTGACTACAGATAGACAGGAAGAAAGGGGCTAGTTAGGGGAGGTGGGCAACAGGTGGCACGCTCTATCGCTGGTACCTGCTTTTGGAGAATGAGTGTACTGTCTGTCCCTTTGCACAGTGGTCAAACAGATCTGAACTAGGCTGGGTTTGTAATCTGAGTTTAAAAATGGGGTTCATGCAATACCTTTGTTTAGATCCAGACTAGTTTCCAATCCACCTGTTGAATAAAATGAACTCCTAAGAGGGCCTCCAGACTAGGAGCGCAAAGCAACAGTGATTAGTAAAAGGCAATGCAAGGCTGTGGAGATATGCCAGGTCTAAAATCCTTCCAGAATGTTTTGGATCGAGAAATGCATTTCTACTCTGCTGATGATATCTCAAAGATCCAAGAGGACATCCCGTATAAAGAGGCCACCAATGTCATTTTCAAATTCTGTTGTTGCATGAATGAGCACTGGTCCCTAAGAATAGCAGAAAATTGTGAGAAATGTGTCATCAGGTATCAGATAACCTGAGATCTCCAGTGTTGGTATGCTAGTAGTGATGTTCTGGTCATCACTCTTCCAGGACTTTCACCCAGCAATGCAGTTTTTCAATTTAGATATAAATCTAGAAAGACTGAGCTGGGACAGTGGTTAGTAATAAGAGTCATGGGAGCTTTGAACATACATTCACACTTTATTCCACACTTGAGAGACAACGACTTACACCTCAAAAGCAGTGGAAACAAAGAAGCAAACTGCACCCGGCTGACCCGTGGGAATTTAGCCTGAAAATCTGTTTCACAATGTGAGACTAAGGTCATGTCAGATACAAATGTGCAGCAACTACAGATGGCAGTGGGATTCACACAGATGAAATCAGTCTTGTTGCAACTACTAAAAACATTGCATTTTTCCATTCGAACTGGGGCATGAAGGACACATAAAAGAAAAATCTCCTTGGTCAGACCTCTTGAAAAGGCCATGTTGTCATTCATTTAAAAAACAGGATATGAAGAGTAGAACCCCATCAGTCCATTGGCCTCAGATGACAATATGACCTCCATCAGATTTACTTGCATGGTGAAGGTAGGTGCAGAAGTAGATTCATAATGCAATTAGATCCATTGCATCTAAGAAGATGTTATTAAACTGATAGTCTGCCAATGACAATAAAATCCAGATTTTAGCCTCAAACAGAGCATCTCTTTCAGTGCAGCCCAGTCTAAGAAGATGCAATCCATGAAGGGCCGTTAAGAACAAAGCCGCTGTCTCTGATTCAAGAAATCTCTAAAGAGCATGCCATCAAAAGCTGGGAGAGGGAAAAGGAAGCACCACAAATACACCTTGATTTGACTTTTCCCTGTGATACTGATATTGTCAACATCAGAGACCGGACTGACCTAGATGGCCCTTTCTGTCTGACCAAACACTGACAAATGTTCCTGGGTCCTCAGGAAAATGTCCATATGGGGGATAAGTATCAATTCATTCACCTGATCAGATTCATCTCAAAGAGAGGTAGTGGATGCACTGAAAGAGATATTCTGTTTGGGGCTAAAATCTGGATTTTATTGTCATTGGCAGAATATCAGTTTAATAACATTTCACCTCAGGTGAAAAGATGCTTACCTGTTTGGAGCATTGTATAATTAATCTGGTTTTGGTTTTAGTATTCTGAAAATGTTCTGAAGCAACTGCTTTTTCTTGGCAAGGTGACTCAGTCGATTTGAACAAATTACTGGAGCAGTGAAGGTTCAGCCTTCCTAAACAGCCTGCCCAGAAGAATGTGCAGAGACACGGACTCAACTTCGCTCTTGACAATCTAAGTCTCTCATTACAGTGCACTTGGAAAAGGGAAGGAGGGGCATCAAACACTTCAATATAGATCACAATTTATGAGTAGTTTATTTACTGCACTTCACTGGATGGAATTCTCCATTTTTGAAATAACTTTTCCTGCTAATGCTATCTCTGTATCGTTCAGTGCTATGGAAATGGTGTATTCTTTTCCAAAAAAAAAATCGAAAACCTCCTCCCAGTTTCCAAGCTTGCTGTAGACACTGAGGTCAGCTCTGCCAGGACAGAGTACATATGTCTGCATATTGCTAGAGGTATTTCTCAGTAGTGCGTGAATGTATTCTTGCGCACTGTGTAGTTTGGATAATAGCTCTGTTCCTGTGCAGCTGGCTGTGGAACAGTATGCTGGGGCTGTTCTCCTGCAGGGAGGCATATAAGGCTGGAGTGTCTGCAGCTCCTCAGCAGCCATGGCCAGCCCTTTCAAAAGAATATAATTTAGTTCAAATGACCTCCTTTCATCCCTCTTTTTACCCACCCCTAAGAACCTAGGTGATATGTCAATGGTACAAAGCTGCCCTTGTGCAGATTTTGTCCAAGGAGACACACCAGGGAGCACAGCATCACATTGGCTACATGAGTCTTTAGATGATGAATTTTTTTTTAAGGAAATAAAATTACACTCAAGGCTCACTAAACTGCTGGTCAGGCTTTTCCTTTGTAAGAAATCTTTCCATCGTTAGACCAAATGAATGAGACGGGTGAAAACCACAACCACTGTTGTTGGGTCTGTGCTGAAGAACAGAAACTAACCTCTCCGCAAAGCAATCCCATCACAAGTACGCCTTTGAGTCTTTCGACTAAGTTGAAAGCACTTCAAGCTATTTACAAAGCAGGAGATTCCTCTCGTTGTTTATCTGTGG
Source organism: Burhinus bistriatus (assembly GCA_013397275.1). Classification (NCBI taxonomy): domain Eukaryota; kingdom Metazoa; phylum Chordata; class Aves; order Charadriiformes; family Burhinidae; genus Burhinus; species Burhinus bistriatus. The sequence continues at coordinate 56,884 of VYXH01006733.1, read as the reverse complement.
TGTGCCTCCCTGGTGCGTTCTGTCTAAGCATGAATGCGTCTGTTCACTTCGTTTCTAGCCTACATCCACAGCAGTCCCAGCGGAGCGACTGGAAGAACTATTATGAGCAGCCAAGTCTGGAACTGTTTGGATTTATTGTCTTTTCTGGGCATATGGACGTTGGTGTCCAATAGACGGATTACGGCTGATTAATTTGCTCCAGGTTGTGCAGACTCTGGGAGGATTCAGCTGGAGCCATTGTTTGCTTGCCTGCTCCCTTCAATAGTCCTTGATTTCTCAGCCCCTGAGTCCTTGGGTCCTAGTCGGCTCACCAAAGTGCAGGACCTGATATGGGCAGCTGAGGGGATTTGAGAGGGAGAGGAAGTGGCATGGCTGTGGAGGAATGCCCTAAGCACCTCTCCTCCTCCCAGCTGGTGATTTCAGTGTGCCCAGCAGTGTGGTGCAGAGATCTGATGTTAGCTTTTGGGAACAGACTGCCCAGCGAGGTGGTGGAGTCTCCGACTCTGGAGACATTCAAAACCCACTTGGACTCCATCTTGTGCAAACTGCTCTGGAGGGGGTTTGGACTAGATGATCTCCAGAGGTTCCTTCCAATCCCTGTGATTCTGTGATTGTGTGATTCTGTGATCCTCAGCAGATCATGAGACCCAGTTCTTTCTCTGTGTTGTTTGCCGCTTCTTGGAACTAGTGTAAGAATATATCTTAATGAAAATGCATTCTGAAGGACTCTTGGACATTAGGAATCATAGATTCATAGCATCATAGAATCATTTAGGTTGGAAAAGACCTTTAAGATCACCTAGTCCAACCATTACTCCTACTCTACCAGATCCACCACTAAAACACGTCTCTAAGAATGAAGGTATTGACTCTAGTGTACACGCCATTTGTATACAAATATAAGTAAAATATTGTGCACCTGCATTAGATGAATTACACAGAGTCTGTGAGCCCGAGCTGTCATCATGTGTCAGGGCTTGCCAAAGTTAAAACTTCACTGTTTTTTAAATACCTGTCTTTGACTCTTCAAATCTCTTGTGCCTGATACATTTTCCATTAATATTCTAGACAATCAAGGTTTACAGGACTGAGCACTTGTAAACCAAAGGAACCAGGTGTGGAAAACTCAAATATTAAATAAAAATAAAATTTAAATTGTGCAAAACAGTTCAATTCATGCTTTGTTAGCTGAACAATACACACGACAGAAGTAGGAGCAGAAACAAAACCATGTGACAGTATAAGCATTGACTAGTTCTTGCGAATTATCTGAGATGCAAAGGTATTGAAAAGACCAGCTCATAAACCAAAAACGGGGCAAAATAAAATGAACACCTGTATTATAAGTTATCTATTCAGTTTCTCTCAGCAAGATTCAAAATGAACATTAAAAAAATTAAAATCCATCAAAGACTGCAGAGCAAAAGTGGATACAAAGTCATCCAAACACGACCTTCAGTAACTACTGTACAGATTCCTTTCCAGTAAATGTCCTGCTTAGATTTTAAAAGGACTCAGGGTTTGCCTTTTGGGACTGAATTTGATTTTCCTGGGTGGCAACACTTTTACAAATACATAGGCTGTTGGCTTACAAAGAGTTGAATCATATGTAACACAGTAACTACACAGATTTCACCTGATTTTTTTCTTTGCAAAGTTGGAATTACAATTTCAAACAGGGAAAAGAAACGCTTCAGACCACTTCTGCAGTGTGAAAGAGGGGTTATTTTCCGACGCAGCTCCTGTGGAAGGAAACAGTATTACCCCAGCTTCCATCCAGCTAAATGTCCCCTTCCTTGATCAGCACGGGGCTTTACAAGGGCACTTCTGAGTCCCCTGAGTGACAATGTCATACTTCGGTCAGCTAGAGGAAGAAGGAGAGTACAATTCATCCTGGACAAGGCTACACGAATGTGTGCTGGATGGTGGCACCCAGTGGATCCACAACATTCCTGGTTTGTTCAATGGTGCGCAGATTGTGCTATAGTCTTGTCGTGTTGGGTTCATTGCCCACAGACAAGGGGTTACTCTACAGAAGAACCTTGGGGGTATCCAGGGTTTCTGGACATCTGAAATCTCAGATAGATGTTCAGTCTCTGCTCAGGGGGAAGAAAAAAAAATTATTCCAAGGGGAAAAATAGAGTCTTTTGAAGGAAGCTTGGTTCTGCTGAGGGTCCATTCCACCTCACTGATTATGTGGGACTGTGCAGCAAAAGAGTGTATGCAGTGGCAGATCTGATGGCTTTTAGCTGGTGAAGACTAGTCTCTGCAAGCGCAGTGCATTTCCCTTTGTGATGTGTCGTGGTGCTGGGTTTTGTACTAGTGTGGGCACTGTACATGCCCAGCTCAGGAGGGAAGTAAGGCTCAGATTTTACTGAGGGTTGTAAAACTCCAGTGGAGATAGACCCTACTATCACCAAGGTAAGAACCACCCATGACTGTATGAGATCTTTATCCAGAGCATCCACCTCCTTCAGTGTTTATAACCTCACTCAGCACTTGTGCAGTGATCCATGATTGCTCACTGTTCCTCATGTGTGATGACACAGGCTTCTTCAGTGTTCCTGACATTCGTTAGGTACACGTCATTATGCTGAAAAAGCAGTCTTCATGATTATTTCTGTTCCATGATCTTGTCAGAGCTGTGGGATTTGAACAGCTCTATATGCTATTCCATCCCAGCATAACAAGCAGGAATGGCTGGGTTTTTTGCAAAAATAGAGAAGTATGGTTACATTTAATGTAAACGTAGGAATATATTCACAGATGTCCATTCTAGTCATCAGAGGAGGTGCTCCTGCAGATAGACTTCATCTGTCTTATGTTCTGTGGGGGGAGTTCAGAGATATTACCTAGACTGAAGTAATGTTTCATGACTATTCATTCTGTAGCCCATATAAGGTTGTTAGGATCTGGGCTGATTTGGGATGGGAGTTTGAATATTAATTACTGGCACCAAAATCTTGCCAGCTGTTATTGTTTGTTCCAAGTTTCAACAGCAAAAAGTTCATGAGATCAACTAATTTCAATTGATTTAAAGTTTTGGCCACTTCTAGAAAAGGAAGTAGAACTATGTGTTGTCCAGTTTGGAATATGGTCTAATAAAAAAATCAAGGGTGGATTTACAGTGGGGAATAGTCAAATCCAACTTCTGTCCTTGAAATTCAGAATTTCCATCTGGAAACTATATCTTTTAACTCCTAGGAATGTCTTTTCATAGTCTGGCCTTAAGTGATGTGTACTGTCTTCTGTGCACTGCTACAGAGATACCAATGTAATGAAACCCAGCAGGGTGACTTCAAGCATACTTGTGATGCCACTGGAACCTATAATTCATTTTTGTGGGTTATTCTTAAATAGGCTTTCAAAGATAATTGACAAGGTGCTTTACAAAACTACACACTGAAATCATCGCGTTCAGGGGTGCGCATACAGAATATATGGAGATATGCACGCACGTTGCAGTAGCAGATCACTGTAGTAGCAGTAGCAGCAGGAATAAGTTGGCACTTGGCAGCTAACAGGAAAGTAAACTAAGTCAGGAATTGGGTCCAGAATACAAACACAGAAAGAATTTCACATACTGTGCCATCAGCATGCAAGTTTCCAGAAGCTCTTCCAACTGCATACTATCCTTCCTCTCTGCTCTTTCTCAGCCCCCATCCCTCTTTCTGTGCTGATGTTCAGAGGGAACTTTGCCATTTCATTTGACCATACCATTCATTAAAAATGAAAAAAATGAATAGAAAAAATGTATTAAAAATCAGCGGAGATAAATCCCATATGCCTCGTTGCCTAGTACAGTACAAAATGTACTCCTGTATGTACAGTACAACACTGCATTAAACCAGAAGGAAAACTCATGTATAACCTTGGTGTAACAAAACTATCTGTATATTAAAAACAAGCCCTTACTTATTAAGACCCCCAAATCCCAACATCCATTTAAAAACTGGGCCTCTTTCAAAGTCTCTGAGTCATCATGAAGAACATGATTCATTCAGTAACCCCGGCTCACCATGGCTCTCTTAGGAGTAAGAACAGATTCAGTTTTAAGCTTCCTCTGGCAATTTGAAAAGCAGTATCTGGCTACCAATCTCTGTTTCTAATCTTAAAGAGAATTGCATCTTATTGCTGGTTCTGCATTCTTATCCTAAAAATTAACCTTGCTCTTTATTCTGAGTAATTTGGAGTATAATCTGCTTAAATGCCTTTTAAGGAGCCATGAAATTCTATTTTCCACGACATAAATAGCTATTTTGAGGACTCGCCTTTCCAGAAGAGGGAATTTCACAAATATTAGTCCTTTCACAGAGCTAGGAACTGGTGCTGTCCAGCTGTGATCTCCTGGCCCCAGCCTGAAAACATGCTGTTATATAAAACCTCTGTTAACCAGAGACTGAAAAGATGCCTGCGTCATGGAACACGTTTATTCCAGGAATCCTCACCAAAGGCAGGCGTCTAATGAATTTCTTTTTGTTAGCATTAAGGCCACTCTATTGATTAACCTCTTGTATCTGTTCGGAAGGAGCAAACAAAGCAAAAGTGCTAGGACCGGTATTTCACTCTGTGCTTGAATGCACATATGGAAGTGTTTTCAACCAGTAGTACAGTGAGGATTCGTGCCTTTCCAGTTTAAGCAGCGCTTTCTGATGGCTGCTTGCTCAAGAAACCTGGCCACCATTCAGCTGTGTACATTTCTTTATTCCGATACTTAGCAGCAGCACTCCATACCTTTTGCATTCAATAACAGACGCTGGGATTTTCATCGTGTTTTCTTATTGCTTTCCACTTTATGATGCACTGTATGGTGCCCTTAAAAGTTGCATGATGTCCCCTTAATACACACTCAAAGGAAGCATGTGTCTTCTTCCCCAAACCGCCATGTGAGGTATTCTGCTTCAAGCATCGGGAAAAAGACTCCAAACTCCTGCTCCTTTTCATTTGGAAACGTTCCAGATTGTTTGCCCTTTTAAAAATTAAATTTAATTACAAATCATACAGACGCTTTACTGAGATCATTCATTTCACACAGGTTATTAAATACTGACTTACAGACTCTGCAGATAAAAGCTGAATTTGTTGAGTTTTATATTCAAGGTTGACAGTTTGATTCACAATGAATTTGTTTGCTTTTCCCTACATGTAATTTTGGTGGGGTTTTTTTTGTCTGTACAAGGAGATGCATGCATCCTTCTTTTTGCTCAGTTCATTTGATTACTGTGGCCCTACTGAATTATTTAGGACCTGATTTTGCTTTGTTTATGAAAATAAATTCTTGACATATTATATGATGCATCTGACTTTTTTTTTTTTTTTTTTTAGATAGTCACCCTCAGCGGTAGTTTACAGTCTGTGGTCTGAAAGCTTTGGGAATGCCTGTACTGTTTCTAGGTCAGCTGCAAAAGCATAACTAAGCCTATGTTTGGGAGGCTTAGATTTTATAAGCAGGAGTCTGTCCTTTGACGAAAAATTTTTAATGCCCAAAATCTTAAAAAAATGGATTACAATCACTCCTCTACAATAAATTATAATAATTAGTTCCCATGCTCTCATGGCAGAACTAAGTAAATAGTGAATTAAGTATGTTTGTTTATGTGTTGATGTGGCTATTTATAGGAATAATGGTGCTGTCTATAGTTATGTCTTAAGAGAAAACAGTCACTGGAATACTCATAGAAAAATGACCAGCAGTACACAAAGAGGATGAAACTCAGTAAGTCAGGTTAATTTTCAAAGTATCAGTAAATGTTCTTCCTGTTGTAGGAGAGCCTGAATAGAGAATTGATTTCAGAAGCATCTTAGAAATGAGATTCCCCTAAATAATTACCTCTTTGAAATTAATTACTTTTCTAACAAATCAGAACTGAAAAGGAAAAACAAAAGAACTTAAATCTTCCTGATATATGCCTCAAAAAGGTCTGTTTTCTGGATTACCACTATTTTAATTGTTTCTTTATTCCTTCAATGAACACTCAATTCTTCACTAAGTTGGTTAATTGATTTGGAGCACTTGTGAAATGAAAGAATCACAAGGGCTGACAGCAAAATTTAAAGTAATGAAAAGGGATTTTTAAGCTATTTAAAATGCTTTAACTTTTTGGCTTAACCCACTTGATTTCAATGAGCAATGTGGGAACAAGGACGTTTTTACTGAAGGTCAGTCAACCTTAATCTCCTTTGGAGATATGAAAATTGCTATCCAGGAGAGATAAAATTATGCGTACATACACATGCAGACACATACACATACATTCAAGCAAAAAAAAAAAATATCAGACATTTTTTAAGTAAGAAAATATTCAATAAGTTATAACTTGACATTTCAAAGCAAAAGAACACAAGCATTGATGTTGTGACTCTGTGGAAGTCTGTCATTCATTTCTGTGAAATGAGGATATCATTCTACATTTTCTCGAAGGCTGCTTAAGTCTACACGTAATACAACAGATGTATCTTCTCACAGGGCTGACCGCTACTTGATATGATTTATCACATCACCTAGGATGAGTGTAAAGATAAAAACTATAACTTACTGATACAACTAGAGGAAAATTTCTGTGTGGTGGTAAAATATATCGTTATCAAATGACTACTCCAAAATACTCCTGGATGAAGCACCTCGGCACACAGATATCTGCAGGAAGTATATATTGCTACTTTGTCACTACCTAAAGGATGAAAAATTTGACCTTGAGAAATGAGTCAAAGGTGCTGCTGCTCATCTTTGAAAAATGTACCTTCATTACGCTGAAAGACCATGTTATGCACCAGTGGTAACCATTCTGGCTCCAGCTAAAGTGCATCCATCTTCTCGATGATGACACAACCACAATGCTTTATGAAATCAGTAGGATTGCTTGTACAAGGCTTTTTCAACCCGGTAATGAACTGGTAATCTGGAAATATCAAAATAATATCTCTAAGGGACTTCACTGTCTGAAAACAAAAGTATTTATTGTTTTTTAAAGCAGCTCAGTGAGGTCTAATCTTAGGCCCATTGCTGAGGTATCCTCTTAAGGGACCAGCACAGTGAGGAAACCTGACGCGAAGCTAAGATTTGACTGCAGCTAAGGTTTGATTGAAATGAGAACTTGTTACTCATGGATTTCATCCTCTGTGTTGTGTGAAATAGCCTCATGCTAGGCTGAAAGCCAAAACAGCTGCTTGTTTAAATTGCTTGCCGGCTAGAGCACCCCAGGTCTGGCTCTCTGGCAGTCCTCAGGCTGGGATCCAAGAGTAAGGGAAATGAGTCCTTAAGCACACAGTCTGAGATGTCCTCACCTGAAGGTTTTGACTCTGCCTCCTTCCAGCTATATCACTCACCCTTGCCAAGGGTGACAGCAGCCAGCAGCAATGACCCTGGTTTCCTCCTAGTGGGATGCAAGGGCTGGTGAGGTCGGTGGCCTAAGTGCTAGGTGTCTCTATGGGCAGTAAGCCTCTCATGCACCGAGGGTTTTGGGAAGTTCAGAGTGTGGCTGGCTGTGCTCTTGTTGAGGTGGTGAGGATGCAAAGGAGATCTCTTGAACTGTGTCCACTGTGCGAGGGATAACACACTGACCTAATGATGGGCAACGGTAAAAGTCCCACTGATTTTCCTGAAACTAGGATTTCACTAGAAGTCCCTAGAAAAGAATTTGCTGGAGACCCATTTCCAGACAGTTCAGAGACCCAGATACTTCAACAAACAGAAATTTTTCATGTTAGTATACCATTTGTTAAATCATAATTTGAGGCCCCTGTTCATTTCTGTGTGAGCCACCGGCATGGGATTCATAATGTCATTTTTGACTAGAGACCTGCAAGTTTCAAGATATACTTACTCACCTACATAAAAATAAATTGGTGGACGTTTCTGGAGGGTGGTTTTCTCTAATCTTTTTTTATGATGGCATGAATATTATCTCAGATTAACGGAGTCCATGTAAAACACTACTTTGTGGCAGGTATGTGAGGTTTTGGCTATGAGAAACATTAGAAATAAATGCAGATGGGTTTCTCAATACTGAGATTGTAGGATCCTCCCATACTAGATACCAAACGGTACTGACAGACCATCATTCACTACTGCCTTGAATAAATAATTGCAAAACACATGCTGTAAATTGTGTCCAAGTTGCACTACTTCTAAGAAACTTTTGGATGTCCGTCTTACTTTTTTTTTATTTTTGCATATTTTTAAAGATGACATAATTTCTTCTTTGTTTCCATTATGTAGCTGTGAAAATGAAGCAAAACAAGCTTAGAACCTGCTGTCTGCTTTCCTGTCTGACAGCTGTTTTTAGATACAAGCAGGCATTCATTCTTCCCTGCCAGGGGTGCCAGCTTCTTCTAACTGCTCTTTCAGCAGCAGCTCTGAATAACCACCTCCCGGTCCTGTTTGTATGGTGTTAACTGTCCTCGCTGTCAGCTGATTCAGTGGCCCTGCGTGCTTCTCTCTCTTTCATACAGTGTTGAGAAAAATACCCACTTAAAGCATTGAAGAAAAGATGCAGATGGAGGCTGTTTGCTTCCCCCTCTCAAAAGCTGCTAATGAATATATCTGGATCTATGTCTTTGCCTTCACATTTAGTCTGCCACCCTCCTCCTCAGGTCAGGGAGTGTGAGATGGGAACTACACGTGCTGTCTTGCAGATCTGCTGGTGTAACAGCACCTCTTGCTTGGGGCCGCTGGGCAGTATCTGTAGTGGAAATGTTAAATAAGCCCATGGACCTAATTTTCTCCAAACTAGAATGGCTTCTTTCTTGAAAGCTCATGTCCATTGACTTCCATGAGACCAGACTACTCATCACTCTGAAAGCTGTGCCTGTTAGCTGTAACAAAGGGGTATTTCTTGCTTTTTAAAAGTACACAAGGTTACAGCTCATCAACATAGCATAAATAAAAGTGTATGAAATGAGACAACACCGTGACAACAGTTTTCCTCTTAGCTTGTGAAGGAGCACTAATTAGAGAGGATTTTCAGACATCAGACTGGGAAGTGTTTGCTTTGTGAAACAAAGATCCTCAGGATCAAAGCTGAGTCATAACATCTCTTTGGCCCTGAAATTTGTTTTTCTTAATGGAAACAGTGTAATACGGTTCAGAGAAGGAATCTTGTTGAACTCCCTACACTTGAGGCTGGCAAACAGCAAACATGAGGAATTACACAAGCTGCAGTGAAAGCTTAAAATGATAGCATAGCTGTGGAATTTGAGAGCCTTATAATTTCCAATTCAAAATCTCCTCTTTGGAAGAAGAGACCTTGCAGTAATGAATGAAGACACGTTTAATCATAAATATAGAAGGGAGCCTTTGCAAGGATCCAGTGAAACTAGTAAGGGAAATGAGTTTAAGGAGACTACAGAGTACCTTGTGAGCATGGTGCCATGCCTGTGAGAGGACCACATCCTGGTGCCATTATGACGAGCAGCTCCCTGTGCCACCCGTACCTCCCTGATGAGGTGAATGGAACTATTCACCTAGCAAGTAGCTGATTGGCACAAGAAAGCTGGTGGAAGGACTAAAATTTCATAGCAACAGTACTGAGAGCTTTATTTTTGGGGATGTACATGGTATGTGTGACCCTTGTGTTGTCCATTAGGAGTACATTTCACTCCTTCATGGTTGAAGAGTAATCCAGACGCACTCGTGACTCATTGCAGGCAAGAGCAAAAGAAAAAAAAAATTGCAGATGTAGCTGATAATTATGAATCATCCAGTGACATTAACACTCAGATATTTTAAAATATTCAGCCAGACTATTCATTTTTACTTAACCTCAAAGCTTCATGGCTAGTGTAGCTGAGGTACTCTTAAGCAATGAAAGACAGTCTTACAAAATAAGATGTGCAAAGGGAAAAATATTTTTTATAGCCAAGGACAAGATTGTTTCCATTATCAGAAATAATCAGATCAGTGGAGAGGCTTTGAGACTTGCGTATTTTCTAGAGCAGGACATGTCATGCACTAAGTGCTTGTATACGGACTTGCTATGGAAGGGTACTTTTCCAGCCAGCATCGTATGCAGGAGCACTGGCTTCCCTCTCTAAATAGCCAGGTATCTGTGCCTCAGTGTTTGATTCTTCAAGGAATCATATGTTGCCCGATAAGTTTCAGATACTAACTCCCCAACAGGTTGGGGGGTCTGATTTCTCAGAGATGGATACGGAAAAAACACTTCCTTATCCAGAATGTTCAGGTCTCTTCCTTAATCCTTGGTACACCAAGGTTTCTGAAAGAGTCCCACCTTACATTCATCACAGCCAGAAAAGAGATGTCCTCAGGCTTTACATGTTCCCCTGCTCTGCTGGCATTGCATCTATACTGTAATCATGAAAGCTTGGAGCTTAGCCGGGAGCTAAGCAGCAAATATTTATGCTACCATAAGAGCAGAAGCTGGTGATAGAAAGGCCTTTCTAGAAAACTCTTGAGGCTCCTGTGTCTTTCTGATATCAGCCATCTGGCTGCAGACAGAGATGAATGTTTGCCCCATCTGCACTCTAGGTCCCAGCTGGAGGGACAAAGCTGCATAAAGATGGTGCATTTGGATCCACAGCAATAAATCTAGTTAAAAATAAGCAGGATTCAAGGTAACTGGGTAACAAAATTAAGCTCACGTGACAGGCCCACTGATGATACTTATCCAAAGGCTGAAGGAGACATGCACACAAACTAAAAAAGAAGGAGAAAAAGAAGAATAAAAAATTATTAAAATGATTTTGTTGTTTTGCCTCTTGAATTTATTCTTTCTGTTTGGCTCCTGTCAAACTAAATTAGGCAAGCAACTCTTCATATAATCATAGAATCATAGAATACCAGGTTGGAAGGGACGTCAAGGATCATCTGGTCCAAACTTTCTTGGAAAAAGAATGGTTTAGACAAGACATCCCAGCACCCTGTCCAGCTGAATCTTAAAAGTGTCCAATGTTGGAGAATCCACNTTCCCAGTCCTTTCATCATCTTTGTGGCCCTTCTCTGGACCCTCTCCAGCCTGTCCACATCTTTTTTGTGTGGTGGGGACCAAAACTGAACACAGTATTCCAGGTGTGGTGTGACAAGTGCTAAGTAAAGCGGGATAATGACTTCTTTATATCTCCTGGTGATGCCCTTGTGTATGTAACCCAGCATCTTGTTGGCTTTTATTGTTGCAGCAGCACACTGTTTACTCATATTGAGCTTGTTATCCACCAGGACCCCCAGGTCCCTTTCCACAGAGCTGCTCCCCAGCCAGGGAGATCCCAGCCTGTGCCACACTCCTGGATTATGTTTTCTCAGGTGCAAGACCTTACACCTGTCTTTACTGAATTTCATAATATTCTTGTTAGCCCACTCTTCCTGCCTATCCAGGTCTTCCTGCAGGGTGGCTCTCCCTTCCAAAGTGTCCACATCCCCACTCAGTTTGGTGTCATAGCAAACTTTGTCAGGGTACACTAGATCCAGATCACTTATGAAGATATTAAACAGCATTGGGCACAATATCGATCCCTGGGGGACCCCACTTGTGACAGGTTGCCAGTTTGAAAAGGTGCTATTTATCACCACCCTCTGGGTGCAGCCTGTCGGCCAGCTCCCCATCCACCGCGCAGACCACTTGTCTAGACCGTAACACATCAGTTTCTCCAGGAGGAGGCTGTGGGGAGCCGTATCGAAAGCCTTGGGGAAATCCAGGTAGACAACGTCCACCTCTCATGGTCGTAGAAAGTGATCAGGTTTGTCAAGCATGATTGGCTCTCGGTGAATCCATGCTGGCTTTTCCCAAGCACCTGCTTCACTTGACTTGTGGTAGCCCCAAGGAGGATTAATTCCCTAAGTTCTTATAAGTGTACTATAAGTAGTGTAAGTACAGAAAAGAAGGACAAAAATTCATTATTATGTGCTCAACTAAATCAGTTCAAATACCTTAACATAGGGAATAATAAGAGCACCAAAGATCTCAGGTGTTAAGAAATCTGTTGCAGTTGGCTAGATGGGTTCCTGCTGACTTCAGGGTCTCTTGGATCAGATCTATTGAACACTAAGCTCCAAATATAGCCAAGCAAAAAAGAAAATAAAGGGAAGCAACTTTTCACAGCATGTTTTATGCTCTGGTACATATGAATCATTAGAATAATTAGAATAAATTATAAACTAGTGCAGAGGAGCAGTGAGACCACAGGCAAGTGCATAGCCAGCCTTTATGAAGACTCACTACGATGTCAGACCTTTCCATATTGGGTCAATCCTGTGGATTGTGTCTGGGGTGGATGGGACTCCAGACCGCCCATCTTCTGCCATTCTACTTAACAAAATCACCCATTTAACAGGAAAATATATTTTGTCAAGCTTTAACCTTAAGTTTACATCGAAAAGGTAACAGAGCTTTCCATACACAAGGAAAAACCATTATTCAGGTTAATTCTTTAAACTAATTTTCAAGGAAAAATGAAAATTTTAACACAAAATTGAATATGAAAAAGAATACTCTGCAGTGCATGAACAGTCTCAGAAAAGGCTCCCACATTTTTATAGTCTGAAGTCTCACTAAATATGTTCTTCCAAAAATTTACAAAAGCCCTGTCTGTCTTTGTCTCTGTGTCACTGACAGACCTCTTTCAATTGAGAAATCTTTACAAACAAATTAAGTATTGCTGCATTAAATTAAAAAGTACTGTTTTAACAAAACTAAGTACAAATATCAGTGGACTTAAAGAAAACAGTTAAAAAAAAAATCAACCACAGTTTATCACCTCAGAGAGATTAATTAATTCTAATCAACAGAATGTTTTCCAACAAATGATAAATGAAAAAGTAGAGAGAATTTTCTGTCTGAAATGTTTGATTTCAATTTCAATGCAATATATTTCCAAATTTAGGAAATTACTGTTCAAAAACACTTAAAAGTCCCAAAATAGATGAAGACATTTCCATCGGGACAAAATAAATGGATCCAACCCCCAACGGAGTTGATTCTTATCTTGCTGTCTGCGACGCAGGGAAGCGATGTGGCTCTGAGGGCACACACTGTCCTAGTGAATACACAGGGAGGAGCTCAAGGGGAAGGAGGGAGGGAATGATCAACTTTGGTACCTGGCCTGAGGCCTGACGGGAGAAATGTGAGTGGCCAAAGTTGATTACAAAAGAGACCAGATTTTTTGATGTCAGTGATTTCATGACAGAGAATGTCACATTAACTTTTTTTTGTAGGAATGCCAGCTCTGACTTCCTCACCTTCCATCGCTTTTACTCTCCTTCTGCACCCCCAAAACCAGCTCAGGAATGTCTATGTGCACCTCTGTTTACTGGAGCTACCCATAAGCTCAGAAAAGTTGTAATCCAGGTGTTTCCTACCCCATTTTACCGCTCCAGCTACACTGACTTGCCTTGTGCCTCTCAGCTGTCTTGGTACTGTCTTAATCCCTATGTGGTACTTCATGGGAACCGCATTGCCAAGCTCTGTCTTTGGTGACAAAGCCCAACCGGGGAGCCAGGCCCAAGGAGAAGACTGCACCTCCTTACGGAATGTGTCTACATACACAGAGCAGTAGCATGCGCCAGAGCTACGGTTGCCGGGACGCACAGTGGGAGAAGAGCATTAAAATGGTTTGAATCGTACTCAAAGCAAGCCAACACCAGTCCACATGAAGAACTCTGAAGTGTTGTACTACTATGAAATGATGAAGCAAAATATTTTGGATCAGAGTTATTTTGAACTTTTGTTCTGTGAAAAGTTTAAATATTTAGACTTTTGGTCTCAGTTTTAAAAATTAAATATTGAAGTCATGCCTACCACCACTATTTTACCAGTTGAGCACAATAACATTAAAAGTCAACTTTTTTTCCACTTTTTCTTTCCCCTTTTTCCCTTGTTAACCTTTAGAAAAGTTAGAGTGACAAAGGGAAAATGAATGAAAAATAGGAAAGATTATTGTTTTGGGGTGGGCAATGAGGGAAACTAATACATTACATTATTCATTCTATTTTATTTTATAGCAAATGAAAGGTCATAAAAGGATAGGGAAAAAGCAGAAAAAATGGAAAAATCCGAAGAAAGTTTGCAAAGTAGGTCTTCATAGCTCGGGGGACCTATTTTTTGGTTATCCTTTAAAATTTAATGAGTTCAAATGCTATCCTTCTCTGCTAAGATACTTGACTGAGTTTAGATACCTCAGTAACTTCACTGTTTTCCTCAGAGATCTTGGACACTCAAGAAGTTACACTTGCAGGTATTAGTGCACTTCTGAAAATTAGAAAAGATGATGAACTTGGAGCATAGTGATAAGGACCTTTTGAAAATAATGTTGGGCTCTGGCTAGCTCCATTTTGAAACAGAAAAACTAAAGCACTTACACAAAGTTATTTTACTGGAGTAATTCTCCTATAAAAGGAAGGAAATCTTCACCCTGTGGAATGGTATAGTATTACCCCATTTTATTTCTTCTTAAACAATTTGCATCTTTATCGCATGCCCACCATCATCAAATACCTTACTTATATGTACATAACACATACGTAACTCTTTCAGAACAGCACGATGAGCAGGATCCACAAAGCATTCTGCTTCACAGCCAAGGTTTCTCAACTTTCTCAGCCTGCCCAGGTCCTCCTGTAGGTTTACACATAATCTCCTTTCTATTATAATAGCCTACCTGCATATCCTCCATAAACAAGGTGCTGGGTTTGTGTGAGTGACTTTTCAGGGGGCTGCTTTTTTTATTTTACAGGCATGTTAAGCTTAGCCCTTAAACTGTGATCATACATGGGAACATAAGGATATCTATGCTAAATCATGAAAAAGGACTACCTAGCCTCCAATATCTGGTCTGGGCAATCCTGTCGATTCACCGTCCTTCCCTCACAAAGGCCAATAGCTGAAACCTGTGAAAAATTACCAGGGATTTTTTTCTTTTTTACTATCTTATCTCTCTTGTCTATTGGATTCCTCAATGAAAAATATGTATACTGCTAGTGTGCAGTCTATCAGAGGCTGTTATTGTGGAAATGCAATCCTGTAGGGACAATAAAGAAGATAAAAAAAGAGATATGAAGTAACTGGCAAAGTAGCAGTTTTTCTAGAAAATACATGCAATTCATATGCACTCATGATTAAGACTATAGTATTTTTAATCCTGGAGTTTGCTCGCTGTCTCATCCTTCACTTTTGTTTCCAATCCTATAACTTACTTTTTAGCTAGGTTTTTTGTTTTGTTTTAATAAAACAACAGTGATGCACTGATAGGCTCATTTTTCAACTGGATGTTTTTGTTTCTCTAATGTTTGTTTTAGGTAATTGGATTTGCAACTGAAAAGGTGTACATTTTTTTTGCCTTTTTTTTTAATGATGCAATTTATCTTGGTCATTTTCAAGGCCAAGAGATGCACTTACCACCAGAAGAGTCCAGTTTCAGGAGGCTGGTTGAGACATGGGCCAGTTTCTGCCTCTGAGTAGGTCCCGCTGGCCCAACCTGTCCTGCTCTTTTCCCCTTCCTGCCTCCATCCACAGGCATGAGCAGCTTCTGAGCTCACGTGCTGTCACCAGTGTTGCTGTCGCACAAGTGCTGGGGTACCAAGTCCCTGGGCCTCTTTTTTAAGGGGCAAGTGTGTCCTTGTCCCAGGTTTCCCGGCCCAGGCTCCCAGCCATCCTGACCATGTGTGGAGCCAGCTACCTGTGGCCAGCTCTGGCGATCAGGAGAAAGTATTTGGCTGTTTGGATCCTGTTTGCTGTTCAAGCATCTTTTTTTCCAAGAAGGATGCCGAGCTAAGTAGCAACATTGTGCAAGATGCTTGTGGGAAAGGGTTTTTAAACCAAAAGGCAGCTTCAAAGCTTCAGCTTTCCAAACATCAGAGTCTCTTTAAAGACAGTGAAACATCCTCTTCTTCCCTCTTAACGTTATGGTAAACCAAAGTGAGGAAAACTATTTATGTGAAACCTTGGCTTTATCAGGCTCTATTTCAAATTTGAGCAACAGTAGCAGCAATTCATATAGATTGTGGAAGACATTCAGAAGATCGATGCAAGAGGGCAGCTGCCATACAAGGGTTAGGAGTGTGTTGAATAAATCCTGCTCCTTGGCCAAGGAAATCTTTCTCTCTGTAAACCTGTGGTGTTCCACAAAAAGCTTGCAAATCACACTACAGAAGAGCTTGTGTTAAATGGGGCTGTTCTGCCTCTAAGATGGTATAAAGTACTTCAGCTCAACTATTACTTGACTAACATTTCCTGAGTATGAAATCATTCGGCAACCAGAGAACAGTGCTGTCAAGACATTTGTCCTCTTCATATTTCTGTAGAGCTGGTAGCATCTCTGTTAGGTGTAGTTTCACAACCTTGTAGCAAAGCTTTTTGTCCCTTGCTGAATATTTCAGATACAGCACTTGTTTTCTGACCTATTTTTGGTGGATGTCTCTCACAGTTTTCTGACTATCTTCTTGCTCTGTGAACTCCATGACCTGAATATTGTCAAAAGCAAGGATTTCCATCATGTTTCATGTATTCATTCCAACTGATCTTGTGTCGAATCTCTATAGTACTTTCTACAGAACTGAACCCATTTCACATGCTATATCCTGCATGTTTTTTATTCCAAAAGAAAGGTAAAGAGTGTAGCTAAAGATTTTATCATCAGAGTTGCCAGCTCTGAAATTGAGCATGTTAAAATGACTCACTTGGAGAGATTCATCTGAAAAATGGGCATCCCTGTAAGCATTGAACAAGACTTGAGCAGCACAGAAAAATGGAGAATCTCTGAAGCTAATTACATTGCATAACGACGTTCAATCAGGTTTTGGCATTCTTTTTCCCTTCCTTATATTTGCCTTTTTAATATGATTTAAACGATAGCTTGGCCACATGATCAAACACTATGAGAATATTTCCCTTAGTAGTACAGTGCAGCTGCAAATGCTGTTTCTTGACTCAAGTAATACTAATGCAGTAAGAAAACTTCAGGCTTACAGCCAGGAATAACGTATTTTTTACATAAAGTATGGTATAATAGCTACATATTAGACAATAATAAACAAAGGCGGAGTTTTGAAAAGACAGAGATTTTCATTGTAACACTTGCGTACATCCTGTTGTCTACACCATAAAATAATGTAATAATAGAATAAATAGCTATATCTGCTCAATATGGTCTCTGATTAAAGAAAACAGCCAGGAATTATAGCTTAGTAATTGCAGTCTGTGGTTTCATTTCTGTCATAGTGTTTGTACCCGTCTTCCAACTTGTTTTAAAATAAATGTAAGGACTTTCTATATTCTCATAGACTGCTGGTTTGAATCCTTCTTTGTTTTACCTTGAAAAAACCAGACAGCAGAGTGTTACTTGTGCGTAGACAATTACCCATGTTTATTGCTCTTAACCTACTTCCTTTCCCTTGTATATCCTCTCTTGAAAAGAAAAAGTATTCTGGATTTCAAGATACAGGTGTAGGGCTCGCTCCCTGTCCACCTTAATAAATTGCTTTGCAAGCTTATTTATAACCAAAGTTTTAAAGATTGGCTTTGTCAATTTGCTAGAGATTGCTGAGCAGACTGATCAATTATACAATTAAGGTTCTACTTCACATGCTGTTCCCTAATCTCAGCTTCTGATTATTGCGAGCCTACAAGAAGTGTTCACACACTCTTCTGTTGCTCAGCTTGACCACTAAAACCAGAAAAAAAAGTAGTACACAAAAAAATAATTAATGCTATTGCTGGTAAAAAAGCAAAAAAGAAAGTACAAGAATTGTCCAGTCCACATGGATCTGACAAAATAACGAATGGGTGACTTCCCACAGTACCAAAGGGATTTTCTCCCATGGCTGAGTTGAATACCATGAAAGTATGTATTTATGGGCCACATGAAAATTCTGAATCTCTTTATCTTGTGTTATCTGGGTTACACCACAGGCTATGCAAAGAATGTTTCTTAACAGCAGTACTGGCAGCAGTGAAAAAACTGTGGAAATTGAATATATTTTGAAGTTTTCCCATTACTTGTAACAAATTTTGACTCCTTCCTGACCACGACCATGACAAAAACCATGACTATGACTGACTTTTCCACTTTGAGAAATCAGGCACAGAGAAATAGAATAACTAATCTAGCTTTATCTAAGCAAGTTGGTATCAAAGAGAGGTAGAATGGGATGTCAGACTTGCCCCCCAATCTCCCATATTACCTATAGACACAGAGTGCATGGAGAAATCAGTTACAGCAGATACTTTTGTGAGAAGATTAATGACTCTGTGGGCTGACTGGTGTTACAGCAAGGTTAAAAAAAGTAAAGAATAAAAAAGAAGGGCCATGGCTATATTAGATTGGAAAGAAAGTAACTTCTCATAAAGCTGAGGTCACTTCTAGTTGACCAATAAAACATGCTTCAGAAATCCCCAGGAAAGCAGGCTGTCGTATCCTACTCTGTAGGACACAGTGGTGCTACAGGCAGTGGAAGCTGGGTCTGTCCTGGTGACCTGAGTTGAACAAGTGTATTGATGTATTGGAGGGGATTCTGCAAGAAGACATGAGCCTAATACATGATTAATTAATGCCTTCTGCAGTTTAATCAGTTAATTTTTTGAAAGGTCAAGGAAGAGGAATGTGATAACAGCAGGAAATATATAAGAAAAAGTGGCTGGAAGCTTCAGTGAGAGTAGATATCATACCCCCATTTCTTATGTTGGAGTTATTTACTGAGAGGAATGGATGGTTCCCTAAGAGATATGGCCCTGTTCAAATACAGAGAAAAGACTCAAAATGATTCCTTCTCCAAAGAAATCTTACGGTCAGTGTTATGAAGGTGTAGAGAAGCAGCACACTTTCTGGTAAAACTGGATTTCATTGGAAAGTATGATTTTGTCAGGAATATCACAGCATTTAAACTCTGGAAGCTCCAGGTCTGACTGTAGCCAGGGCTTTTGGGATGTCAGGCAGCAGTCTGGTTAAATTAAATAGCAAGGGAATTGAATAGAGTGGTAGTCCCACCAATTAGCAGCTGCATCTGCTAAGCACACATTACATTAGAAATGCTCTCTGATGGTGTTTCCAAAATAGAATTTTTCAGAAGTCGCAGGATTTTTTATCTCTCTTAATTTGGTTAAGTCTAGTTAAATGTGAAGGAAGCTATTCCCTTCCAGATCAGTCTGTTTGTGACATCTGTTATACTCTCTGTGTGCTACTGCTGTTCCTCTCTTTTATCCTTAGTCTGTACCTACTGCCTAATAGTTTTGATATTTCAGAATTTAACTATCCTGGAATGAGGCAAAGGCACAAATCTCTGTGAAGGGAAATCATGTTTTCAGGAATACAGAAAATGAAATAGAAAAAGTATGCAGGGCATGGGGATGTAAAAAGAAACACAGGGAAGGAGAAGGGAAAGGGGAAGAACTTCCCCAAAATAAGTGCTCCTATAGTCTTCCAGAAAAATTCTTACCTGTCATCAGACTATATGCCTTAAATATTAGGAATACGGTTCATCTTCTTTTCATGATGTCATATCCAGGTTTTGAATGGAAGCCATATTTCAACCCAAACTTTCAAGAGATTAGCATCATTTTCAAATAATACAGTTTAAATAACATAAGAGAGTTTCCCCTGACCTTCCACTGTAAGGAATTAAATGTACAATATCTTATGGTTTTGGTTTGGCAAGTTTCCCAGTGCTTCACTGGCATTCATGTGGAATGCATTTTATTTGAGCCATGGATTAAGAGGAGTGTAGCTGACAATGCTGTGCACATTTTATTGCAATGTATCTGTTGGAAACTAATCTGAAAATGTTTCAATTGTCATCAGACAAATAAAACTTCTGTAACTAGATGAATTAGTCTTAAAATGTTCTCTATAACTTGAAACAATGTAGATACAGAATTTCATTTTTAAAACACATTTAGGAGTCTGGCAAGTTTGCTTCCAAATATGTCTTTACTTCATTAAAAGTATATAAAGTGTTTGACACAAATAGAAGCAAGGAAGAGCAAGAAGGGAGGAATATAAAAAGAAGAATCAGTAAAGGAGAAGGATAGAAGTTTTCATTTCATCTTCTCACTGCTTCCTTCTCTTCCCTCCTCACTTGTTATCCTTTGGCTAGGAGGAAGCGGGACAAAAAGCAGGATCATGATCCTGGATGTTAGGAGAGAAAAGTTTGGCCTGTTCAGGGATCTGCTTCAAGGAATCCCATGGGATATGGCCCTGGCAAGAAAAGCGGTCCAGGAGAGCTGGTTATTTTTTAAGGATCACCTGCTCTAAGCCCAGGATTCCTATCCTAACAAGTAGAAAATCAAAAACAGGGGGAGGAGGCGTACTGGGATGAGTCCAGTGAAGGACTGTGAGGGTGATGAAGGGACTGAGGTATTGCACATACAGGGGGAGGCTGAGAGAGCTGGAACTGTTCAACATGGAGAAGAGAAGGTGTCTAAACACCTGATGGGGAAAAAAAAAGGAGGAGAGAGACAGACTATTCTCAGTGGCGGCCAGTGTCAGGACAAGAGGCAATGAGTGCAAACTGAAACACAGGAAATTGCATCTGAATACAAGAAAGTGTCTTTTTACTCTAAAGGTGGTCGAACCCTGAAACAGGTTGCCCAGAGAGGTTGTAGAGTCTCCATCTGTGGGGATATTCAAAACCTGACTGGATATGGTCATGAGCAACTTGCTCTGGCCTGGTTGAGCAGGGCCTGGACTAAATGTTCTTCTTGGTGCCTCCTGTGATAACTGCAATTCCATGATTCTTGCCTTCTTCCCTTTTTTTTTTTTGTTTTTGTTCATATTGCCCTTTACATATCACACATAAATGTATTCATTTTTCTAGTTTGTTGTACACCTTTTTTCAAACTTTTTTAAACTTTTTTTTTTTTTTTTTTTTAAGAATTCTGTCCTTTTGCATTCCTTAGGAAAGAAAACAATATCATTTCACCCTGACCTGTCTCCTCCCTCTCTATTCCAGTCTATATGCATACCTGCAGCCTTTTCTTGTCTGTTAATAATCTTCAAATGTGTCAGGACAAATTACAGAGTAATGCATAGTATTTTGCAGCCTGAATTCTTAGTTATCCGCATCTTTCCTCAGTTTATGAGTTCAGCAATACCAGCCTTTCCCCACAGATCTTCTAGATCTGTAGTCAGCTTAAATAAAGTTTCCGGTAAAGGCATTGACTTTAAACAGGTGGCTTGAAATACCTCTTTAAATTCAAAAGCTGAAGGCAGTAAAGGGAAAAAAAATAAAATCAATACTTTAGCGCTAATGTTATAAAAATCAGCTTATAGAGTGTTCAGCTTTTTAGTGATTGTTTTTCTACTGGCTACAAACTTGAGCTGTCTCAGGCTCTGGGCTGTTTTAAAGTCTTCACAATAAAGCTCATTCAGCTCTCAGTGGACTTGGGAGCTGTATTGAATTTGTTTTGCAGTTTGATACCTAAGCATTTCAGGAGCATATCCTTTGACTGTAACTAACATCCTACAGTGTGCTCTTCATAACATTTAGTGCAGCAATACTTCATATGGACTGCACAGCACACCAAATGGTCCACATTCAGTTTTCAGTTCCCTCAGTGCGAATCTGTTACAATTCCTTAGCCTTCAAGCGTATAATCTCAGACTTCTGTTAGTGTAGCGAGGATGTGGGCAGAATCTATTAGGGTATATTTATCTACATGCAGAAAGCAGGATTATATAGGCATAGTGAAAGGTTGTATGAGAACCTGAATCTGAAAATTTAACAAATTTGGTCTCTGTGCTAATATATTATGGATTATTTTTATATCAATGGATATTAGAAAGTTAGATTAACAAAACAGTTTATATTGGGACAATTAAAACACTTTTGGTTTGACAAAGTGACAAAAAATCTTTTAAATTATATGTTCCCCCCCTGTAATTTTTTACTGCTGACGGACCTGGATTTTAGTCTGACATTACTCAGTTTTGCCAGTAGAGTTTCTGTTTTGGCACATTAGGAACATGTAACTTTGCCTCTGTGTTTGGAGTCTTCGGGTCTGCATGTTTCACTTGGAGTGCTGCAAATCAGGAGCACCTTCACAGAATGATGCAAACTCATACCAGATTTGAAATCATAACAAAGATCTTGATATCTTCAGCATGGTTTAAGTGGGGACACACAAAAAATTTATTTCAAGAAACTTCCAAATGTCATAATCAATGGGCTTTATGAGTTTTCATATTTTATAATGGGTCAAGGCCATCCTAGGGTCTAAATTATCAAAAGAAGATGATGACTGTTAAGGTTAATATGAGCTACAGGTCTGGCCTACGCTTACATTTGACCGAGATTTCTAAGGTGATTAGAAGTATAAAAAAATCAGATTTATAACAAACATGACTATGTTAGCAAAATTCATGGGGGACAGGTTTATCAGACAAAGTGTTCTTTGACAAACTACATCTTTAGTGGAGGAAATGAAGCTCATAAGGTACACCAGCAAAACAGTAATTATTCTAGTTAATTTGCATTTTAATTTATATTCTGGTTTAATTTAATTTCCTTATTCCTTGTCTGAGTTAATGTAGCTTCTGTTTTTACTCATTGAACCCTGTTACACATCCTGGCTGATGGATTGGAGAACCCACCATTATGAAACTTAACTTTTGTATCCTGAGTATAGGTATATCAAAGTCTTATATAAGCAATCTGGATTCTTGAGCTCTTTCAGTGGAAGGTATTATTTTGGTCTTTCAATTGCTCTGCTGAATTTTCTCTGAGTCCTCTTCCATTCATCACCACTTGGATTGTCAATGAGAGGTTGCTAGCAGTCACGCAGCCTCTGTATGCCCAGTGCCCAGGAGATATAGCAGCTCTGCTCCAACTCAGAAGCAGGATCTGTCAGGATCTCTCACTGCACTCAGCGATTTCTGCATTCCTTTTGGTCCAAGTGTTTGACAGAGAGCTGAGGATGAGCTGTCTGTCCTATGGACCCAATGGTTTTTTCAGAGTAAATTTCATATCTTGAAAGGTTCACTTGCATTGTGGTTTTCTGTACATATCCCTTTATTTGTGCTTTTCTTAAAATACACAGCATTTATATTCCATGTAGCAAGCAATCCCACTCATTCCATACTGAAGACCTCTTCTTTTAATTGATTACCATTCTGCAAATCATTATATCTTTACAAAAACCATCAGAAAAGTCCTCATCATTTCAAAACCTGTCTTGTGGGGGTTGCCACTGGAAAAAAACACCCTCAATTGTCACTGCTACTCTTGAACACATTTTGACATAGTTCAACAAGCTAATCACTATTTTATTTTTGTATTCTTTCTTCTGTCTTTAACAACTAAATTTTGTGATTAAAAAAATACACAATCCATTATTACTATAACTACACTAAGCTAACCATTTGAGCAAATCAAAAGCATAGCAACTTTATCTAACACTCTACCTGTAATCTTATATTAATTAACAAGAGCTCTTTTCCTGTAATTTAAAATTTTGATAAATAAAACCTTCCTCATGCATTTTTTTGACTGATGATGTGGCATATTATCTCCCAACTGTTCTGGAGTTTACCCACTAAGTTTATTGAAAATTAGCATTCCTGGTCCTCAGTCAACAGTCAGCTCTTTTAAAACTCTAGGATGCAAAGTTCCAACATCTACTAACTTAAAATCATGGATTTAGAAACTGGTTTTTACTTTCCCTCTCCCCACATTCTATGGTGTGAAGGATTCCACCATTTTTTTGTAGTGATGGATGAATATCACTCTGTGGGCTATTCCCCTAATGTAATACTATACTGGGCAGTCGGTGATAGAAAGAAGAAGAGTTACCATGCACAGAGTGCTCTGCTACCCAAAACCCTAGTGCTTTAACAGGTTGGGGTGTCTGCTCTGTGCCACAAAGGGCGCTCACTCATGTCGTAGCTTCCAAGTTCTGTACAGAAAAATGCAGCATATTTGTCTCATTATTACCTATAAATAGCAGACTCATTTAATTACGTGCATCAAGTATGGTACCAAAATGAAATCCTCCAACCATAAGCCCCTAGGGCTAAATATCAGCATCTAACACATAACCCTCAGTTATAGGTACTGAGATAAAAACATGTTGCCTTGCAAGTGCCTAACAATAATGTTCCATGTTAATTACTTTTTTTTTTTTATTTGGAGGAATTAACTGAATCATACTCAATCAAATTAGATTAGAAATCCTCTCTTGTGCTGTGCTATCAGCTGTCACCGATGCCAGAATCATTTCCCGGTGTGAGCCTGCTAATGATAACTTTCCTCAGCAAGCCGTAGGTCTTGCCTTTGCTGAGAATATATCATCTGGTTTATTTAGACTTTAATTGTTCCCCATGAATTCAGGTATGAAAGATAGACTTATTTTGTTTGCTATTTTTTCAGAGTCATTGCCATGAGAGGCTAGAGCAGCTTCTTCTTCTTTTGTGTAGCGGTAGCAAGCCTCTGAGGGTCCAGCTTTGCTGTGTGGCACAGGCAGACAGTAATTTTTGTCCTATTTAACTGGCCTGTTGAGCCTTTTTCTCAACAATTAAGTTCCTCAGCTGGTTTTTAAATCTGGTCAGAACATAATTGCTTTAGCCTTAGAGTATAGGATGAAATTAGCAGCTGTTTACCCTTGCTCATTCATAAATATTTATAACTCTGGCTACATTATTCCTTTCTGTGCTATTTTCTTACAAATTCTCAAGGATTTTAATTGGATAAGACTCAAAAAAGTTTAGGAGCAAATCTTCAAATGTTTATATCCCAGCTTTCCCCAGAACAAAGTTGTGCCTTAGGCCTAATCTGTGTATCTTTAATGCTCCCATTTCCTCAGTATCGGCAGTATTATATCTTCACAGAATGATAACAAAGAAGTAGAAATAGAAGCCCTTACAATCTTCATTCACTATCTACCTCCACATGCTGAGATGTTGATGATGAGTGGGATAGGACAAAACAGATTAATGCTACCTTCATTTAAGCAGTAATTAAAAGTAGGCCCATGTCATGCTAGACTCTGCGCAAGCTGATCTGCAGAGGCTCCTTATCTCAAAAGGCTTACAAACCAAACCAAACCAACCAGACCAAATAAAAAAAGAAAATAAAGAAAGGGTGAAGAACAGGGTACAACAGATGAGCAGCCAGCAGCTTATCTGAGGTTTTCTTGGTAGAGCAGGAGCTAAAGAGGTGAGAAGGGAGGAGAGGGGACACTGACACGGCAGAGGCAGGGAGAAATGGGCAGGGACGGGTGGAGAATGCGGTGCAGATGGGGTTATGGCTTGGTTTCCTTGTCGGAGGACACAAGAGCAGACTGAGAAAACTGAGGTCACTTCTAGGCATCTGCCATGAGAGTGCTGTAGCAGCCCTCACCCACGCCTGCCAACAGAGGGGAGGTGAGGCGAGGAAGTCTGGAGTAGCAGCAGTAACCTTCACAGACAAAACCCACCAGGCTGGCCAAACTGGACCTGCTCCTGCAGGGCTGACAGAAAGTACTGCAGTCACCTCTGCTCCCTGCGGGGCTGCACATGGCCATACTCCCTGCAAACAAGGAAGCAGACCCAGCACTTTCCCTTCGGGAAAAGTTAGGGTTGTGTAATAACTTAACCAGCACTTAACAACCAGATTACAAGATAGTATCAGCTTTCAGCACGTGGTGTTTTGGTCTTGCTGGCTTGAAAAACTAGTACAGTTCAAAATACTGTTGTCTGAGTGATCTTCCAAGGGAGCATATCCATGTACAGGGAACATTTTGTTGTTGTTTTTTGCTTTTAAATATGCTTTGCTTTTCGTTCATTTCTAATTGCTTTTTCAGCATCATGTAAATAAATTAGAGTAATTGTGCCCCAACAGGAGCAGCGTAAGCCTGGCTGCACTAGCACCTGGTGTTTCTCACAGGACAGGCCCTCTCATCAGTTTTACTTCATGGGGAGAACAGACCTTGCCTGAGTCAATGGTCTTCTTCATATGCGCTATATCCATCTTAAAGGTGGCACCAATGCATCTATTGCTTATGGTAGGTGTGCTGTGAATAAAGTTTTTCTGGGTAGTAAAATCTGTCAAGGTGAGAGAGACACTAGGGGTATATACAGCTTTTTCCTAGCTACTTTTCAAAGTAATAGCAAGACATGCAACAAAGCAAGTTCTGAAATTCCTAATCCTAATTTCCATCTGGCTTTGCTATGTTTCTCCTCTATTTTTTTCAGTCTCACAAAGAGTGCCCTTAGCATTCCATTTTTTCTTGGAGTGTGTAGATTGTATCACAAGGAAACGTAGACTTGGTACAAAGCTGATTCAAAGCTTTGAATTAACACAGTGCAAGAAAGTTTACACAAAATTACTCTTCTGTAAATCCCGAGTCTCCATTCACAGAAATGTGCAGTTGTGTCTTTCAATTTTTAGGAACTTGGTGCAAAATTCTAGATCGTTTTTTGTGTGTCTGTATTTTTTTGGATTAAAAGAGACAGCTTAAGACGCTTGCTAACAAAAATATTGGGGACTGGAAGGTAATGGCTAGTTCTGGTTTCCAACAAAATGAAAGCACAAAATCCGTTTGTAAGCATTGCTGAGCCAATTGTAGATCTGTTAGAAACAAACAAACAAGTAACCCTGCAGATGCAATTGCAGCTCCCTGCACGCTTTGAAATCTAACATGGCATGACTTGTTTACCAGAGGTCATTGATTTTGAAGGACCCAGCTCATGCAGGCCGGAACAATCACGTTCAGAAGTCCTCATCACTCAACAGCGAATTCTAGAAATGGACAAATATTCTTCATGAAGTTATGCAATACCTGCTTAATTTATAGTATGTTTTAAGTTTGATTGCAGCTTGTCTTGAGCAGCAAAGCTATTAAAGTGGTTAAAACCAATTGCTTGAACAAGCCAACACTCTCTAATAAATAAACTTTAATAGCTTATTAATAATAAACATTAATAACTCATTAATAAGTGACATTATAGTCTGCCTTGGCACATGATGAAAGATACAAAATCAACTTGATGCATTATTCATTAAGCAGTCCAGACGCAAATTCTTTTGTTCAGAAGTAAACAATGAGGCCAAAAACATTCTCTCAAGTACCGATGATATTTTAGTTGCATTTTGTTTTGTTGGAAGATCACAATGATTTCAGTCAAGAGTCTTTTCTTTATACTCCTTGACATAAAAGGAATAAGGGGAGGCCAAGCTGTATTTCTTTCTGTGGTCATTCAGGGCCAGCTACTGCTGAGACGGAGGAGCGCTCATTTCCACCTGTGCCAGCAGTGTGAGCACTATTAAAACTGGAGCTTCCTGATTTTTTGAACAAGTGCTAAGGGATCGCTACTGGCCAAGTGAAAATTTGACCAAGACTGACAGCTTTCAGAGGACACATTACTTTTACGACATTTTACATTTGAGAGATGTCCTAAGTTCTTCATTGGTCATGAATCATGCAGTGACAAGTCAGACCCATTCAGCTCACACATCCGTGACCAGACTGCTTTGTATGAAAGCCTGGCTGCTTTCTATGGTTATTAATTTTTAATGCTACAAATGTTCTGCTCTCATTTCCATAACTTACACAAGATATGATGGTCTCACATATAACAAGATAAGCACCTGTCAGAGCAGTTGCTTTCATATATTGCTCAGGATTAAAGCACACAGACTACATCATCTCTGTATTTTTGTCCCTAAGATGAAGAAAATTTGTATTGCAGCTGAGCTTACACAAGTGATCCTACATGACTTTAGTGTTTTCCCTTTCCTCATAGCATCCTGGCAACATTCTCAGAATCATATTTCTTTATCTCTGCCTCAGAAAACTACTGTGTCCTTTTTTAATTCTATGGAGATCCTCATGGTGAGATCTAAAGGGAAACTATTTTCCAATGATATATAATTTCCTTAATTGTGCAAAATCTCTCTAAGAAGATTCAAGTCACTGTAGCATGCTAAACTTGTTCCAGGTATGTATGCTTTCCTTGTTCCTTGTAATACATTTGGTGATACAGTAACACTTTTGTGTTTTCTTGGCATTTCCACAGAACATAACTTTTTTTAAAAAATGCATGTTTGCAGGGAAAGCTCACATTTCATTTCAGACACGAATTTAGGAGATTCTTTTACTGTTATTTTCCTATTTAACATTTTCCACAAGTCAGTAATGGTAGGGTGCAGCCTGAGATCTGAGTATGTAAATTACATCATCAGGAACTGTGCGCAACGAAACATTGTTTTAAGATCTACTGCTTTTTTTAAACAGGTTGAATCAAAGCATTTGTTTACCAGCCAAAATTTTCTGAAACATAAATATTTTTCCAGGCTAAAAGTTTTGGCTATTTTGTACTGGATTAAGCAACTCTTTTTTTTTTTTTTTCCTGACACGTTTCTAGGCGTCTAAAATGCCCCGTGGTTTATGCTACAAAAAGAAGTCCCCAATGCAGCTGTTCCTTCAATCCACAGAAGGAGGAAACGCTACGTTGTAGATTTTCCATTATGACATCCCCTTGTAGTGTATGAAAGAACAAGATGGTGTAGTGGGTAGAGATAAGACCTTGGGGGCTGGAAGGCTTGAATTATTTTCCTGACCATGCATGCAAGGTTTGACTCCTCCATGCCTCAGCTTCACCATCTGGAGAAAAGGACTAATGGTACAAACGTCTTCTGTAAAACAAACAAGCAAACAAAGACCTCTTTGAGTTCTCCTGGTGAGAACACAGCTACACAGAGGGTTTTATTATTATCAGCGTTATCAGCTGGGCTCCACAGTTGTACAAATCCTGCAGTAATCACTTCCTTCCTTGTTTTTATTTCAGAAGAGAGAGGCCAAGGCTGTTTAAAATGCCAATGATATGCAGAGGGTACGCCTGCATTCTTGTTTGTCTAGAAGACCATGTTTCTCACATTAAAATTTATGAAAGAAAATTCCAAATAATCATGTCGACAGAGTGGATTTTGTGGGGCACCAGCATGGAATGCACGGTGCTCCGTTATCTGGCCCTCAGATTTGCATTCCTCTGCCATACCCAGCTTCAAAGAAGACACTTCCTTTCATTTTGCTCTTTGCAAAAATTATAATTGATAACTTCACTTAGAAAACAACTGCCCCTTGGGCCCCCAAAGGATGTTATGGTTATTTAAAAACTTATTTTAAAAACATATATTTATTTTTTGGGTGGTATTATTGGTTACTCTGTTTTTCTTCTTAGTAAAATCCTCTCCTTTCTCTGGACCAAGTGTATGAAATTGATAGGGAACAGCTGCTATTCAATCTGCTGCAGTTTTATAACATGTTATCAAACCCTTTGAACACAGCTGGTAAACAGACAGTGATCAGAGCATGCATGCCAGCAGCTTTTTGTGTTGAAAAGGTAAGACAATAATTTGGGGGAAATTCTGTTAAAGCAGTACAGATACTACATCAGAAGACTTATATGCAGGATCCGTATGTTCCGCACATACGAGGTTCACCCAGAGGTTGATGTTCACATTTTAGATGGGAGATCTGAAGTAGAAGTGAAGTGAACTTCCACAGAGGGATTTATGTGAAATTACTGAACTTTAGCAATAAATCTTTGAACAAGTTTTCTCAGTGAACTCGATTTTTAAGATGCATTTGGAAAAGGCCATGGGGTACTGCCAGGATATTACTATGTAAACATGGAGGTATTGCGTGATGGCCCTGAAACCCTGAGTACTCTGTGCAGGTGGTCAGTTGACAGAGGTGTTAATCTTGGTTTATATGGTTGCCTATCTCCTGTGGCTTTGTGCTACATGCAAGTCTGCCTGCAAAGTGGATAACACTGACGTTCCAAGTTGCTTTCTGGAAATATGGTAGCTATTTTCTAAGCAGAGCAAAGATGTATTGAATACGCTGCTGAAATGGGGTGACAGCTTTGCTCTGCCTAAGGGCTCCCCTGTTCACAGACTGCTGAGAAACTGCAGTTTCGCTGGCAGCTACTAAAACTGTTTCCAACAGAAACTGTGTGGCTTTCCTTCGTGGCCAAAAAGTGGAAAGAGCAGGGTGCTCTGGCAAGCTCCTGGAGCCAACTATGCTTTCTCATAGGCACCACCCAAAAGCATGAGACTCACAGTGTTGTGAGCATTGACAACTCTCTTAAGCTGAAGCTGTGCAGACTCTTTAGCTGGGAAGTACATATATCCAAGAGGTCTATTGCATTGTCAGATGCATTTAACACCTGTGAAAAAACCTTATGTTGCTGCTGTTGTTTTGCAAATGTTATGCGACAAGGCTGCTGAATGACTTAAGCAATGACGTGATTTCTCTACCACATTTTCCAAGGTGGTAAACCAGAGAGGAAAATGTGCATCATTGAAGACGTGTTGTTCAGACATCTGGTTTTCATTCAGATAAAAATAGTCGCTATCAGATGACTGTTCAGTAGGCTATATGATATTATTTTGTTCCCAGTTGATTATCAGCCATATCAAAATGTCTACAGTCACTACTGGCATCAGGCTTTCATCTTCAAAGGCAGGAGCTGGGGTGGAAATCTTCGCATATGAAAGACATGCAAAATGCCTGTAGGACATAGCTTTTGTGTATCAGCTTGTTCAGGTTACTATTCTAGGTATTTGGGTGCATAATTCAGATTGATCAGCCAGCTCCACATTGCACGATGGCAGATGTAGTCCATTGCTCTCAGCCCTTGGGAGACGGTGAACGGCAACTGCTGTGAAGCAGTACCTTAGGGAAGCAGAATGTAAGTTTCTTTTTGAAGGGATACATAACCAAATGTTTTGGGCTACTTGGTATGTGCGTTGATGTGGACTGAAACAAAAGATTTTCTTTATTTTCCCAATAGGAGATTCAACCTATCAGCCTGCTAAGTCTTCAACATGCAAGGAAAATATAGGGAAAGCTGCGATAACCTGCAAAAAATTCAGTCTTTTGGGTCATATTTGAGTCATGTTGACTCGAGTCAGACTCACTCATGATCAAAATCTAAAATCTGGTGAGTGATCCAGTTGCTGGAATGTACTTTGCTTTCAAAGGAAAGCTTAAAGATCTTGATAAGCAGTAATATCCCTGCACGTTAAGATGCTGGAAAAACATTGATGGTAGACATCAGTCTAACCTCCTAAGAACCAGAAGCAACGAGAGAAACTTGTTTTGGGTAAGTTCAGAGAAGCAATTACTTACTGCTGTAAACTATGTACAAGGAAACCAAAAATCAGCAGAGGAAATGGTAAACAGTGGTAAACTGTAAACCCAATAGTGGGCACAGTAGGAGGAAAATGATGAAGCACTTAACAAATTAAAGAAAGAAACCGAATACCATTTAGATAACATATCATGCTGATTGTATAATAGCAATAACATCTTTCTTTGTCCAGCTGACAACATTATACTGAACATAAGGCAAGCAAAGCCTTTCTTCTATCTAAATATGAATTGCTCATTGTTCTTGTAAATGAACAATAGCTATAACCAGATTGAGGAGCGCTATCAATGCAGTGTCAGATCATGATCACTTTTACTGAAGGATGAATAAGAATTGCCTCCGGCCTCTCAGAAAAGTTATATACATTTAGTGACAACAGCTACACTATACCAGAATAAATTACTTACTGAAATCTCCAAAGCCCATAAGGCCTATATTTCTGCCAGTTTGTATGTCAGAGCAATCAGTTAGGTCCTGCAGCCAGGTAGCAATTTTTCCTTTGGCTTAAAATGTAACTAAGAACCAACAATTAATTGTATTTGCATATGGAAAAGGCTTAGATATGTTCCAGGGTTCTGTATAGCTAAAATGTGTGTCTTGTCATATTAATTCAGCTGTAACCATACTGCAAGTAAGGTGAAAATCTCTTCTTCCTTATTTGCTGAGTTACTTAATCTGTTTTTTCTTTTAAATTTATACTTGATTTGTTTTTCCGCACTTCTTTCACCAACGGATAGAGACAATTATTTCTGTTTGCCATCTAAAGCCTTTCAGCTAGCAAAATGATTACTTAAACTCTACCTTCATCTGACATAGCTGTTGACGCAATATGTAGAAAGATACAGTTGCTGCCAAGAGTCACAGGGTTCACAGAAAGTACATATTTAGAGAATATGCTTATCAAAATAAGTGGGAGGCAAAAACAGTAGAATACATAGATACTAAAATACATCTCGTCTCTATAGGGGAAAAAAATCACATGTTTCATGGAGATGTTAGAATAAGAAGTTCCGCTTTCCACAAAGGTTTGAGAAGCATTTTATAAAATGCTTAGCAGGGGACAACTATAACTTCCAGTGAAGTCAGTGCTAAGCCTGTTTGGATCATCTCTATGATAGCACAGAGGTAAGGCAAAGGAAAGGGAAGGGAAGATCTAGATCCACAAATTAAGTCAAGCAACAGGGGGGCAACCCACCTATGTTGGTAAGGAAGGGTGCTGAGACACGATTTCAGGTCAACAGCTGGAGTCTGGAGTAACCTCACTAAAGTTCCCAGGAAAAGGGGACACCTGGATTTCCTTCATGGCCTTGGCTTTGACCACGTCCCTTATCTCCTCATTTCAAAACTCATACTGGCCCTTTACAACTGCTCTTTTGCATTGGTTTGCTTGGGCATCTTTAAGCCATCCTGGCAAAAAGACTGCCAGGAAGATAGACACAGCTTAAAAGTATGAAGCAATTATTTATTGGCTAACACACAAAAAACCAGGCATAGCTGAGATTTACTGAGCTATTAGGATAAGCATTAGTGTGCTCACTGTCCTTGATAAAGCAGCTTTCATTAAGAAAATGTTAACTACACCCCTAATTGTTACCTTACCAGCACTGAAATGGAGCATGCTATGTCCTGATGACTTGTTTGGTCATGACCCCCTTTTGGCAATGACTGAATGCAGAAGTCACTCCTAGAAGGAGAGGAGATCAGCTCTAAAGTGCTTATGAAAATGCCTATGCAAAGGGGCAGGGCTTTGAACTGAAACTGTCCCATGTTTGGTGCATTCTTTTTCCTATTCTAGCAGCAGATCACTATATTTATGACTGAAAAGAGCTAGCTTCAGGATGATGTTCATCTGTGTGACTATTTTAATGCTATGCTCGAACATTTCTGTCCTTTCGTAACCACATCTGATCTGGGGAAAAAAAATAACAATTGTGACTTCATTTGTTTAGCCTGCTTTCCTAGGTATGTATCTTCTTAATTACTTGCCATACCTAGCCTACGTTTGGCCAGGACTTAGGAATCTTTGAAAAATGCAGTTCTCCAATGACATCCATGGAGGAAAAATCCTTACCTGATTTGTCCTGTGCATGGCTAGAACAGGTGTTGCGTACTGTCAGAGTTAGAAAACTACATGTTGCTGAACGCAGAGTTCAAACTGCAGCAACACTGTGATCTGGAAAACACTTTGTAAGTTGTACCAG
Source organism: Burhinus bistriatus (assembly GCA_013397275.1). NCBI lineage: Eukaryota > Metazoa > Chordata > Aves > Charadriiformes > Burhinidae > Burhinus > Burhinus bistriatus. The sequence goes on along the minus strand of VYXH01006733.1, from coordinate 23,612 downwards.
GAAACCTGTGTTTTTACGTGTTGTGTTTTTCGTTTGTGTGAGAAACACCTAGTAGGAAGTCATTACTTGCCTTTCTTGCATCTCTCCAGTGACATGGGTATCACATGAGTCAAAGACCACAACTCTCATATGAAATCTGCAAATCTCAGTGTTGATTGACAGCTCTGTAATCTTTGTCAATACCTTTGACAATGTGTACAGTATTGCAAATTTCTTGATGACATTTGGAGGAGAGATAGGCTGGAGTTATCAGTTTGGTATGTCATTCAGCATATCAAAATAGTCAAGTAATCTGTCTGTGGAGTCCATGCTTATAAACAGGCAAACTATATAAATATTTTACTGTGTTACTCTGCTCTGCAATCAGAACCGGCATGATTAAGAATAGTGGATGTCTAATGGGAAAAGCAGATTTTAATCAGATTGTTTACTGCCAGGGCATCTGGAGAGTTTTCACTTGCCTGGTTTCTAGTTTCAAGGAGAACAGATACAAAGAAGTGTTTGCCAGGGAACTGTTTGGTTTCATGAACATATTTTGACTTTGAGGCTTTCAGTAGCTTATGCAGAGGGGAGTAATGAAAGAAACAGGTTTTAAAGTCAGTTGTCTATCATGGAGATGAGTTTTGTAGTTTGTAGGCCCAGCAAATACAGATATTTGCCAAAGACTTTTGAAATCATTCTGGGAGGTGTCTCACCACCAAGGACTGCCTCTAACAGAGGAAAAGCAGAGACCTGGCACAGTACTGTAATTTGAAACACTCTACTGGTTGGTGGAAAAAGAAAAGCGTTCTCAATATTTTTGCATCAAAATTCACAATACTTAGGCCCTGTGGGCTACGTGGAGTTTTATCTCTCAAATTACTCAGACAAGAAAAGGGTTTTTGCACTGCCTAGCTGTGGGTGCAGTGCAGCCTGTCAAAGGGAAGGCATCTCCGCAGATTAATGAGCCGCTTAAATTGTGTGTGTGCGTGTGTGTTTGTATCTTTTCCTCTGAGACATTTAATAAGCAAGTAACATCTGCACTCCGGTTCTTTAGGCCTTCCCAATTATCAGATGTGTCATCAGCATGCTAGAGTGCACAGGTTAGGGGACTGTTTTTGTGGCTGATAAAGCCATTGTAGGACCTTACCTTAAATGACGGCTATTTGTCAGAGAAAGGAGACAATACAGGGTGAGGCTGCGCGGTTTTTTTGCTTCTAATCATGTTTTGACTGCTCTGAGGGTTCCCTGGTTGCTGTGCTTGTGTGAACTGTGTTGTATTACACATCAGTGAAAAGATGGCCAAACCCTGTTTTCAAGGCATGTATAAGTTTTGGTGCAGGGTAGGGTATTAGTCCTTAAAACCATCTTGTTTAGAGCGTACATCAACATGCCCAATGTCCACTGTTAGCAGGGCAGCCTGGCACACAAACGATGACATCCGTCCCCTGCCTGAGGCTGAGGATAAATGGCACAATGAAGGTAAGCTTAAGCAAGTAGTCAGAGTGATTCACCAACTGGATTAACACACCAGAAAAATCCACGAGGCTTTCCGTGACCTCCCACAGGCTTTTGTTTTCCATGGAGCTGAGAATGCATTATTTCCAACAGGCAATGTGAAACAATGCAAACTAGCATCATGGAGTGAGGGGCAGTCTGAGGCATAACCCCTCTGCTGCCCACAGTCTGTAGGGACCATCCCTCAGTCACACCCCACTTTCAGTGTTTTCTTCTGCTAGGAGGTTGGAAGGAGGATTGGGGGCTGCAGGAAAGAGGAGTTTGGATTGTGTGCTGGCTGGAAGCGAAACACCCCCACCAGTGACAAGGGGTTTCAATTTCTAGTTTGACTTGAATGTGCATGTATTTTTCCTCCCTATGAATTTGAAGCACTGGGGCTGAGTGCAGCCAAGTCTGGCAGAAGAACAGCAGCCTTGACAGTAACTGGATTTCGTGAAGAAGGTTGTCTGGGCAGAGAGGGGGAACACTGTTAATGCCTTCGTTAATCAAAACACTCTAGCACAAGCCAAATATCTCTGGGCATCAACCAGCAGAGAATCCAATAAATGGATCCCAATCCATAAGGAAGTGGATGGGGCAGCTCTTCCCCTTTGCACTTGTCCCTTGCATTCAGCAGCTGGAATGGTGGTCAGCTGAAAGAGGCCCACAGCAGAGAAGGGAGCAGGAAGAGGAAGTGGAAAAAAAGGGAAAAGGCAACACACAGAGACCAGGCAGCGGGAGTGCCAGATTTCTAGTCAAACCTTGCACAATCGGGGAAACAATGGGAGCAAGAACTGTATCTGTATTCAGAGCAAGAACTGTATTTGTGTTCAGAGCTCGCAGATCTTAGCACAGTTAAAGATTAAAAAAGAAAAAGAAGACAAAGATTGTTTTCACTGTCTCATGAGGTAGATGAGAGGTGAGAAGTGAATGAGGCATGATTGCCAGAAATAATACCAAAGGCATTGGAACAACTGATAAGGTAATTTAATGTAAACTGTGACCCAAGACAAACTAAGATTTAAAATGAGACTGTTTTTCTTTACCTGTGGCCAAGAACCAGGGGGGGAACCAAAGCACATTTCAGAGCAGAGGTCTCTGATATTTACGTGTAACTTTGGAAGGATTTTTAAATTCCCTAGCTGAAGGACAGGATCATTTGTTGTACTTGTGATTTCAGCATGCAAGAATTATTCTTCAGAAAAACAGACATAGTCTCCAGAAACGCTTTTGAAAAGTGGGGACAGATGAACTATCTGGGGAAAGGATTAAATTCATGGCAGACACTTGAGCAGTGAAGGTAACTAGCACCACAAGAAATCTAGGAATCAGGCCAGAGGCAGTCTTACCCTTCCACTGCAGGAACCACTGCTCAGAGCAAACTGCAGTAAAAAAGAATACTTAGGGTGCAAGAGCCTGGAAGTGAGAGGCATCTTATATGCTTTCTTCTGACAACAAGCAAAGAAGAAAAAAGGAAAAAGACAATGTATGCAGGATGTAGAGATATCTGACAAATGTGAGGGCACATGCCACGTGAGTTGAAGAGGACTGGAGATGCTCTCTGTGTCTCCACTGGAGCAAGTGACTTTCTCTCAGGTTTGAAGCTGGTGGGTGGACATCCGGTATTCTTTCTTCCTTTTTTTTTTTTTTTTTCTTTGCCCCCTTACTGTGGCTCCCCTGGAGCAACAAGAAAGGAAAATCTGTTTTTTTACCCAAACCTCTCAATGCATAAAAGTATTTTCTCTTTTAAGCCACTTATCAAAAACTGTAATGTGCTGTGCATCTTTCTCCTCTTTGAGGTGCTGCTGCAAAACTTACTAAAATTAATGGACAGCTCTTGGCCGCAGTATGTTTTGGGTTAATATGGTATGTCTACAGTGTTAACCTAGCACAGGTGTGAGCTTGTTCTCAAGTGCATAGTCATATCTAGTGCACACAGCAGACACAAAAATACTCACCCAAGCATGCATTCAGCTCTGGACATAGAGTCTAGATCTTTCCCAGTGAGTCCAACAGTGCCAGGGCTCAGGCCTCAGCATGGTGATGTAATTGTAAGTTTAATTTTTTGCATTATCTTCAGCATAGCTTTCCTCTGGGTTACATTCTCACAGTTTTCAGCTTTCCCAGACTGTTCCCAAAATGCAGTTGGATGTTGCCATCCTATTGGTAAGACCACTTAAGGGGCTTGCATGGTTTATACAGTGTATTGCTGGATTATACTAGCTGGCCTCAAGAGCAGAGAATAAGGCTTGGCACTGCTTGGTTTCCGAGTAGTGATATAGCCAGAGAGACCAACCACAGTGACATTACATGTTAGCGTCTGACCCTGCAGATCAGCCTCAGATGAGCTGGCTCACTAAACCCTTCTCCCCCTGGAGGTACTCCCAAATCAGCTACTTCTGTACACTGTGTGGAACCTCTGAACAGAGCAGCGGTCAGGCGCACAAGCTCCTGAATGGATTGGACAGACATAGAATCATGGTGGTCAGCAAACCTGGGTCAGGTCTTCACCTCACAGCATGAAACTGCATGGATGAAAAAGAAAATTAATAACCATAACTTATCATCACCACCACCTGTTAAAAAGTACGCTGAGCCTGGCTGTAAAGAGAATAAAAGAAAATTTTTGCCCCTCCATTTTTTCTCAAAGAGTGACTGCTGCCACTGAATTTGCCCCAGTGCAGTGGTGATGCATGGGCTGGGAACCCCCAGGCACCATCTGCGCTGCTCAGGGGGCCTGACGTAGACTATGGCTCAGCCAAAGTGTGCTTTTTCAGTAATGGAAACCAAACCATGTGTTTGAAACAAGATGTTTCTTCTGAGTGCTGGAGAGGAGAGTGGGTATTTGTGAGCTTAGAAAACGCATCAACTTGCCATGAAGCCTATGAAAAATAATCTTTGTTTTCTTGAAAACAGTCTCTTGATTCCTGTCTGTTAGATGAAATGCATTGCCAATGTTTTAAAGTTACCTTCCGGTTTGTTTTTAAAGATAAAATGTTTTTTTAAAAGGACTATAAACAGAGTGCTAAAGTTATTTTTTAAAAATTGAATTATCTTGGAATTGTTTATAAACCTCCTCCAAACCATCACAGAATTGAAATAAGGATAAAAATGAGCTCAGTGGATTTCGGATCACTAAGCCCAGCTCACCCAAGACTGCAGTGCTCTGCAGAGCTGGTTTCCCTTTGCTATTCTCCCTTAGCAACTCTCTCTCCAAAAGTGGCTCCAACAGTTTCCAGATAGGAATGTTATGTGTTTTAAAAAAATTGTTTCTACTGTTTTCTCTGTTTATTTCAATGTTTTACTAAATCTTTAGAATCAAAGTATTAAGATTTGTGAACAATAGCTACTCCCGCAACAAAACCTGTTAAACGTGTGTGGCACTGCTATTTCTGTGGGTTTTAGAAACTGCTGCTTGCAAAGGGTATGTTTTTTGGTGTTGGGAAAGTTTGATGCAATTGGCCACACATGAGAAGGCTTTTTAAATTCATTGTCTCCAATGATAATGGCAATTGTGGAGAAAGGTGTCCTTTAGTCCGGAAATTTATCCAGTGGGCATTTGCAAATACTCTCTATTCACGTACTTTTATATCCCTGCCGAATACATTCTCTGAGTCAAAGAAGTCTTTGAAAAATTGAGGTGGTAGCTTAGAAGCAAATTTTCAAACTATAGAAGCACAAAGCCTTCTGGTGAATGATGGTATTTGATTGATCCTTCTGTATGTGAAGTTTATGCTGCAGATAGAGATAATATTAATTAGTTTCTCCAAATGTATACTTCAGAGCATGGGCAGAGTTCCTGAGAAGAGTTATAACATCATTCTCTTGCTATTTTGGCAGCTGTCTTCCATTTCTCATATTGGAAGTAGTCTTATATATGCGAAAAATCAACACTAATACTTCCAGAAAAGGAAGCAAGACTTCTCAATTCTAAGTTCATTTGCCTCCTCCATCAGAAATCAAGCAGCATCATTCCACCTCTGCTGTGCTTCCCATAAACATGGCCTGAAGACTCCAGCCCAGGACCACAATGCAAAATATCAACATTATTGTGGTGTTATATGCAAGGAGGACCTGATTCTTCTGCATCCTTCTTTTGAAAGGTCTTGAGTTTACCCTGCAGCTTAGAATATTTTGGCTCGGGTATAGGTAATGGAACTGAAGCTAAGACTTCCCTGGTTGCTCAGATAAGTGTCATCTTGGAGATTTCAAAACTTAAGCATATTTGGACTTTCAGGCTACCACATACTGCAGCGCTATCATAACAAAATAAAACTGAGTAAATTGATGTAAATTTGGGTAACATCCCAAAATTGTTAGCAGTGTTTTCAGTTTCTGGGGAAACTTTGACACATGGGAATAAAAGCAATTAGACTTAGAAAAAAAAAAAAAAAAAAAGTATTTTAGTCTTTTGTTGTATTACTTATTCAGTATACAATGGAAAGTGTTGGGCAACTATAATTACCACTGTTGTAAATAGCACTGCCTATAATTATGCTATTAGATAATCCCCCTGTAAAACAGCAGTATTTTATGGAGATGTGCTAGTGACTCTTTAATTTTCTTTTCAGTTCTAGAAATAAGACATTGTTTGTTATATTGAAAAGGCTCCTCTAATGGAAAACTTTATTTATTACATCTGGATTATCAGGTAAATGCGAACATAATTTCAGCTGACAGTTGAAAAACCATGGTGCACTGTAATGAAGCTGACTGTGTTCAATAAAGGTCCTAAATTCCTGGCAGACAGCCAAACTCTTTAGGATTTTCAGGGAAACCTTTATGTAGATCTGGTAGTACTCTTTTAAAATTTTATTTTCTTTTAACGTCATTATAAAGCCATTTCATAGACTGCAGGAATGTTTCTTATTGTTTTATTTTGTTGTCAGTTTCTAAGTAATAGTCCCACTTTTAGCCATCACTATACAGTTTAGCAGCTGTGTGCCAAAGCATTGCTTCATTTTTCTCATGAAAAAATGTATTTTATAAGAAGTAAGTGAAGAAAATATTCAGTTGTTAACATTGACTGGCTGCTAGTAGAGTATAAGAAAAGGAAATCGTGTATTAACTGTCATCTTACTTTTAACTTTCCACTTAAATTCACAAAAGCATGACAAAAAGGGAAAACCCACTTAAGTACAAAAAACCCCTACTATTCTTATTTCGCCTTAAAAAAATGAAAAGGAGTTGCAGGTAGATGTGATACACAACAGTAGGTTTAGAAGGAGGAAATAATAATTAAGTTTTAGGATCATGCCTTTCTCTTTCAGAGACCTCCTTGCCTAGTTTAGGTGTTCCTCAGGCTTTGGTGGCCAGCCACTCTTTCCTGCTGGCTTCTAACTAGCTCGGGCAGATGAATTCATCTGGACTGTCTCTCTCACAGTCAGATGTGGCAATATTCAGCATCCTCCTGCTTTTTCCCTTGGCCTTTGAATCCAAATGAAGTCTGGAATGGAATTAGTTTGAATCAGTTGTATTTAAAGTTGGATTGAGAAAGGGGGAAGGACTCTGCTCAGCAGACAGTGGTTCTGGTTCTGGCATTGCAGGGCCAAAACAGCATGAAAGGCAACTCTGGGGCAGAATCTTTGCTCTGGGATATTTAATTCCCACTGACTTCACCATGGTCATGTGTTTACACTCTCCTTCATCTTGTAGATTTAAGGGGGGAGCTTCAGAAAAAAAGCTGGGTTTGCTCTCTCTTAAAAATAACTCTAAAAAATACTTTTAGAAAATACTTTTGTAAAGCTTTGGTGACTGGGTAAGGCTGTGAAATAAAACCTAGTATGATTTTTATTGTGTAGAGAAATTTCTGAGTAACTCAACTCTTCACAGAAAAAAACCCCAGCACAATGGAGTGTATAACTGAAACCTTGTCAGAAGTTTAAGAAAAGTAAAGTAAATTAACCTGTAATTAAAAGATATTTGAACCTTATAAGAAACATAGATACTTACATTATTTTTCTTCTTTCAGTTTAGAATACAGATTCGATAATCAGAAGCTGCAGGGTCTGATTTATCCATAGTGCTTAATACCTGTCCAACTCTATCCCCATTGAAATAGAAGGTAAACACTGCAGGGAGCTGAGCTAGGTTATCACTGAGCACTTTGAGTGTTTTTTCTACAGTGTTCTTCTGGTTTCTCTATAAAAAAAACAAAAAAAAATAGTTAATATTCCTACCCTGGAACCATGGAATATACCTTCTTCACTTGCCTTCTTCATAGGTTATGTTTGCAGGAGTTAACTTTAACATCTAAGTAATTGGGCAAGATTGAGATGAAACTGCGTTAACATAGGTATTAAACTACATTAGTTTATGATTCCTTCCTGAAGTTTTTTACCTAAATGTTTATTATTTTGAAGATTTCTTCCAATAAAACATTCATTCTTTGCTAATTTTTCCTCATTACTCTGCCTCAGTATTTAATTGCGTGTGTATGTGATTATTTGATGGAGTCATTTGGATGCATACAAAGGCCAATAAGACAATCAGGAAGACAATACTGCTAAAGATGTGATATTCTTTTTCCTTCATGTCACTGCAGCCAGATTCCTTGATTCAGTCTTTCTTGCCATAGGGGAAGCCGTTCAAATGTATGAGCCTCAGATTTGTTTATGGCAAGGCCTTTTAGATGTGCATTTATTACAGCTCTCCTTAAACAGCTTAATGAGTAACGGCAGCCAGGAAAAAGAATAGCAAAGGGTGTTATTGCTGGCATTTAAACTGAGCAAAACCACATTCACTGCTCATGGTGGAGAAATATTTTATGGTCATGAAGAAAAGATTCATCCCAAAGGACAGACTTTGTCACTGCTATTTAAAACTTGCTGCCCTGCTCAGGCACTATGTAAGAAATGGTTTTGCCATCTCTGACCTACAGTTGCTCAATGTCCTGCTCTTTGCTATTGGAAAAGTGGCTGCCAGACACTTCTCCGGGAACTGTCAATTAGTTTGGAATTGATTTTTACATTTCTGTGACAGGTGTAACAACATGAGCAAAGATGAAGACAGCATTCTAATTTGTTTTAATGAAGGAGGATTTAGCACAATTCATGTAATCACTGTGCCTGTTATTTTGGTCGCAGCAGCTAATTGTCTGGCTTTTTCAATACTGTATCATCCTCATCCTGTAGCATTTTGTTTTGTAAATTGACAGTTCATTCAACTTGCAAATGTCCGTTGAATTTGGGTTGAATCTGAATTGCTGCTTCTAATTAGTTTTTAATCTTACCAATCCAATGAGAGGCCCACTGTGGAACAAGGCCATCTTGAAAAATTTATTTCAGTTTGAAACTTACTGGGATGACATCACGGTCTGGCAATTTGTCATTTTTTATCCTCGAATCTTACTCTTCATGTGTGTGTTGTCAGCGTATCTTCTCAGGTCATGCTCAGTAGCAGTAGTGACTCTGGACCTTTAAAGGTGGAATATTTGATCAGCAAAAATCCATATTTCCCCTTGGTGAGCTGGGCTTTTCTTGACAGTGATGGTTAACAGTGTAAGAAGTATACTGCTTTAGAAAAGGTGTAGATCTTGCCACTGAAGGAGAAAGATCAATTCAATTTATGCTGCAGGAGGCCCGAGGGAGCTATTCGCAAAGCGGAGTTGGTATTAGCACAGCTGTAATTCTTACCATGTATGAGATCGCTCTGCTGATTTTATTTGACGTCCTCATGCTCAGTGCCATGTGAGTGGAACTGTCATGACAATAATGGGACGTGTGCTACCACCGCTATGTGCAAGCTTCCAGCGTGTCTCTGTCTCTCAGAAGTTTAATAGTGTTATGTGGACCCCAGCTGCTTCCTCAACTGGTGAGACAATCCACATTTATAACCCTATTGTTTCAGTTTAAGACGGCTAAGGAAAACATCTGAAAACATCCCAAAATAAGCTGTGGCAGCTTTACCAATGAAAAAGCATGAGTAAACCAATCTGAGCAATTAGCAAGACATGTCTATCCAGATAATTTGTGTTTTCACATATGCAAAATTTAAACACAATCACAGTGTCAGAGCAGTAGATGCACAGAGTAAATATCATGGTAGACATACAGGAAGCTTTCATCTCAGAATTTCACACAACACTTTATAAATCATACTGAATGCCATAGCTCACACAAACAGAGCAGTATTTGTCCTTCCGATTTATACAAGCTCTTTCTTCATCATTGTGATGTATAATCTGTTTTGGATGATGTTCCAAACTTAATTCTTCCTTATTTTTGCAGGACCAGCACTTTGATAAATATTAAAACCACTATGGAACATTACACCTACAGTTAAATCACTAAACGTAAAACCCAGACACTTCCAGACAAACTGGGGATATTTTTAAGTTCTGTAATACTTTTTTTTTCTTCCCGCATTACAAACCCTCTGAAGAATGTTACATGTTCCAAACTGCTGGAGTTTCCCTTTTCATTTATTGTCTGTTTATGGCTTTTAACTCTATTCATTATTTTGTTTTGATGTAGCAGTCCTTCTGCAGTAAATTTCTCCAATTTTCAGGCAGTGATGAGAGGAATCCAATGAGAATCGTGGTCAGGATGTTTTATTTCTAAGTGTACTTTTTAATTGCAGGATATTTCTGTGCCTTTTCCTGAATATATTCAGTGTGGGCACACCCTGTTGTTGGGTTGCTACCAATTCCATCATCTTTTCAAAAGAAAGCAGCATTTGTTTGCCTGTTGGACCAGACTAAGCTGAGCATGACCATAACTATAAAGAAAGATGTTTCAAAGGGTGGTTCCCACTAGAAAAAAAAGAGACACTGAAGAAGACAGAATCTCTCCTGTCTATAACCATGGCTAAAAATAATATCCAGAACAATAAACAAATTACTTCTCAACTGCGCTACAGAAGAGTGAAAGCTGTGGCAGGTTTTAAGACTGCAGAGAACACTATTTCCTGCATAATGCAATTTTTCTCAAATTATGGGAAATTCCCCAGTTGTAAACTAAATGGAATATTTGTCTACCAAATATATAATATGTTCGCACCGTTGCTAGCATGCGTATTGACTATGTCTAGAGTGGAAGGCTGAACAGGCTCAGTAACTAACTTGCTGTTGTGCAGATTGTTGGCACAGTTTTGACCAATGCCAAAATAATAATAATATTCATTCAAATAATAGCTGGGCCTGATCTGGGGCATAAAAGAGGCCAGGGACTCTTCCCTTTGAATAAGGCCACCGTGAAGAAACAAATTTTTATCTATATGTGTACATATATGAAAATTCTCAAAGGTTTTAAAAAACACTGTCATTTGCTTATGTTTGACACATGAAATTGAGTGCTTGGAGGCTTGCTTGCCTACTGTCTAGATAGGAACCACATCTCTCCAAAATCTGGCAACTTGCAGGTACAATGCACTGAGTTATGGCATGGAACCAGTGAGTGGCATGGAAGAGAAAAACTAAACAGCAGATCAGCATAATCATTCTTCCAAGAAAACAGGTTTGTTAGTCTATGCAGGAGAGAGGGTCCAATATTTGATTCATTTAGTTCGTTTATTGTGTAAATTGTGATGTTGTTGTTTTGTTCTGTTTTGTTTTGTTTTGTTTTCTAGTAGTGTTGCTAAGGAGGTCTGGTGTCATCCATCAGTTTTCACTGCGCTGTAGAGATGGAGGTATCAGGTGGTAAAGGATACTAGGGATGTTCATAGACTCACTGGTCTTAAAGTCACAGATGGTTGCTGGCCTAAAGTGGCAAAGTTATCTGTTAAATGTGTCATTTACTTTCTGGTGAATTCTTTGATTTACAATGAAACGGAGAAATGCTTGGCACTAACTGCTGAGACTAGAGTCAGTGGTTGGCCATTATCCCTGGCAAAGAGGTTATTTCCCCATTTTCAACAAGCCAGCTTGCCAAAAATGTGTTCAAGAGGAAATGTAGTAACTGTAGATATTACAGGATCTTGTCAAGATTTCAAAAGTTTAGGGGTACCTTTCTAGAGGGGTACCTCAGAAGGAAAGTCATTAAAAGCTTCTGTTAATAGACTTTTCACTTCTGAAATCAGGACTCTTTTTGGACAAATCCTTTACTTGGAAAGCAGCAAATACACTGTGCTCAGCTTCCACTCCTGTACCCACATTGAGTTACAGTATCAATATGTTTCCCCTATAGTTAAATGTCTTCATTATGAATCACTTTCATGCATCCCTGAGAAATATCACTTGGAAGGGCTGCAAGCTACTGTTTTCAATCCCTTGCACTTGTTAGATTACACAGTGAGCAATATGATGATTTTTTTTTCCTAGAAATGTTTATGATGGATAATAATTTCAATTGATAAAGGAAAGCAAATTAAAACTTAGACCATTCTGGTCTTCCCTGATTTGCAGCTAGGGTAGTCTTTACACTGGTGAAGTGAATGTAAAAAATAATTCTTTTGGATTCTTAAAAACATATATACACCTTGTCAAGATGTAAACACCTTCCCCAGATGTAAAACAATAAAGAATCAGGCAGCAGAACAGTATCTGCTGCACTTCAAATCTTCTCCTGCTCTACAAATCTCTCCAGTGAAAGTTTGGAAAAAAATTTAAGATACTGTCAATGCCATGTGTTATTTCAAAGAGCAATGTATGGAAATCCAAGGGAGCAGTAAGTTAGGCTTTATAAAGAAAAAAATACTTGAATGATTTAACTTACATATAGCTAGCAAACAGAAGGGAGCAGTGCTACGGTTGGGAATGAGCACCTGTTTCTCTCAGTAGTGTTGTCCACCAACAGCTTACTGTACAAACTGTAGCTTTGTGTTGCTGACACTTACGTGCTGGGTTCACATCAGCCTTTGCTACTTCTACATGAAAACATGCAAACAAACCAGAAACAAGGAGCCCTAGTGGGCTGCACAAGAGTTCTCCCTTTAGATATGGGAATTCACATTTTAAGTCTCTTCCTAAGAAAATATTTTGCTATTCCCTTATGGTTAGCTGGCACTCTGTGTAACTACTTGTTTAGAAATGTCAGGCTGTTGATAGCTTTTCCTAATTTGTGGCTGGAATGTGAAGACAACTGCAGTACTCTTCTAATTACTTTCTCTTATGGAGGGTACACAAAAAGGCTTTTGTCTGCTGTTCTGAATATGAGTGGAAAAATCTGAAATCTAACCCTTTGTAACACATACATACTTCTTTTCATGTTGGTAAAGAAGACTGTAAACAATGAATCCTAAGCTTTATTTTGGGCTCTTCTTCTTAACACATTAACTCCCATTAAAATCATATTAATTACAACAAACGGTGAATTAATGATCTGAGAACTCTGTAGTGTAGAAGATCTGGTAAATGGCTTTGGATGTACCTACTGGACATTATAGTGTGCTTTTGATCTCAGATAAAGAAATACCTTCTCTAAAGACAAAATGATGTGCTTTGAGGATGAAACAAGAAGCAGAAGGGTTTGTTTTGTTTTATTAATCACAAATTCTACTGTATCAAGGCTGTTTTTTGTGACTGGGATAATTTGTACAATGTGAGTATCACAGGAAGAATACTGGTTTTAATATGCTGTCTTCAAAATGGTGTTTGGGGAAGAGATAGGTTTTTCTTGCTTGAATTGAAACACAAGGTGACTTTTGTCTTTGATTACACCAGGAAGGAAGCAAACCAGACCTCTAGTAACTTTCTCTGAAGATGCTGCTTTTTATATCCTCTGTACTTGCAGTCTACCTTTAGCACACTGCTTTTTCTTTTGCTTTAAAACCATATTTTGCTTAGTGAAGGGTAAGGACATCTTTTCCTGTATGAGTGATTATGCAGAGCGCTGCCATGTGAAAGTCATAGTCTTATCTGGAGAACAAGGGTGTAGTGGCGAGAGTAGAATTAAAGCAGAGAATTAGGAGGTGGCCGGCAAAGGCTGCCAGCTGTTTCAAATGGCAGGGTATGTTAGGGCATATTCTTTCATATACGCTTGCTTTATTTAATAACGTTAACCAAGGATCTCAGCATCCATTTGCATAAGATCCAGGCTAACAGAAAGAACAGACACTGATGGCTATATTGGAGCAAAAAAGATAGTGCTGAGGAAATGGTTCAGCAGAAAGCTTTTATGCTAATAAATGGATCTGTTCCCTGAAATGAGACTTCTTGGGTGGATGGCAGCATACTAAGAATTCAGAACACATCACCTTTGAAAAAACAATGCACGGACATAATATTTTTTATCATGCATGCAGAAAACAGAATCTGTAAACTCCAAAAGGGGTAGCTAGCGCGGCAATCCATTATGCATACAGATGATATAATGAGCATTGTGAAACAGGTTACATGAACTGGAAATGCACTAATGACTGCTAGCCTTTAGGAGGTTGTCAGTTCAGTATGTGAATGGGAGATGTTTTCTTCAGTGGTGTTGCTATTCCACAGATATTGCCAGTATCAAGTACTTTGTGCCTTTCCTGTAGACGTTCTCATGAGCAAGATTTCTCACTGTATATCTCTCTCTTCCTTTCTCATGTAGCATTACCTGTTGCCATAAGCATAGCAATACTTCTGACTGCAAAATACTTAATGTTTTAACTAGAAAATTGTCAGTCCCTTTAACACAAATCTTTTCTCCATCTCCCAAGCACTCATCACTGCTGCTTTTGCTGCTGCCACCATGGACGAGGTGACCAAAGAGCTAGTTTTGCTCCCACCGCAACCTCCTTGTCCGAAGAGCACTGTGGCACTGGGATGCTTGAGCTGGCTAAGTGCACCAGGTGAGGGGAAGCAGGCATCAATGTAGCAGATCTGGTTAGCTTGGTCGTAACGTTGCCTTGGCATGAGACTATAATTCATATTGCTGTATGGATAAGGCCTTAAAACCCTGATGTGTCTTTTGGGCTTTCTATAGACTGCTGACAAAAAGAACAGAATCATTTATTTTGGAAATATCAATTTGAGTTTATTTTGATACTTAAGTTTTTTCCTGCATCCCATACATCAAATCCATAGATTTTAGAAAAAAATAAAAAAAAAAAAAAAGGGAAAGGAGGTTTTTAGGTTGAAGTAGTAACATGTTCTGAAATTATCATTGTGCTACCTCCAATGAATTAGCCATCTGTGAGCAATATCACTGTACTGTACACTACCAGTATTTATTGTTGCTTTTTCTCTTTCCTCAACAGCTTAAAAAATATTCCTTTTCAATACTGATAATGCAACCAAATGGCAACAACACTTGTTTGAAAGTACAACATTTATGAAGTGCCTCCACTTTTTGATATTAAAACATTGACCTGTATTCATGCGTCCCTTTAGGATTATATGAGGACTATGTGCATGCATGTCTGACAGAAATGGCCCTACTAAAAATTTTTAAATGACCATTTCAGTGACAAGTTTTTACATTGCTATCTATTAAATCAGCTCACTTTCTACAGACTGAACTCTCCCTGGGAACATGGTCAGAGCTGTAACGGGAGCTGACAAACTTAAAGATTGTTCGACTGATGAAATCTGTGAAGAAATTCAGAACAGGAAACCGTCCCTTCCATGCACCATGAGGTACAAAATATAGAATGGCAGAGACAAAATAATCACAAAGACAAAAAGGGAAAGGACAAATTTCATTTGCATGAGAAATGAGAAAAAGTCTGCTAGTCTGAGCTCAGAGACAAGCACAAGCTAGAGTTGGAGGAAAGTGGCAAAACACATATCAGTAATTCAGAGACAGATCTCAGTGAATTTTGGTATTTAAATAATCTATATAATTTGATCTTCCATTAAAAAGAAAATGGAAAATCATGAGTTTTTCACCCTTTCTCTGTGTTTCTGAATCACTGACATTTTTGAAAGGTTAATCTTAGAGCTTTCTATGTCCATAAGTGGGGTTACTTTACTCCCACCCTATGGATAATTTAATGTTTCATTCTACCCAAGCACAGAAGCACTCATCTAGTGGGCAAACGGGGTGTGTTACGTCAACCAGGGCATGGCGCAGCAGCTGCAGCAGAAGGGCGCATGAGAAGGGCACCTCTTTGAAGGAGGAGTGTTCCACTGGTTGAGCACCGGGCACCATTCTGTGACCATCTGCACAGGTCAAGGGCACTCGTCCTACCTGACCCTCAAGGCAGAATGGTGGGCACTCACCTGAGAGCAAAGGCTGCAGGCTCTGGCTAGTGGCTCTCCACCATCTACCCCAGCGGTGGCCAATACCTCCACCCAGAGGGAGCTGCTGAAGGGAGAGGCTGCAGTGCCGACCTCAGACTGCAGGAGGTGCCTCGACCTCTCTCCTGGGGCAGAGGTAGGCAGCAGACCTGCCTGCAAAAGGTGTGCTCAGGTGGAGGACCTCCTGCAGCAGGTGGCTGAGCTGCAGGACATGGTGAGGAGGCTGTGCAGTGTCAGGGAGGCTGAGAAGGAGATAGGCAGCTGGTTACAAGTGCAGTCTGCAGTGGACCAACAGCCCACGGCCAAACATCCAAAAACTCCCACATCAGCACACCCAGAAGGGAGGGGGGGCCAGTAACGTGGAAGAATGGAAGCTTGTGACAGGAAGGACCAGCAGTAGGAAGACACTTCCCCCAAAAACTGAGGTGCCCTTGCAGAACCCCTTCACCGCTCTGCAGAGTGAAGAGCAAAGGCCCATTGCAGCAGGAGAGATGCTGGAACTGAGTAAGGCAACCTGATCTGCTCCCTGTGTAACAACCAGCACAACTAAGACAAGGTGACTGGTCATAGTAGTAGGTGGCTGTCTTCTGAGAGGTACGGAGGCATCCATTTGCTGACCTGATGCACTCTCTGGACAGGCATGCTGCTTACCGGGGGCTTGTATCAGGGATGTCACTGAAAGACTACCAAGTCTTGTACAGTCCTTTATTATCCACTGGTGTTGTTTCACGTGGGCACCAGTGATACAGCCAGGAGCAGCCTGTCAAGAAGGATTACAGAGCCCTGGGAGCTGTGGTAAGGGACTCTGGGGTGCAGGTAGTTTTTTCATCAGTTGTCCCAGTCAAAGGGAAGGGGGTTGATAGGGCCAGGCGAATCTGGCAAATCAACAAATGGCTACAGGACTAGTGCCACAGCCAAGGGTTTGGCTACTTAGACCATGCGACTTGCTTTGATAAACCTGCTGTACTGGGACCTGAAGGGGTCCACTTGTCAGAGAAGGGGAAGAGTATCTTTGGTCATAGGCTTGCCAACCTCATGAATAAGGCTTTAGAGTTGCTGGGGGAAGGGAACCTCACACTCCTACCAGTATGATGCCAATGCTAGTAATAGGTGCCCAGAGTCTGTCTCACCTCTGTCCCCAGCAAGATCATGAAGCAGATCCTCCTGGAAACTCTGCTAAGGCACATGGAAAATAAGGAGGTGATTGGTGACAGCCAGCATGGCTTTACTAAGGGCAAATCCTGCCTGACAAATTTGATGGCCTAAGACAGTGTTACAGAACTGGTGGATAAGGGAAGAACAACTGACGCTATCTACCTGGACTTGTGCAAAGCATTTGACACTGTCCCCGCACAGCATCCTTGTCTCTAAATTGGAGAGACACAGATTTGACAGATGGACCACTCGGTGGATAAGGAATTAGCTGGATGGCTGCACCCAAAGAGTTGTGGTCAGTGGCTCGATGTCCAAGTAGTGACCAGTGACAAGTGGCATTCCTCAGGG
>VYXH01006732.1:65298-86646 GCA_013397275.1 Burhinus bistriatus | reverse complement strand
CTTTCCTCTCGAAATGGAGCGCTGGGAGTCCCCCGCGCCCCCGCTTCCCCCCCGTCAGTGGCAGGCAGGCTTGCTCAACAAGAGAGACCTTTTCATGGTTTAGCTTTAGTACCAGCTGGTCACGGCTGTTAGGGATGGCTTTTGCCGCAACATCCTCGCTGCGCAGCACCAGCAAAATGTTACCACACAGTATAGTAGTGGTACTGCACACAAATCAACTACTATGATGATGCCGTTACAGAAGCTGATATGCCTCTGTTCACTCGCTTTGTTTAAGCAAGACCACATGTGTGCATAGTCCCAATGCTGCCATCCCACCCATCTGCACATAGGGATAAGGCACTGAACAGATGCTGTGTTTGAGTGGGACAGTATCAGCACTATTGTTCAAGCTCTAGGTTCATAGAAATAAATACATAACATATAGTTTTGTCCACACTGTCCTTGTGGTCCACACTCAGGAGAAAGCCGTGGTCCACACTCAGGAGGAAGCCATGGTCTTAGTGAGACTGGCTGTGGGCTGGCTGCTCCCACATAGCCCAGATTTTAATTTCTTTGTGTGGGACATACCTCCTTGCCAGGGTGTGGGTGAGTGTGTAGTTTTCCAGGAATAAAAAGAAAGCTTTGTCACCACTGCCAGTGGTGCTTCTATACCACAGTGCTTGGGGTCTGCCCTGCAGGCTGAAGGCATGGAGTAGGAACAGAGAGGGGCTTGCGGCTGGCTGGGATGTCAGAGGATTCACCCATGCAGCTGCACCGAACTCTTGTCTGTTTTGCAGTGGGGATCTAAAGGGGTTTAAGGCCCTGGAGTTAAGGAGGGAGCGAGTACAAAAGAGGGAGAGAGGCTACTTGACAATGTAGACACTGCCTCAAAGTGTTCCCTCTAGTCCAGGGTCCATATACATGGCACACAAGCCAAAAATGGGGCAAGATGAGATTTTTTTTTTTTTTTTAACACTAATTTGCTGGGTCAGTATAGAGCTGGGAGTTAAATTTGCTGGACTGCCATCAAGAGAAGTAGCAACCACAGGGAACAGAAGCATCTTGTCTCTGAAAGGCAGCACCTCCTGCCGCTTCTCACATCTACCTATTTGCTTCCCCTGCACTCTGGGAAAGCGAAATACAATAGACAAATAAACCTGATCTAGACTAAGCCTTCCTCCCAGACAGGTTGAAATTTAACTAAATTGCTTTTTCTCTAACCTGTTCTAAAATATTTCCAAGGATGGAAAATCTGTTCCAGTGCTTCACTATTCTCACCAGGAAGACATCTAATGCCAGCCTCTCTTGTCTCAGTTTAATTCCATTACTTTGTTTACCTGTTATTATTTGAAGATTATTACCAAGACTGATCTCCAGGCTAAGAAGTTTTCCCTCTCTTAGACCACTCTTAGAATTTTCTTTGTACTCTCTCTAGCTGGTCTACATTTTCTCAAAGAAAATGGCCCAAGTAAGTTGAATTATTTTAGCTAAGACTTTACTGATGCCAAATGAAGCAGGAGGCTTTCTTCACAAATCTTATATGCGATGCTTTTACATACATATCTTTGATATTGTGTGTGTGCAGTCGATTATGTGAAAGTGGAGAAACAACGCATTTGTTCTTACTAAATTGCATTCTCCATTTGTCCAAAGTATTTCTCTAATTTGTTAAACTTGTTGTCAGATCTAATCTTGAACTCCATCATGCCTGCAGTTTCTCCCAGCCTGGTGGTATCTACTCTCTTCTTAAGCAGTTAATGAAAACACTGAATATCAAATAGATGTGGGATAACCCCCTGCAGATGCCACTTAACCGTTTTGAACAGTGAGCCCTTAAGAGCCATGCTTTCCAAACAGTCTTGCATCTGTCACTTAACAATTTCATCTAGACCATATTACTTCAGTTTGCTTGGAACAACATCATGGGAGAGAACATCAAACAATTTATTAGTTAAGTTATGAGATATATATCCTATCTGTTAAATATATCTGTTATCAGATATATTTATTAGAATGTGTTCTTGGCATACTTGAAACCCATGTCTGATGTTATCTTATCTTTGTGCTGCAACCATAAACTGCCTGATTATTTTTCTAGTATCTTTCTGGAAATGGCAATTGATCCAGATACTCTACCTCTCCTGTTCGCCTAACACTGGGGCCAGCTCTTCCCTGTTCCAGTCTCTGAAACCCTGCTCATCACCTCTGATGTCTCAGATAGGCATTGAACCTAATCTTCAATTAGGAAAAAAAAAAAATCCAGTCCTCTAGAGCTAAATTTTTAAAACATTTTCAGACTTCCAGTATGTCCCTATCACATCAAGTTCTTAAGAGAACTCAGCCCTAATATGATTCTGAATCTTCCTTACCAGGCTGTGGCCAGTGATAACCAGACCGTACACCCCATTTGCTTGTTCATCAGGTATAACTTTTGGTTTTTTTGAAGATTTTTCAAACTGAATGTTGATTTCATCACTGTCCAGAAAGGAGTCTGGCTTCATCTTTTTTCTTGCATTCCTAAAAAGAAAGCAGAATAATAATGAAAAGCTTGTAAAGATATATATGTTTTGTTAAATCAGCTTCACAAAAATAGAAAATTGATGCTTCCTTTTGATAGTTTAGTTGCATTTTCCCTGTATCCCTATAACAACATGCATGGTTTAGCTGCTGCTGTTTGTGCAGACCACCAACATGGTTCTGAATCTGTAAGAAGTGCATGCTAAACCTGTGCTGATTTAAAGTCAAACAAACCAACTGAATGCCATGAAGGACAGTATCCCAAAGGGCATCCCAATTTTCTGTGCATATTGTCTGACAACCACCTACTTAACAGAAGAGGACTGAAAAACTTTCCCGTTTTCCACCCATACCTAAGAACTTTCGTCTACTGAGGAGGCTATGGAGGAAGGCAGATTTCCAGATAATGCTAGAAAAGGACCATATCCAGACAAAAGATTGCAAAGTGGATGAATGGGAACAGCAGTAGAGCAACAGCATAGCTCAAGCCTGGAGACGAAGGCTTTGCGGCTCCAGATTGCTTGTTGAACATCTGCTGATATTGCCTGCCTGAGTCTGCTTTCTTATACATTTATACAGATCTGAGCTCTTGGATCAAGAAGCTTCAGAGTTTATCCTCAGAGGAGATTTCTACACTATGTCACTGCTGGATCTTCCAGGGAGCCAGCTAGCTGTTATCTAAGGTCCCTGAATGAACTGCACCAAGCAAAGCCCTCAGGAAAAAAAGGTGGAATAATACAGAATACAAATACTGTTCCATTCCAGTGTCAGTGCACGGCAAGGAAGCTGTACATTCCAGCTATTTACCTCAGCTCATTAAGTACGTCATCAGATGTATGGCCTTCAATAATGAAAACATCTTCCATGTCATCATTCAGCAAGTTGCAGGAGTAACCAATATTCATTGCCGTCTCTGGGAAAGATAAACCAGGAAGATGACCCATCTTAGCAGCCCCAAACTCACACAGTGTCTCTGTGGCCTTTTTACATGCAAGACAAAAGCTGTCTTTCTCACTGAAAAGAGCACTGATCCTTTCAGAATCAACAGTTTTAGAGAGCCAGGAGAGACACCTTGGTGGATGTAGCAGCAAATCTCCCCTAACTGGGCTTTACGAGGCCACAGAGAAAATAATTCTACCAAAATGAAAAAGCTCAAAACACCATTTGGCCAACACACTTGAAGCAATAAAAAACCTTTCATACTGATTCAAAATTTTTTTTCAGGATATTTAACTTTCCCTCTCCCTACCCCCAGAAAAGTCCCAAACTATAGTTCTGAAGAAGAATATCAAGATATTTTGTTCAGATAATTCTGAAAAAACAGTATTTTGGTACTTCATAAGCAAAAGTATTACCTTCGGAACCTGTCAAAATGAAAAGTTTAATTTTTGTCAAAAATTCTGTGCTCATTTCTTAGATGAAATTATTTGCAAACACTTTTCGCCTCCCTAAAACACCATTGTTTCAGTGAGGCGGCTGTTTCTCCAAAATAATCTATTGGAGTCTATTCTCATTTCTTTCCAATTCAATGCTTTCTCCAAAAGCCTGTATTTCTTCCATTTGTATTCTGGATCATTAATGCCAGGACCAAATTGAAATGAACCCAACGTCCACTTTAGCATTAAAGTTCTTGGAAAGCAGGACAAGATTTTTTCCACCTTCTTCACCAGGATGGTCAGCTGTACTAAACTGACACCTTTTCACAGCATATGACAGTGATTACAGGATGTTCATTGTCACCTCTCCAAAGGCAAAGGATGCTGCCTTCACACTGCTTCCAGCCTCAGGACAGGAATTAAGAACAGGCACTAGCTACAGTTATCTGGTCTAATTCCAGGTAACTGGAGTTTTGCCTGGCTGGCAATGAAGCAAAGCCTGGTAAGTTTGTCCTCTGTGCAGTTTATCAAAGGAGAAAGAATGAGAACATGAGTCTTCTGCCAAGACCCATCCACCAGTGGGACAGAAGAGAAGCATCCAAAGCTGTAGCCCCTTTACCTTGTTTGTCTCCAGTAAGAACCCATATCTTAATGTTGGCTTTGGCAAGAGTCTCAATTGTCTGTGGGACTCCATCTTGTAACTTGTCCTCAATCGCTGTGGCACCTAGCAGCTTAACAAAAAACAGCAGAGAACTCATTAAGTCTTCCCATTGCTAGCAAAGGAGAAAGCATTAGACCTCCAGGTAATTACTCAAGAAAACACAAATTAAATCTGGCAATAAGGTTCTACTGATTTTCATTCTTCCTCAGCAAATTTAGTGTACAGAGTACAGCTGTGATCCTGCAAATGTTCTAATCTCTAATCTCTCAGGCTTAGACGGATCATGAATGTGCATGAAAATATTGGCCAACATGTTTGCAGACCTAGAGGTCTATGTTCTTCCACATGTCCCCTTCACAGCAGATAGAGTTTTACTGAGGGACTAAGATGGCTGTGGATCCCCAAACCTCCGTACGCATCCTCTGGTGTGGAGCTTGCTCCCAGCCATATTGTAATGCAGCAGTCATATGGCTGCTAAGCATCTTGTCAAGCCCACAAGAGACTTGTCCCCACCCCTGCTCTACACTGTCGCACAACTAAACCACAGACTGCTCAGGGCACAAACCTTCATTATTTTAAAGTTACTGCTTTTTCTGCATTTTGGAGATACTTGGTGGCTTTAACCTATTGTCAAAGGGACATGGAGGTTTCGATGCCAGCTCAGGTTTAGACAGCATCTGCTACCACCTACCACCTGCTGTTGGGACACTAAATTCAGGGGTTGGCTTTAAGCCCAGGATCCCTTTTGGCTTCCTGGGATGTTCATCGTTCATCAGCTATGAGGGTTATCAAGGTAGATAACAGCTTTGAGGGAACTTCTCTATAGGGTCCTCAAAACTGCACAATCCGCATTTTACAGCGGTAGTCCCTGGTCCAGCTAGTGAGGCCTTAAATGCTTGTAGAATACAAAGCCACCTCGTGGGAGTACCTGCTCATCCTTGGCAGTCTGAGTCTGAGCTGGAAGCCCAAGGATAGACACTGATGTCAAATGTGCCCAGGAACAGAGAACAAGGGCATGCATTCCCCACAGCTGCAGAAAGGCACAATAGTATTGTTGACTGGCCTTTGCCTGTCTGCACATGACCTGGTGTAACAGGAGCTGGAGGGACAGTTGTGATGACTTCCTCACTGTGGATCTTCCTTAGTTTTTAGGTCAATCTATGATAAATAGTATTTTTACTACTCTTCACTGAATATAACTATGTTACATCCCTATTCCCCCTTGTTGTCCTTATATCCTTACTCCCCCTAAGGACCCTTATCAGGAGTCTGCCACACAGAGGGACTTCTGCTCTTGCCCATCAACGTGACTATGATACTTGATAGTCCTCTGCATCTCCACAGGACCCTTCTATATCACTGCTGACTCTGGCTCTCACAGCCATTCTCTGTCACAAGCCAGGCTTTCCTACACCCACCCTCTGTCTCTCCCTGCAGCACCTTTGGGAAGTAAAGTCACTCCTGTACAGAGTACAGAGAAGGGTCTGGTGTAAAGAGTGTTTTCTCTGAGCCGCGCTTCTTTCTGCTGTGAGCCTGTGACCTCTTCTCTACTCAGGCCATGTGCTTCATAAACCTTTCTTGCAAAGCACCTGGCTTCTTAACCCCCTAAACCTCCATGTCTTTCCTGCTTTGAATATGACCCACACAGCACTTGCACGATGTATTCTCTGGGCTGGAGGATTAGCATTTTTCCAAAGCAGACCCAGAAGGGCAGTAAGCTCTGCTCCACAGGCTCGACAACTTCCAGAGGTCAGCAGCTCCTCAGCTCATGCTTGCTTCTTCCCAGGCCCTGCTGGCATCCTGAGCATACAGCTAATGGAAGGAGCAACAGTGCGGCTCCCAGGAATTCTGAGATTTCAGAAAAGCAGTGCTACAAGTGCAAGAGCTGAATTGCTTCCCCTCAGATCCCACACATCCTTTTCATTCATTATTCACAGCTTTAAAACACAGGCAGACCCCCCCGGGCATTCAAAAAGCTGTAACAACACTCATGGAGAAAAGAATGACTTGAAGATCACAGTTTAGCCCTATTTCAAATTGACACAAACATGTTCATGGACATCATCTCCCCATCCTGCCCAGGGCTGCAAGAACAAAGAAGACACTCTGTGATATGGAGGGGCACTGGGGATTATTCACTGCCTGCCATTTCAAAGACAGGCAAATAAATAGATCAGCCATTTGCACATACAAAGGATAGCGATGAAATATTTGTGTCCACGTCATCTGCCTCAGGCTCTGCTATGTCACTTCATCACGAGAAAGCTACTCTGACACCCACATGAGTTAAAATAAAACCATTCCCCTGCACTCGTGGGTGACACCCCAGTTACAGGCTCCTGACGGAGGTGCCAGTGAACACCCAGGACTGCCATATTGCTAACCGCTCCTGTCACACGACCCACTGACAAGTTTGCAAAGCAATGTTTACCAAAGTCATACTGAGCTGTTTATTGACAAACCACTGTCCTCACTGCCTCCCCCAGAGCTTGGACCAGATTCCCCGAAACACCAACCATCAGATCTTTTTCAATCTCCTCATATAACTCTGACAATTTTTCTTCCCGTCCTTCCAAGGCAGTGCTTGCTTCATGGTGACGCCTGATCCAGTCCTGAAAGTAATCTTCATCCAGGTTTTTATAGGCCACCACGAGTGTCCTCAGAGCTTCACCAGCAAACTCCTGTGAGAAAAGGGTGAGGCAGAATAGGTCAGAGAAGAAAACAGTCTGCTCACTTGGGCTTACAAAGGAGCCTTGGAAAAGCAAAGTGCTATCTGTAAAAGCTTCTTGCCTACAGTCTGGAGAGAAAAGGTGAAAAAAATCACAGCTTAGACCATGAACCTTAGGCTACTTTTAAAAAGCTAGTTCCAGACCACTTTATCATTGCCATCCACGGTCCTCACAAAGAACAAATTCAATAGAGCTTTCCTACTCTCTGACTCTAAAGCTTTACATTAACCAGGTAGTTGTTTCCCAGGGTCATATTTCTCAACATAAGGTTCAGAACAGTAAGACCTGAATAAACACTGAACACAGCCTTGCATTTTGAACCCAAACTCAATGTTTTTAGGGTAGAAGTGCTGGCTGAAATGCACAGCGTGAGTACAGTCAGTCATGACACCTCAGTGAGTCCTTGCAAGTGTGCTTTCTGCAGATGCATGATTGACAGTATGGATCTCAGTTTTTGGTGGGATAACAGAGATCTCATTGTGAAAAGTGAGGCGTTCCCCCAAGCTTGAAGTAAAGGTGCATCAGGAAGAGGCCACATCCACAGCTCTGCTCTGCCCTCTCCTTCACCAGAAACTTTCTCCAACTCCCCCAGGCAGTGAGTGAGATGTTTGTGCTATTGCACAAACCCTCTGGCAAAACTTTCTGTTATCTTGTGCCCTGCACCGTACCAGCAGGATCGGGCATCACAAGGGGGAGCAAATAGGGGCCAAAACATCGCTTGTGTGAGTGACCACCGCCCAGTGCACACCAGCAACAATATGAGAGGCCACAAGTTTGAGTGACGCATTTTCCTTGCTGCTTAGTCAATATGCCCCCACATGATCTAGAAGAAGGGGAGGTGAGCAGGTCCCAGCACCTGTTCAGCCCTTTCTGACTGAGACCTCTTGGATCACAGTCACTGCAGATCTGAACTGTATTCAAGAAGGTTAACAGTTCTGTGGCCCTTTACTGATCAACTGAGTTATTCTAATACAAGGCATGTTTGAATGCATCAGGTGCCTGCGCTGTAGAGTAACAGCAGACCTGGATGGAATTTAGTTGCCAAAACACAGATGTGTAGTGCCATTTCATGTGTTTCACCTGTTCTACCTGGCATCCAGCTCATACTCCAGAGGAATATAAGTCTTCTGAATGTCCTGCATTGTATTTGCCATCTGTGTCCAGATGTCCTGGATATCCTAGAGCAGTTCAAATGGCACCTGGTGCCCATGCTTGGGGAACTGATTTGAGACCTAAGCCTTTATAAATTAATTTCCCTCTCCATTCCCAATAAAAAAACCCCTTTTGCTTGAGTGCTGCTTCCAAAACCTGTTTTTTATCTCAATACAAAGTACATTTCCATGCCTGGAGAAAAGGAAACCATCCAATGCAGAGATGTTGTGCAGAAGGAAACACTTACGTTCAGGTGTTCAGTGGTCTCCTCTTTGAGAGAGTCGCAGGATGAATGAAGCAGTTCATAAAGAATGGTGTCAGCCCCCTTGCAGTACAAAGTCAAGTCACCTTCTGGACTCCGCACTACGAGGAAGAGGAAGAGAAATGATACAAATCCCAGACTGAGGCACTTGGAATTCACAGCATTTGTGTCAAAACAAACAAAGTTTTTTAGAGGTGTCCAAACTCTGCCAAGTGTTGGCAGCCTCCCAGGAATCAAGACAAGCTTTGCTTAGAACAGAAGATATTGCAACTACTCTCCACATTAGCAGTAGCAGAACAGGGAACTGTACCCAGATTTCATTGGTCTGAGCAGATGCTCTGTGTGACTACGTGGTTCCTACAGGCGACACTTCAGGCAGGACATCTGCATTCAAAAGTCAAAAATAATTTGTTCTTAGGGAACTGGTCCTGCTGCTCCTATTGCTCCTACCAGTAAAGGTACTACCACTTTCTTGCTACAGTTATTGGAGGCTTAATAGAGGCTACACGAGATTTCTTGAATTGTTTCTCCATTTTCCTTTCAGGAAAGCAGGCTTCTCTACTTGTCCTTGCATTGTCGTTTCCCACTTTCTCAGATTTTGCTGGTAATTTTGAAGCTGATTAGAAGGAAGGCCTTTCCTGCGCTTTCATGAGGGAGGTAAGATATGCAAAAGGCTTAGTTAGTGTCTTCAGGAGGCCGCTCCATCATTGTGGTCCAGATGTTAAGATGTTCTCCCACTGGCCTACATTAAGTATTTATCTAGCATTGTTGCTGTGTAACTGAAAAGTCAAGGCAGCCCATCTCCAGCGCTCAGAATTAAATGTTATTCAGAAAGCATTGCAAAGGAGGTCTCCTAGGAAAAGGCATCACAGCAGAATGAGGGCCAACTTGAGAGCCTAAAAAGACAGAAGGAAAGAAGGGAGCAAAGGGAACATACCAATAACAGACATTCGCTTGCGAACGTTGTTGAAATCAAGAATAGCCAGGAGCTTGTAGACTTTTGTTTCACCCATTTCCACGACAGTGATGGTCTCTGGAGTCCGAGCCCTGAACACAAATCCAAAGTTTCTGGCAGCAGTGACGAGGGCTCCCTCGTCTGGAGATTGTGCCTGATACACCAAATTACCTGACATGCAAGAAAAAAAAAAGTAATGTGTTTTCTGCACTGTTTCTGAGACTAAACAAATACAAAATCAAAGACATTGTATAGCAGTTAACACTGTGCTTTTGTGTCTATCCCCCGAGGTGCAGCACTAAAAGGCTCAACACGTCTCCATCAAGTCCCATCAACCTATCATCCAGGCCAGTGCAAGAGGCCCCCTAGACACTTTTGTGGTCTTTTATCACTGTCTTTGGAGTCCAACAGATCTCACTGAGAGGACAACTTCCTTGGGTTTAACCCCTTCTAGTTACATCTGCATCTATTTTTCTCATCAGTATTTTCACCTTGTATGTTTCAAGTAATGGTTCCAGCCTTTAAAGCACAGTTTTCACCCTGTCTGGGATTTGAGGAGACAGACCCAGTACCTGTGGAAAAACTGGGTGAGTGGAGCTAATGAGTCTCCAGCAGATAGCTGCTCTATGCTCTTTGCTTTATGGGACGTGGTGCAGAGTAGAGAAGGAGTGGGGCAAGCCATCTGGCACCTCAGGGAAACTGTGGCACCTGCAATTCTCCAGAAATGTGGTGTTTGCAGTAGTGTCAGCTCCACCACAGGAACACACAGGGAGTGGACACCCTGGTCCTTTCTCTTCCCATGTGGCATCTCCAAAGGCAGTGATTTACACGTAGCCATATACTACAGAAAATCACCAGGGAGCCAAAAGGACCAGCAACAGCTTCTGTGGAGAGAAGACATACTGTGGTGCAGGGTGAACATAACCACTCAGTTTGGTGCCTTCAACACTCCTCACCTTCCTTCTTCTCTTCTGGCATCACTGTGTGACAAAGTGAGAGGAGCCGGAAGAACCTGTGTGTTGGGACATCGTTCAGCTTCACAGCTTCCACCAGGCTATGGTCATAGAAGGCAAACTTCGGGTCGGCTAACTGGTTGTATGAGAAATCAACCTTCTCTGTGTTCTGCAAAAATATGGTTTGGTGTTATTTGTTGAACTCACGCGTGGTCCCATCATAGCCCCCCTCTCTTCCTTACAAAGGGCTCTTTCCTGCAGGGTTGTTCATGACAGAGACTGATGAGTCTAAGTAAGTGGGAGGTCGTGAAAGCTACTGAATCACAGGAGATGACAGGCACTTGCGGTGCCTTTCAAAGCAGCACTCAGGCTGAGAACCTGATTAGCTGTAGATGCCTATCTGTACGACAGCAAATGCTTCTACAGGATCCCAGCGTAAGGATTGCTATAGCAAAGAAATGCCTGCTTTCAACACATGCCTGCTGGGTGGCATCATGCTCCTGATTTCAATGGCTGCCTGTGACAGGGGAATGTTGGAAACCCAATTTAAAACAATTCAAAAGGCTGTGTTGTCCACCTTATTCTCCCAAAGCAAGAAAAAAATCCTGATATGGAAAAAGATGACAGAAAAATGATGTAAAGGTTCAACTCCACAGGCATGGCCCATTTTGTCTAAAAACACGGAGACCCAAGCAAAGGGGAACATAGTGCAGAAACGGCCAGAAGATCACGGCATAATGTGTCATGGAGGAATGCACTGCTGAGCCTGCCCAGGATGATTCCGACTCCCACCCCGCCCTAAATGAGCTCAGAGTTTCCAGGATGGGAGTCATCCTCTTGACCCCTGCCAGCTGACATTTAGCACTTAGTGCGAGAGCACAGGCCCACCCCACACACACACACTCATCTGTGCAGCAAGGTCCAGGCACTGCAACACCGTGGACGCGTGGGCAGCAGCCTTTGACCCTACTCATGGGCAGGAGGAGCTGCTGGGCAGCCAGTTGGCAGGAGACCAGCATGTCTCCCCAAGCAAGTCAGCCCTTTGCATTTTGCTGCACGAACAAGGTCAGTCTGGAGGCACAGCGGTCAGCACAAGTAGCCAGTTTCAGTGGGTAATTTAAGTTTTAAATGGCCTGGAAATGAATCTTTGGAACAAGGAGCGGGATTTTCATCATCATCTAGCTTGGATTACTGCATGCAGTTTTCAGACATTTTAGGCAGTCAAATCCAAGATGCGGGTTTGTGCCAGCAAGCAGAGGCTAGACAGATATGGGGAAGTCGCCCGTTTTCACACTTTCCAATGTCCCGACATTAGGGGAATTTGACTGTGACCTTGTTACCGATATGAACCGAACTCACTGATTCCCAGCCAAAGCTTTAATTAACTGCCAAGGATAAGAAAATTAACCAATGTCCAAGTTTCCAGCCAATAACAATGGCAAGCATTTAAGAGGAGCTGTGCGTGCACTGGGATGTCATGCGAAGCTGAGGGAACAGTGGGCACTCAGGCTATCTGACCTGCAGGTTTAAACCAGGCCTACTGGAAGGGAATGCAACTCTGTCAATCCTCTGGCATCCGTGAGACCACACATCCCTGTTGTCAGGGTCAAGAGCATCATCTCTTGCAGGGTCAAAAGCATGATCAGTGCCTGAGTGGGTTGTGTCCACTAACACCTATGCAGGCAGTTCACAGAATGCACAAATCTTGATAGCACTTGAGCACTTACCTCGTTTATTTCTATCCTTTGCCCAGATATATCACATACATCACCTGCAAGCAAGAAAGACTGAGGTTATAGCCACAAGCACCAGATAAGTGCAGTCTCTGAGCTCCTCTACCACAAAAATTTGTTAAACTATTTTGA
Organism: Burhinus bistriatus; assembly: GCA_013397275.1. NCBI lineage: Eukaryota > Metazoa > Chordata > Aves > Charadriiformes > Burhinidae > Burhinus > Burhinus bistriatus. The sequence continues at coordinate 74,194 of VYXH01006732.1, read as the reverse complement.
AGATACTATCTGGTTAAAAAGTTTCAGTAAGAATAAATATCTTGACATGAGTACTGGAGACTGATTATTAACATAATCAGTTTCTATGTTAATCCATGCCAAAATCCAGAGACTGACAGATGCTTGAAACAGAAAGCAGTTACCAGAAAAATTATTGGCACTTAGGTAAAGAAGACTTGACTCAAGCTGAACCCAGAAAGGACATAGCACTAGGTGGGAAACAAAGGTGCTTTTAGGGGATGACTTTTCTTGTACCTTCCCTTTGGAATCTGAGACAAAATCCAGCTCCTGGATCTTATTGGGTTTGCAACAGTCCCTGGACAACCACAGGGAAGGAGCTGTCAAAGCCCATTCTTCCCATGTCTAGGTAGCAAGGCTGCTCCACTCATTTTCCCTGAACTGATGATCTGGTCACAGAAATGGAAGACATCTCATCCCCAGGAAACACAACTGAAACTTCTTCTGCCTTAAGAAAAATTCACTTGGAAGATCTGAACTGTGCCCAGCCCAGCCAGATTCAACATTTCATTGAAATAAGCTTGAAATACAGTGAACTACATGAATGATAGATCCATACCTGCACCAGCAACCTCAAATGTGATCACAGTCAATTTTAGGGACAGGTATTCCTTCACAAAAGCCCTGAAGGTGTAGAAAAAAACTCAGAAGCCATGTCTCCTGAGAACTGCACATCAGTTGATCCCCTGGGAAGTGTAACTGAGAAGCGTTTAGACACCTGCTTCCCAATGGGAAGCCTAAGCCTCCAGAGTACCCTCTCTGGCAGCAGAACTAATTCCTCCTTTCTGGCATGGCTTTCCCAAATGCCCCTGAGCAGCAAATCCAAAGAAGTATATTCTGGGGAAGAAGCTAAGCATTTAGAAAACTACAGGCAATAGACTTTCTGCCTTCTTTCTGCATGTTTACTATTAATTTCTTGAACCCACATCCTATGTCTATGTTTAGTGGTGACATCCACTTTGGAAAAGTCAGATGCAGGACACAAGAATGAACAGACTGAATATTTTTCAAACTGTTCAGCAGCGCTAACGTTGGCTAGCATAGTAGCACTGTTTGAGATATGGTGGTCTCCAACTATACACAAAACAAGACTTAGAGGAAACGATAACTTCTTTTATTAGGTCAGCTACTAGCACTGAGAAAAAAAGACAAGCTTTCTGGCACAGTAGTCCATCAGCAGGTCTGACAAAGGCAAAACAAGCATCAATCTACAAATAAGCAGTGAGTAATTTCTCTGGGTGAATCTAATGATAATCAATTAGTCAGCTTGTGAATTGTTAGGACGTCTTGAGCAGTACGAGGAACACTGCCCAGGGCCATACATGAATTAGACTTTTAAGTCAATGACTGTTAGGATCTAACAGAGCTATCAACTTTTCTTCCCATTTTTTCCAACTCCCTACGAACTTTTCTCTCTTCTGGAAGGTGCAGTGTGCCAGGGCTGCAGACAAATGACCAAGCCACTGATTAGGTGCCAAATGAAGGTTAAGCTACCTGAACAGGATGTGGAAAACTGCTGCTCATGACATGAGAAATCGCTGAATGTGAGAGATAACAGTGTGAGAAGCTGACAAAATTTGCAGATAACACCCTGAGGGATGGATGATTTCACAAGTAGTTAAGAGAGAATTAGTTATGTGAATTATGTGTTATGTTTTGCAGGGTTAGCAACAGCTGGGTAACCATGTCAATAATACTGTAAAAGACTGAGATTGCCTAGACAGTGATATCAGAAAAAAAATTAAAATAAAAAAAATTGAGTACAGAAGTATTAAAACTGGGATGACCAATGAGGAAAAAGTAATAAGGTGCAGGTTCTTTAGTTGGGACAATACTGGGGCAGAAAAGGGGAGGTAAAAGGGTGGCAAAAAGGGGAAACATGGGAAAGGAAAATGATATCAAGGTATCCAAGTGATGTAATCAGGGCTGTCCAGGCATCCCTGATGGGCAACCCTGCACTTAATCACTGCAGATTCTTGCAATACACTCTCTTCTGGATGTCAGATTTAGTCTCTGTGGACCAAGAGGCATATAATAGAATAAACCATGGAGAATAAGACAAATAGATAACAAACCGTAGGATTTGCCATTGATGGAGCACTTGTTGAAACACATGATGTTCTGAGTGAGAGTTCCTGTTTTGTCTGAGAAGATGTACTTGATCTGCCCCAACTCTTCATTGAGTGTAGTGGTACGGGCCTGAGCTGGTGTGTCATTCAGCGGATAATACATTTTACGGTCCCAGTCAATGTAGAAGCTGTTACCCAAGCGTATAATCTCTACACTGGAGAAAGACAAGATGATGGAATATTCATTAGTTTAAGGGACAAGATCTTTGCCTTCAGCACCACCATTAGCAATTGCAATTAGAAGACAACTTTGAAGGTAATGAGAGGGTGTACTCATCAGGTTGTCCTCAAATGGCCTGTAGTAAGCAATGCTGAAGCAAGTCCCACTGAAATGGTCTATAGCAAATTCATGTCCTTTATTTATAAAACAATGACTTATAACTGTATTTGAAAAGTTTCAGAAGTTTTCAGACTGAAAAGTGAGGCAGGAGCAGTGAGTTTCACTTGGTGCAGCGTGAGGAGTAGTGCTCAGACAGGGAAGGTTTCCAGCAGGGCTCTGGGCTGGGCTGAGCCTGGTGCCAGGGGATGAGCACAGCCACGGTTGAAACAACCCAGAGCTCCACAACAAGAGAGTCATTGTGCAACTCAATACAACTAAGGAGCCGTATCAGCTGGCAGACAACATGAATTTCCACTTTGCTGCTGGTGTGACATGCTGGGCACCAATGGAATGAATTCCTCATATTCACCAACACAAAAGAGGGTCTCAGTAGCAAAGCTGCCTGAAGAGTTAGGTCCAATGATAAAACTACACAGGCCTACTCAGTCTACAGCCCAACCTCAAGGTTTTGAGAGCATCACAGATGCGCTGCCTACCCTCTATCCCCGTTTACCTATCTGCAGGAACCAACATAGCCCTACATTCTCTTGGAAGTGGTAACATTCACTCTGCTCACCTAGCATCAAGTACTATGGATCCTCAACCTGATTACACCTACTTACCTGGCAATCCACGCCTCACATGAGCCCTACAGCCACCTCAAAGAACGTGCCATTCACTTTGTTTGATGGGCAGCACAAGTGGGAGACAGCAAGATGCTACCAGTAACAGGCTTCCAGTCTCAGTCCTATAGCATCCTACACCTACGCCTCCTCTTTAACTGCAATATCATCCTTTCCTGTTCCAGGGCTCTCTGCTGTCCCCGCTCCAAGCCTAACAAAGACCTCTGAAAGCAGCAGAAAGAAGAAAAGCGTCACTGTGGTTGTGTGTGAGTGTCTACAATGGGGTTGCATTTGTGTCTAGGGAAGATACTGCTCCCAGCTAAAGCAAAAGCTAGACCTCTCCTCGAATGAAATATGAAAGGAGGTTCAGGCACGTACCTGACGTAGAGCGAAATTGGCACCACTGTGTTCAGAATGATCACGTATGACCAGAACATGAGGAAGCCGGAGTAGGAGGCAGAGTTGACACCTTCTGCCCAGGGCAGATAGACCTGGAAGTAGTAGCCTTTATCATGCTCCCAGATGCCATTGCCAATGGCTAGGATAAGACACATCAGTGCTAAAAATGCAAAGATCTGAAAAAAATCAAACCCAAAGATACTGCATTTTAGACACAAGGAATTTGTTATGTACAGGTTAATCAGAAGACCCTCATGAAATTGGGTTGGACAGCCTGAATCACACAGAAAGTTTCCTAGGGGTGAAGGAGGAAAACCAGCAAAGTCATGACACTTTCACCTCGAGGACAAAGTTACACAGTGCAGAATCTGTCAATTTGGAACCACAAGACTTCAAGCAGCTGAGGATTCAAGATCCAAGCAGACACCTAAACCAGGGTACTCATGGGCAGCTGGCTGCAGAACATCAAATCTCATTAGAGGTGAGTTGAGCTGCGGATCCTGAAACATCTGGCTGCACACTTGGGAATAGAAACTGCCTGGAGGACTTTACCTGGCCATTTGGTGAATATATCGTAGTTTTCCTCAACATTTCTGAAAAACTACTAAAGATAATTTGTAACACAGGAAATCCAGCACTGTGCAGGTTGGAATTCAGCACTGGATATCATTCTGGTGTTTAAAGGAGAGTTAATCGCTGACTCAGAACTAATGGTTGCCTTGGTACCTGCCATCACAATCTGATTACATTTTCTTTGAGTAAACAGAAAGCACCGCTAATCAGTGATGTGTATCCTTGGACTTTAGAGAAGCCTGTTTTCTGAAGCCTAAAGCAACCAGGGGAACAGAAACTCGGAACAGAATTTCAAAGTGGGATACCTTAGTGAAACTGGGACTTGCTCAGGAACATCATTTAATAGACACAAAAACATCACATAGGGCATAAAGCATTTTTGATTAAAAGAAGACAAGAACATGGCAATACAATTATTTGGAAAAGAAGACAAAAAGGAGAAGAACAGAAGTTAACAGAAATTAATATAAACTGCAAGGAATTATACAACTATGTATATCTAATAGTCATATAAAATATCAAGAAAAGAAAAAAGTAAACTCATAAACAGGTGTGGAGAAAGCAGACATTCAACAGACAGTCCTCCATGAATGAAGGAGGAATGAAGCAGGAGGTAGGATCTATACTGTATGTTGTAGCAGATGGAAAAGACAGATTACCTTCTGTGACAAGGAAAACTATGTGGCTCTATCTGTAATAATCAGCATTTTCAATCCAGTGGGTCCAGGTAATTTAAAGATGAAAGCTTAGAGAGACTAGCTGAGAAATTCTCACAACCAGTAAGGTTAATTTTTAACAATGCTTTGAAAACTGTGAAGCTCCACCATACTGAAAATCTGCTAACATAATTCCAGTATTTGAAAGGTAGAAATGGTGACTGAGGGAAAAATAAACTGATGTTAGCTTGACATCCTTCCTGGACAAATGATAATAAACCCAGTTCAGTTGATACAGACTTCTCCAAATAAGTGACTTAAAACAGACAACATCCCCATAAAAATGTGAACATATGGAATCAACAAGCTGCACAACAGAGCAATTAAAAATCATATTTTGCAAGTATAATCATTAGGGAGGAAATATCAGTAAGTTGGGCTACCTATGTATAATGCCACCCAGTAACAATCACATTAAAACAATAATCAACCTTTTTAAAAAACAATAATTGACATATTTATATTGCTGAGGTAATCTGTGAGAGGTAGAAGGATACTCTTATGGAGTGATTTGAACCACTTGGTGAAAACTTCATGTCCAACCAACTCGAGTTTTAATACCAAGAATGTGCTTAAAAAGGACTGCTGTAAGTAAAGGTGCTGGGCTGAGTTTCAGGGGACACATTTATTTCCCACATCAGTAGCAGCTTGTCTATTTAATTGTGGGAGGTCCAATAAATTACTCCACTTGTGAAATGGAGACAATATTGCTTGCTGGTAAGGAATGTGGTGCAGTGTTTTTAAACCTCTGTGACCAGCAGTAAAAAGTCTTCAGTTTGTGCTGTTGTAATCATCAGGGCTTAAAGATGTATGAGAGGCATGACCCAGGGACAGGGAATGTCCTTTATTAAACCAATAGACATAGATGGAGAAAATAGGCAAGCCTGTCTATTTTTATAGATATTTCTGTTGGTCAAGTAAAAGATACTACTTCTCTCTGCAGAGAGTTCTGTTCTGCTATCTTATCACTGTACCCTGAATGATTCCTCGCTGCCCCACAGTGCACAATAGCACAATCCATGTAGAAAATTCAATGTACGATTCAGCAATCGAAATACACATGGGGCAAGACAGCAGCTGAACTTTCCCATATAGGGATAGGGAAGGNTAGTGTTAGGTTTATGTTTGGACTTGACGATCCTAAAGGTCTTTTCCAACCTAAATGATTCTATGATTCTATATCACAGCAGCTTTTGTCTACGACTGAAGTTGCTTTATGTGCATTTTGCATGTCAATGCTCTTGTCCCTAACAGCTCAACTTGTCTGCAGTACTCGGGCTTACACAAAGTTCACTAACGTGCTGCTTGCTTTGAGACAAATGCAAAAGACCAAGCCGTTAACAGTGGCCCCGGAGGTTAATTTCTGTGTGGAGAAACAACTGTGTGCTGGTTGCTGTAATCATAACCACAGCTCTGCAAGAGAAGGACGTCAAAAAACCCCAGTTGTAGGCTTGTGCATGCTCAGAGGGCTTTCCACCGTGAACATCCTCCCTCCCTGTGTCCTGCCCATGCCTTGCCTGCAAGAGATCCTCTGCAGGACTGAGTAGGACTTCTGTAAAGAGGAGGCGACTTTTGATAAACATTTCCTGTCAGACTATGAATTCAAACTGTCTCCGTTTCTTTGAGTTCTGCTCCAGGATTTGAAGCAATAAGTTGCTTAAGAGATGAAGGTGACAGCCCTATTTCTCTGAAAACACTCTTCCCCAAACCTGCTAAAAAGCAAGATTTGGAGGAAAAAGCATTCCTGGAGCTGGTGCGTGCGTCCCCAGCGGAAGAACATTCACTTCTCCCTCAGATCTCTGAGAAACACTTCCAAATGTGAAAAAACAGCTATGATTGCCATCTGGAAAGTTTCACTCCAGATTAACCCTTGTTGGGACAGACCAGGGCAACATTTAACCAGGACATTGGTGAGCTCTGCTTAAATATTGCTTTGTGCCTGGAAGTTTTATGCGCATTTAAACACAAAATAGCTTTGCCAGTGTTAACATGGAACCAGTTTCATTACGCTTAAAATGACCTATTTATAGCAAGCTGTGGCTGCTCTTTATTTCCAAACTCAGGAGTGCAATATACTGCCTCATTTCATGACTGTGCTATATAACCTTTGGCCACCCAGTGAGCTGGAAGGACCTGATGCCACATCCCTTGGGTGTGCAAAGAGCCTGGTGCTTAGGGTAGGACAGAGCTTTATTTAGACACCAAAATGTTAGGTGCCTTAAAAATGTGTGGAGGAGAAAAACACACCCTTGGCTCCATCAGCGCCCTAGAACCCAGGCAGAGGCTGATGCAATCAACTGCAACTTGCTCAGTTTTTTAAAACAGAGCCAGGAGGTAAATTCATCTTTTTCGCGTTCATGAAGAGAGGCCAGACAGACTGAAAGCTCTGGGTGGGACCCTTGACTTGTGAAAGGAGATTTGGCAAGCCTTAATCAAACACTAAATTCTGAGTTCCCTGTTCAGTTTTTCTCTGCCCCATTTCTGCCCCCTGTGGATCCCCCACAGCCCTAGGCCAGAGCCCATCCTCCTTTCCAGCTAAAACACAGCACAACACCTAAGAAAATGTGATTTTTTTTTCAAATGCTTGCAAAATTTTGAATGTAAGAGGCCCAAACCTTGCTTTCCCCTTAAGTGCAAGGGAAGAAAACACTGAGGAAAACAAGCTGATGACGGTAATCAAGATTTTCACTTGGCAGAGATTGGTGTAATATTACTATGGTCAAAGGTGTGTTCTTACTGTACATGGAGCAAGGACTCAAGAGGGCTTGAAGATGACTCTGGAGTGTCTCTCTGTGCTGTTGCCCTGATTTACAGCAAATACACACACAGAGATATTCAGGACACTGCTTCACAGCTCTGGGAGCTGGGATAACTGCTTTGGTACTTTTTCAGTCTCACAGAGGCACAACCTGCTCTGTAACAACTCTCATCCATGGGCCCACCTAAAGAGCTTTCAGGATCCTGAGAAACAAGCAAGAGGACAGGGGCTGGGGTGAAGTGGCAAGGTTGAAGAGTGGGGCAGTCTTGGAGAAAGCTGGAGAGGGACTTTTTACAAGGGCACGTAGTGATAGGGCGAGGAGTAATGGCTTCAAACTGGAAGAAGATAGATTTAGATTAGATCCCAGGAAGATATGAGGGTGGTGAGACACTGGAACAGGTTGCCCAGAGAAGTTGTGGATGCCCCATCCCTGGAAGTGATCAAGGCCAGGCTGGACGGGGCTTTGAGCAACCTGGTCTAGTGGGAAGTGTCGTCGTCACCCCCACCCCCATGTCAGGGGGCTTGGTACTAGATGATCTTTAAAGTCCCTTCCAACGTAAAGCATTCTATGATTCTATGTTTGCGTTATAAGATCCAGTGCTGGGGAGGCACGAAGTCACACAGGGCAGCGAGAGCTCAGGGCAGCCTTGCTGTGATGGGCAGGCTGCTGTTGGACACCTCAAGCTTTGCCTTCCCTAGGGTTTGCTCCAGCACCTGGCAATGGATCCACGCTGTCAGGCTGGCTGGAGAGCAAGGGTAGGAAGGAAGAAGAGGGAACAGCGGCCACCAGACCTTCCCAGTGTCATAAACTGAAGGTGGTGCAGCATGCACAAAAAAGCATGAAAAACTTGCATCCAAAGGAAAATAAAAGCCAAAACCTAAAGAGCTTCTCTTCAAGCAACATTGAGTAAAGCAGTGTTAGAGAGCTTGTCTTCCTTCTCTGAGCAGCTTTGAACTCAAGTGGTAAAATCTTGGGAGAGTCTCTGTGAAAGAATCCCTACCTCTGCCTGTAAGTGTTTGGCATTTGTTAAAACCACTGACAAGCTTAAACCTCAAATCAGATCTGTTTTCTAATTTGAGGAGATTGCCTGCTATATAAGATTAGCATTCTCAAATTTCCCAGCTGCGAAAAACACCAGTTTCTGAGTATTAATGAGACCATGTCCAAGATTTTACACTAATGTGTTAAGTCAGAAGCTGGCATCATGTAAATCAACAAACTCAATTACCAAGTCTGATGCAGATATCACCAAAGATGCTGAGAAATTAGAAACAAGAAGGAGAACTGGTAATTTTTATTTAAATATAAAATGGCAAAATTACTAGGGAAAAAAGGCATTTGCAGGCTTCAAAGTAATTCT
>VYXH01006732.1:36206-65293 GCA_013397275.1 Burhinus bistriatus | reverse complement strand
AAAAAAAGAAAAAAAAAACAGAGCAAGGGACAGCCCAGCAAATGAAAAGCTCAGAAGAAATGTCCTTAACGCTGTCAATGTAATGGCCTTGCTTTGCAAATGGGCTGGCAGAGGTGCTGCAGAACTCGGGCTGTAATAAATTATTATATAATTTTTCTTGTTATAATTAGTCACTTCTGATATTTCCTCATTTGTGTGGACAAAGAGGTGGAGCATCTGGAAGTGATGAGTACATCTGAAGAAATGAAGATACATTAATCAGACTTACCACCAACACAAGGACATTCATGAGCCGATCAATGCTCGTCCGTTTAAAAGTTGTTTTTCCACTGTTCTGCATTAATTTGGTGTCTGGCCCTGGAGATGAAACACACTCATGAATTTCAGTAATAAAGCTTAGCCATTCTAAAGCTGATCCCCTCTGAGGCCCCACTGTGCTTTACAGCATAAACACCCATCACAGCTTCCTTGAAGGCAGGTACATACAGTTTACAGGGCTGGTGGGAAATTTAGGCAGAAAAAGGTTAAGTCGCTTGCCTTATATCATATGGAGAGAGTCACATAAAGTCATTCATTCTAGATTTTGATCCTGCTCTTTTCTTTGAACAGTCAATCCTCTCTTTCAGGTTTAATTACCTTGCACAGAATACCTGGTACTGCTCTGTTATTAGTGACAAGTTATACACCATCTCACATGTCTACAGCAGTGTAGAAACAATAGCAGGTCTATGCTCATAAAAAACATAGATCTAATGGTCTACAATAATATTATCGATGAGCCTGCTATTCCAATATGAATTAAAATAAGATAGAAATGATGTGGAATTTGTAATCAAATACACTTAAGAGCGAAAAATTTTGAACAAGCCTGGTGAGAGAAATACTCCAGTTGGCACAGTGTGGGCCAGTAAAGGCAGATTTAATTCAGCTTTAATTCTTAAACAGATTTAATTCTTACAGTCTTTCCTACAGATCAATCAAGATGCTTCTCATGTACTTTGCTGCATGTATTTCTGAAATAAAAGACTACTTCTGCTTACTAAAGCACTTTAGTAAGATGGAATTGAATGTTGTAATGTAGCATTTGCCATCCAGTTTTCTCTTATAGACCACTATAAAAAAAATCTCAGATTAAAATCCCCTGTAATATACATTATTTCTAGCCTAGAGTTAAGACAAGATATGTCATGTCTTGTTTTGCTTTTGGTTTTGTACCTGGTAGAAAGGTATTTTCCAAAGAGGAAAATTCTTGGTTCCTTTGTGCGAAATGGGTGTGATGTACTTCCCCGCTAGTGCTGCTGTGCTCTGCAAGTCACATTTTTTCTACCTACCAGCATAAATAACGAGACCAAAGCACCAGTCTGTGTTCCTAATCGTACAGCCCCTCAGCAACATCTTCTCATTGTCCAGGGCATACTTCTCTCCTCGAAGAGTAAGAGTTCCTGTGAACTTATCCAGTTTGTTATTTGGTGCCTCGCATCTAACTTCACCTGTAAAAGGAAGGTAAAAATAAAAAGGTGGTGGAAATCTTCTTGGCCCAGAAATACCTGTCTATACTGCAGTCTCAGCCATTCCCCAGGTAGGGAATATGTAGCACTGTAGTTGCAGTCCACTCCTGACCCTGTTATTCCCATCCTGCATCCTATATTTACTGATGTTTTGTGATATTGCTCCTTTGCTGTATTCACATCATAATCCAATGAGCCACAATAAATTTGCATTTATCCTATTCTTTGAACACGGCAATTTTTTACGGCTAGAGTCCAAAACAAAGTTTCCACAGCTTCTATGCAGGTGAGAAGAAATGTTGAACCAGCAACATACTTTCAGTCCTTTCACAGCAAGTGGTAGGATGTCACTGCATAACTTTAGATAGAAGTGCTGACCTCACATAATTCCTATTCAATTTTCTTTAAAACTGCAGGAGACCAAGTGAGAAAAATCATAGCCTGAAGCCTGCAAGACAGTAATTAAGTGAGGTGTCTTTGTTCACTGTTTTTTTTTTTAAATTTCCTCTGTTCTATACCTTAACTCCCAGAGGCACATAAAGAAAAGTACCTTTGACCAGCTGATGCTGTAAGTGATTGGAGAGCCTGTTTCTATTTCCTTGCTTTATATTTATTTCTTGCAATAAAATGTTTCAACTCAGATACTTTGGTATAAAAATGACTATAAATAAATAAATAAATACATAAATAAAACACAAATCAACATTTGCACCTGAGGACTAAAGATTCAAAGCAGAGCCCTGTGGACGTGTTGAAAAGAACTGGAAAATACAAATACACCTCATTGAAAGGGATTCCAAGAGTTCAGTCTGTTCAGTTAATCAGCAGGAACATTAAAGTTATGTTGGTCACAGGCTGCAAATATCTACATAAGAACTAGAATTTGCAGAGAATACAGCTCTTCCAGCTGTTCTCAGACAAAACACACCAGGCTCAAGAAACTGGAAGCAAAATCCAGAGAAGTTCAGAAAAAAAGTACAACTTTGAGTATTGTGGTAGTCTCCACCGCTGCAAATTTTAAAATTGAGAATGGGTGTTCTTTTCATGGAAAAGTAGCTCTACTGTAGGGCAGGCAAATCATCAGACTTAAAAGATGAAGCGATTAGGAAATTCTGTGACACATGCGACATCAGAGCTTATACTAACAACTATGCTGATCTTCTGTTTTATCATCTAGTTAATCCAAGAACAATCAGTCCTGTACTCCGTCATTTCTAAAAATCTACAGTAACAAGACCTGTCTCCCTATGGCCCTTGCAGCCCGTTGAAAAGCACAAAGAAACCAGAGGCTTTGCAGTGCAACCTGAAATACGGCACAGTGAGACTTTGGTGAACAAAACCCAGGGCATGGTCGACCACCAGGAATACTGTGCCTCTCCTCGCGCTGGCTGTGGGACAACGTTCATGTCATGTCAACATCCACATCTGCTTTCCAGTAAGTGGGTGGGTCTGGGTTAGTGGTATGCTGATTCTGAGATCAGAAGAGATTTGCCCAAATTGAACCGGTCACAAAAAAATGAGACGCTCTAGAGATTCACTCAATATACCTGCATTGACCCCAGTAACCCTGCAGCTGAAGATATCTCAGCAAGGCACCGTGCCTCCTGTCTCCTCCTCCCGTTAACAGCAAGAAGATATCTGGAATGCATTTCACCTGAAAGAGTTAAATACTGCCAAGTCTACATGTGATAAGTAGAAGGTAACTGAAAAGTATTGTTTCCTTTCTCATCTCCCAGTTCCCCAAATCAAATAAAGAAGTTCAGCATTTTGCAAGCATCTTCCTTATCTGAACCATTGCGATGTCAACAAACATTAAAAAAAACCACATTAAGCATTCCACTGAGTGCCTGTATTAGCTGCTCAACCCTTTCCTCTCTTCCTGTCTTAAGAAGTAATTAGATAAAGAGTTACATAAATATTTAAATACTTCTACAGAGGTTTGCTAAGGGAAATGCAAGGTTGGGTCTGATTCCAAGCACTCTTCCCAGTACTCTGCCAAATATAAATCATCCTGGGAAACATTTTATTCATTTTAAGTATTGCGAAGAGGCCACTTTTATTTACAATATAACTAAAATAGAGATTTAAAGGACAAATAAATATTTGATTAAAAAAGTTTTCATTTTCCAAAATACTTTAAAATATTTTTTTAATTACGCACTTTCAGGAATGCGGTATCCTTAGATAAGCATTACCCAGAAAATGCTTGAAAAATTAATTGAGATTTAGATTTTGCTTGCAAATTGTTATACAGTGCAGCCTCTTCAGGAAAATAATTAAGGCATGCCACTCTGACTATTAACATAAAGCATCTAACTGCACCTGTAAAAACATATTTCTCAAGACCTAAACACTCAGAACCTCAGTCATCACTTCAGAGAAATCCTGATGTACTGATCTGACACTCAGCTGAGACCACACACATTACTGCAGGCTGCGAAGGAAAAGGCCATGCCTTTGGATTGGTCTACCAGGGACCATACCAGCTGCGCTAACTCGCTTCCCCACCATTTGTCCTGGAATCATCTAGTTATTTTGAAGAGAATTTTTTTTAAATTATTTTTCCTCTTTATCTAAAAATATTTCCTGAGAGCCTGCAGTCCTTGAGATGTTCCAAGGACAGCAGCACTCACTCCACCCCTTTCCATACCGACTCTTCCCGTAATCCGGCCCTCATACTTAAGCCAGCAGGGCACTGTGGAGCGTGACTAACACCACTCGGTCTGTTCCCCCATCCTTTCTCTGCCGACAGATGAGGTGTGAGCATGGAGTATTCTGGGTTTGACAGGTCTGGCTCCTTTCTGTGCATGTGCTGCTATATATTCCCTGGTATCCAGTGACAGGACGTGTGGGAATGGTTCAAAGCTGCACCAGGGGAGGTTTAGAAACATTTCTTTACCCAGAGGGTGGTCACGCACTGGAACAGGCTTCCTAGAGAGGCGGTCGATGCTGCATCCAGAGGGATCCTAGCAGGGAGCAGCAGACAGCCTGGAAGGAAGACTCCCAGGCACTCTCTGGGCTCTGGTGTTTGGGCAAATCCTCTGGAGTGTGAATTTTCCATGTAGACTCACCATTGAACTCTGTCAGTTTCTGAAGATCTTCCCCAAGCTCTGCCGTGACTGTCAGCGCCTGCTTCACCTTCAAGTTTGTTTCACTGTAACAAGTAACGTGAGACAAAAACATGAACTGAAAGCCGTACCTGAACTGAAAGCTCTCCCTGAAAGTCACTTCTGTTCTTGAGGACAGTCTCCTTCCTTAGATACCTGATGGACCATGCCATCATGTGCCTTTTTCACCTGGCCAAAGGGCGCAGTTGTCTCTTCCAGCTGCAAAGACAGGCAGTCCAGAAGAATTCTGGACACGGTACCGTGGTACCGAGGAGGGTGAGGTGGCTCTGTCTTCTCATTTTCACCACAAAGTGCAAGACCAGGCATCTCATCTCCCTGAGCATCTCTCTGTCTACCCTGCCACTCACACCACACTGAACCCTGAGGTGTCTGAGCGTATAGGAGAGCTCTGGATCTTCTCCCATGGTATTCTGGTCCTGAAGAGTACTCCAGTCCTGGGACTACCTAGCTGGGGAGTCCAAAATGCAATGTGAAAGGAACACTGCATTTGTTCAGGGCCTCCTAAAAGTGTTCCCTGGCATTTTCAGCAGAAGTCAGATAGGGAAAGACCAGAGACCTGTCTGTCGGGTCTTGGGAGAGAGAGAATTTCTTGATCCCTCTGGTGTTGCTTAGTCCTTCAAGCTGATGCTAGCTCCAGGCAATGCAGGAAAGGTAATGCAAATTGGGTCATAAAGATGAGGTCAGCTCCAGTTTATTCCAATTAATACAAATTAGTTGCAGCCCTCTGACTTGTGGCTAGGTGCACCCTGGAGTGAGCAACATTTGGAAGCCTTTGTAGTGTGCATGCATTAATATTATCGTATAGCAGTCTGAAGGAGATTACTGGAGCTATTCGTTGTGATTATCTCACCCAGATAATGTGGCTAAGAGAAAAGACTAAGGGAGATACAAGAAAGAGTAACTTCTGCCAGTGACCTGAGATATTGCAGGAACACATTTCTAACTAACTCTTAGCATTAGAACTGTCACTAAAAATAAAAAGTAAAGCGTCCTCCTCACATGACATTTGCACTGAAAGAGGCAAAAGTATCCACCAGAAGATGCTATTTTCAAGATACCTACCCAAAGTTTATTTTACATATTGGGAAACTCTCACTACCAAAGCTATTGTAGGTAAGCTTGCAGCACCCAGGGTCACCAGAGGAGATTCGGCAGCAGTGATTGCACTTGAAGGCCAGGCTCACTTACCCGTCCAGTTCGGCTGTCTCGATGTATGTCAGGCTGTGCGGCTCGCTGCTCGACAGTAACAGTAGGTCAGCCTGAACACAGACAGACAGACTTGGTGTGAGTTCACACGGTCAGAGAGCATGGCACTGCAATGCTACGTGTGGTTCCTGCACACTGCAGGTCTCTGCAGCAGTTATCGTTACTACTGACTAATTCACAAGTGGGTGATAAGAGTAATTACAGAGACTGACTGTGAGCAGGATGGAGAGAAAGTATACTCACCGTCACAAAGTTGTTGTTTTCTAGTTTTATTATATCCCCCACTTGGACATTCATCCATTTTTCATCCTTTAACCTGCAAGACAACTCCTAGTAAGTAGGCACATAAAGCAAACACCACTGTTGATAAGATGGATGTGCCATGACATGGCCTGATCCACGCTAAGCTAAGGGGCCACCACAATACAAACAAAGCAGTAACAGTGTTTGGGGTGCCACTTGCAGGGTTGAGACCAAGCCCCACAATAGCAGCACAGTCCATGTGCACTGTCCTTCTGTTTGCACTGACTACTCATTTCCTTCTCCTAAAGGGCCACATTGTCTCAGAAAAAGACTCTCTACTTTGCGTAACAGACTTGCCAAACACCTGGGAAAATTGCCAGTTGTGTTAGTTTTTCTAAGTAGATTAAGGTCCAGATCTGTGTGGGCCTGGCTGTCAGGAAGGTCAATGCAGGTGCTTTGCCTGTGCGTATGCCTGGGTGGGCCCATGTCTGCAGTGACCTTCACAGCACTAAGCACGATGTGCATGCAAACAGCCAGTTAAACCGCAAGCGCCTAATTAACCAAGTCATGATAGCTGTATATGCAAAATCTAGAGGTGCCTGGGTATTCAAGGACTGAATATTCAAGCTTGAGTTCAGCACAGCCTTGCTTTTTCAATGTTGGTCAGAGTTGGGCAGGACTCATGGTTCCCAGTTTTTGAACAAAGGCAAAATATTAGAAAATTTCTATTTCAATGTGTGTTTCCTAGACACAGTAACTAATACACAGTAAACTAAGAAACTGGTTTACTTAACAGAAAGCAGAAAAAGTATGTTCTTATTCTTCAATTTCCAGTTATATTTTTAACCGTTTGATCATCTGTTGGAGTTCACACAACATACTGCTATCTATATTATGGAAAAGATAGTCACAAGTTACTTCACAGCTGTCTACAGCTGTGTCCTACGCACAGCTGGACTCCATGGAGCTGCAACTAAACGGCACATCTGTCTGCCACAAAAGCCAAAGCCTCTGGTATTTTTTCTGCAGGGAAGAACAGTGCTAGCAGTACAACATCCAAAGCACACAGCTGAAATGTTTTGAGTATATCTAAGTCAGAAGTGCTACACACACTCGAATTATTATGACATGTATTGGGGAAACTATTCCTGCTTCTTAATTTAAAACGCCTTGTTGATAATGCCTAGTTTTGCTTGATGCAGAAATAAATGCTATGAACATAAATGGACATGGAAAGATAGCCTTACTTGTCATTTCTAGGGTAAGGACTAAAAATAATGCAATACTCTCAAAGTGTCACTTATTTAAACATGTATATATCCAGAAACAGAAAGAGGTTACTTTTTGTCAATGCAGGGTCACAGCCATAATGTCTGCACTGATTTTGGTACTGTATCTTGGGTTCATTAATCAGACACATAGTCCAGAACTGCACAGTGAACTGATGATGTGAAAGACAATTTAATTTTAAATTGTTTAGTGATCCTTTGGAATCACACAGAAAAAAAATATTATTAATAAAATGCTCTTCCCGGTCAAAATCACAGCAAAAGAAAAAGGACTTACATGCCATTGATCAGGACCTGGACTGGGCGGTTGTTGACATGTTTGTCGCTTTTGTGTCGATTCTGAAAATTTGATCAGTATGTTAAAAGACATTTCCAGGAAACCAAGCACACAAGAGCTGTAGGCAGTTCATTAATGTTTTAGGATTTCATCCAGCTAGCTGAGTGGGTCAGGCAGATTGGAGTCACAACTGAGTCATATTCAAGCCCACGTTTACACTAGGAATATAAAGCATAACTGGACTGCAAAGAGCAACAGGCGACACGGGGCTTGCTCTTGGATGGAAGAAGGATGGTAGAGCCCTGTATGTCACTTAGCACGGTCCTGACTCCGCTGGTGTTGGTCCTGCCCTTCACAGTTTCATAAACACCAGAGAAATCCATTCCTCTGCCCTGATATGGAAAGTGGCCACAGATCATCATAGAATCATAGAATGGTTTAGGTTGGAAGGGACCTTAAAGATCACCTAGTTCCAACCCCCCTGCCATGGGCAGGGACACGTCCCACTAGACCAGGCTGGCATTGCTCCCTGGGAGAGCTCCTCACCACCCCTCACCTGCCCACTTACAAAGCTGCACCAAGTCTCCATAGAGCACCAAAATGATTTTAATAATGAGAGAAAATCAGATGCTAAACTCGGCTCTAAGGTCACCCTGTGAAGTCAAGGTAACTTTCACCATTAGCTCTGAGAGGAGCAGACCAGACAAAGCTGGGCGAGTTTGAAAAATCACACACGGGTTGTATGCTTACTTCTTCTTTTTCCACCTTCATTGCAGCTAGGTGGCAGAACATCAGTTCTCCAAAGGGGAAGCCTACGAACAAACCTCTGTGCGTGCATCCAGATACATCTGTCGGTGACCACATTTTCAGACAATCTGAGCAGTTTCAGAGAAAGTCAATGGAGCTGCTGGGCTACCCAGCAATTTGGAAATTCTAGCTCCTTTTAGGTGATGAACTATAGATTTGGGGATCTAATCTCAGACCCTATCTGGGCCACAGACCAGTTCTCCAACTGCCTGCCACTGGTTGTGTTTATTTTAAGCGGTTTGCTTCAGTCATTGTGCTGAAGAATCACGAGGAAAGTCCAAAGTACAGGTCAGCAATACAGATCTTACAAAATCATCAATGGCATCCTTCACTCCCGATACAGCCAGCACCAGCACTAGAGGCACCACCGTTGTAAACCAGGCCAGCGAGGAAATCTGAGGAATCAACTATGGGAAGAAAAGATCTGAGTTGAGAAATTTCCTCCCAGTTCAGCAGAGACGGAAACAAAACACTGTTTTCCATGCAAGCTGTAGATAACATTTTTCTATGATACCTGAATACAGAATAAAGACAGAAATGCAGCTCTGTCACTTATATGTGATGCCACAAAGGTGGGAAATACAGGGAACCCATGCTTTGCTTACAAACCAAGCTATAATTTAGATTGTAAACATGGAGCTGTCAGGAAGTGCAGTGGGTTGCTCTTTCTTGTTGCTTGTAACATTAGGATTGCGAAGTCCCCAGTGGATTTCTCTGGAGACACTGACATGGGCAAGCCTGCTCTGAGGGATCCAGAGCTATATGAGCAAGGCCTGCTGTGCGGAGCTTCTATTTTTTGTTTCAGTAGCTCTTCACATTTTGCTGAAGTAAACTTCATATCAATAAACAACACACAGCTGTTGCCAGGGCTGACCTTGCTCTTCCAAGATCAACAGAGCCATTTTTGTTTATCACATCTTTAATAGTGAGAGGACCCAAGAGCTGAAGGTGACCCTGTCATGCCTTCAGTGATGCAGAGATGGATGTCTTACCCCAGCCTAGTTCCTCCCTTCCTTTATAAGAACAGCACTAATGGTGGAAGCAATGTGACAACAGCATCGCTGTGTCTATCAGATTGGATTTGGGCAGTGTCAACTCCGTGTGCATTTTGAAGTTGACATTTATGCCACTAAAGCAGCTGCTAAAGGATGGAGAGCTGCTCTTTGGTATTGCTCCTTCTGCTGCACAGTCACAAGCCAAATCCTACAGGCATGACCAAATCCAGCCAGGAGGAATGATGTTTAGGGGCAAGCACAGCCCCGCTCAGCTGTGGAGGCTGCAGAGGCATGTAACTGCTACCTTCTCACCTAACTGGGAATATGCATGTCCTACTGGGCTGTGCCAAAGGAGTGGGGAGGTGGTCCCCACCGCCTGCCCACCACATCCACTCCTGATGCAGGAAGAGATACTCCCAGTGCTACAGGGGTGGAGTGAGTGGGCAGAAGAGGGGAAAAATTAAATGAGGGGGGATATGTACATGTAGAAGCCTAGTAGCTGCCCTCTTTAGTCTGCCTTGATGCAGGTAGCAGAAAAAGCTGTATGCTTTCATACAGTCGCTCCTAGGTGGTTCAGCAAAAGACACAGCCAAATAATTCAAGGCAAATAGTTTGAAATACTATGAATTTGATAGACAAACAGCTAGAGTGCAGTACAACAACACAGGAACAGTGCTGTCAGCTTAGCTGAAAAAGCAGTTTCACTAGCTTCTTGAAAAATATACGTGGGCTGAAATTTCCCAAATTTGTTCCCTGTAAATAAGCAAAGAAGATTGTATGTAGTTTGCTACAGGCTTAACAAAATTCTGCCTATGCTTTTTGAGCTGAAATTGAAAAAGAGCATTTGAAAAGGTAATTTTGCAAACTTGTGTGCACTGAAATGGTCAAATTTAAAATAGCATACTTGAAACATAATCAAAATTATACCCTTTTGTTGATAACGTGTATTCCAGTATGACTTAGCAACAACAGACTACACTGCACTTATCCATATTCTAGCAAAGTGCAAAGGGGCAGAAACCCTGATATCAATTCCTCTGGTGCGTTCAGCTTTCAGACAGAGTAGTATTGTCAACAGCAATGGGCAAAGTGCAGCTCCATGCCATTACGAGCCACAGGGTTCAATAGTGTTGCCAGTGCCTGACAAGCTCCGTATTAGACACCTTCCTCACCCTGCTGGGCAGGGAGCAGCAATAATTCAGCTTTATGAAAACTAGCTCCAACCTTGAGCCTTCCTGATGTTAACTCCTTCCTTCCCAGGGAAACAGTATAGGTTACAAATTTGTTCTTCTTCTTGCTGTTTCCTTTGAGACTGCCAATGGAATTTGCCTTTAAACCTATGGATAAGAGACAACTTCCTTTTGTACTACAGGAGGAGTAAGTCATCCAAGTCCAAGGACGGCCCATAGTACTCAGATGTAGACACAAAGGGGTAGTAGGACAGGGCATGAAAAATGTACACAATTTGTTGAAAACTTTAATGACATTTTTTCTTCATTTAGTTCAAACCTTCATATCCAAAGGTAAGAGAGGAAATTGCTTTTTTTCTGCCCTACTTTCTATCTACTTTAAGGTTTTACTAAGATGGTAATTCATAGCGGGGATATAGCTTGCACTTTGTTACAACTATCAGTAACTGGCTTTGATAACAGACACCACAATCTGCTAGAAACAGCACAGTGCATTCATACCTGCAAAATCAGCAAGAAAAGAAAGTAAGCATTGGCTATTCGCTGAAACTGTTCAAACAGGTTGAGAGGCAGGAAAGTGAAGAAGTTGTATTTCGATGTTTTAATTGAATTGTTCTGTAGGGAAAAAAGGAAAATAAATAGGATTGGTAAAACAGGAAACAAAATTACAGCATGACCCATTTCGACTGTGTTTTTACTTGCTTATATTTAGCAATAGCATTGTTTCCAACACCAGCTCAAAAAACATTTCCTTTTCCCCCACATAATCATGCTGAGCCTAGATAAACAGACAGAATTCCTCTCAGAATTGATGAAAACATGATGCCCAGTTTATGCCAGTGCAACTGCAGGTAGATACAGTTACATGTAGTCACTGACAAACAGAGACGCATCTTCCCTTTATTAGTCTCTCCACTTACACAATGTACAAATAGAATTAAAAACTGTCACCAAGACACAACTGACATGTTGCTGGTAGTGTGTACAAAGCAGTGTTAGAAAATGCGTGCTACGTCAATTATCTATAACTTGTCTGAGACTTTGAAGCACCGTTCAGCTGGACAACCACACAGGAGCTATAGGTCCTCCCAGGAGCAGAACATGAATTATTATTTTCACCTGATTCAGCAGCCTCTCAACTCAGCAACTTGGAGCAGTGGCTTGTTTCTATTCCACAAAGATCACTTGAATATGCAGTCTTGTGCAAACAGCCACTAATACAAGAACTGACCATTTCAGTAAGTGAGTTGCAGGTTTGTTCCCTATTTCCAGTTTCCTTTTCTAATTGCAGACGGCCCCTCCAGCCACAAGCAATGTCTGCTCCCCCATCTATCTTCTTCAAACCAAAGACCCAAGCTCAAGATTACAGAACTGGGTATTTTCTTCCACGAAAAGCAGAGCTGTCTGGTCTGATTCTTGCCACCTGATAGACAGGCTCACTCCATCATACTGAGCCCACCCGCTAGGGCTGTCCCTCCAGTATTTAGGTGTGCTAGACTTTCTTTTTATACAGAGTTTATCAAGCACTCGTCCAGGTTTAGTCCTGGAAGCATGTATGTCATCTGTTGCCAGCACATCTAAAACTTCCCCCATAGAAGTTCTCCAGAAGATGCCTATTAATCCCCTCCCAGGGAACTTAAGGTGTGACAGCACAAGGAGGCAGATATTACACTGTGCACCTTCATTCAGTAATAAATTTACTGGTTCAATGGAAGAGAAAATAGTGATTGTAGTATTGTAACAGCCTTTAGATATTGCTGAGCTGGTGGGAGCACAGGAGCTACTAATTATGAATCACAGGCCACTGCCAATCCATGCATTAATCCAGGATCTCAGCTTCTAAACTGACACATATCTTCATGTTTCCCCTAGTAAACCAGTTATTTAAGATCATAAGAACATAAGTTGTGTATGGGGGAAGCTGTTCCATTTTAGGCAGTTAGTGGATTTCTGGCTATGTCCAGACACAAAATACAGCAACATTCTTCAGCATTAACTTCATGTTTTACCCATTGTACAAGCCAATGAGTGGGTCTCTAAAAGAGCAGAGATGGAAGTGCCAAATCTTCCCATTGATTGCACTCCAGCAAGAAAAGATGTTTATCAGTGATCATCATATAAACAATATTCCTTGTCTCCTGGCATCATGTAGCCATCTCTGGGTGTGGTTAACTCTGCCTGTGATCTAAACATCATGACACATCGTTAAATTTAGTTTATTTCAAAATTCCTCATCATGTGATCACAGGCTCCACAGACACTGCTAAAACAGAAGCAATGGAATAGCGGCATCCTCAGCAAACCCAACATACAGAAAATGAAATTACTTGCTTGACAAGTCTGTGTCCACCAGACACAGAGTCTGGCAGACTTTTTAATAAAACCTGGATCTAAAGATGCTCCCTTCCCACTAATCTAAAGAAAAAGATCATGGCCACTCTACTTAAAAAAGACAGTGGCTGCAGGAAAAAGTAAGGTGACCTGACCTTTGTGCGTCAACAGATTTCAGAGGGTCACATACAACATGGGAAAAACTACTCAGTAAACACTCACATAAAGTTTACAGAATGTGGCCTGCAAAAATCTCAGAGGGGGATAAGAAAAGAATGGGAGTGGTTTATTTCAATTCCTGCCTTCTATTTCTGTCCATTAATTACGTCAGGAAAACCACTGAATGAACCAGAGCTATTCAATTTGTTTCCTATTGCCATTAGGCATGGTAAAAACCCCAGGCATAACAGTTTCTAAATGCTCAGCTGCAGGAATCTGGACATCCAGTATTTTCTCCATAGTATTTCAGGATCCTTATATTGTTTGACACACACCGTCTTTTTGGGACACTGGGACACTACAGACCTCAGGATAAGGACAGGGAGTATCATAGTGGATCTTCTCATTATTCTAGAAACTATAATTAAAACTGAGCACCAGAAAAAAAGAATTCCTCATAATCACTAGGAAGATTTCTCATTCAACAAGTAACTTGTTCATGGCCCTCAGCGGCTAAGGGAATTTCAATATTAAATGATAAAAAGAAGCTAGGGAAAACTTCAGCCTTTCCAATTCAGAGCTCGGCATTCCCATGTCAAGGATACAGCTGAAGCTCTGTGTAAGATACCGTTTATGTTTTCGTGCAATACTCCAGGGCTGTGTGCTTTGACAGGTTGGGCTCCCGATTGACTATGGAGAAACCTCAGTTGGCCTCTGCTCTTGATCTGATCCTATTCCATGCTGCTTAACACCATCGCACCCTGTCACTCCTTTAGAGCTGTACCAGAACCTGACTCTGGGATGGGAGGGGTGCTACAGGAACCTGCAGCACCACAGTGTGTTAAACAGTCCATACACAGCCATCATTTTATAAAGCGATGCCTCTAATGCACCATCCTCCTTACCTCCCCCATGCTCTGCCTTCAGTGAGGGAGACTTCCATATGGGAAAAGTGATGGAGAAGACATATCTTTGAAGCAGCAATTAAGTATTAAGAGGCCTTACAGGAGCTTCTGGTTCTCCTATAGATTTATAAAAATCAAGCATCTAAGAAAAGCAGCTCTATAGACCAAGCACAAAGAAGGGAACTGGGAGCTTTACACTTATTCCCAGGTCTGCCCTAGACTTCCTGTTGACCGTGGGCAGCTCCTGCTTGTACCTGTGTCCTACATGAACAAGCTCGAGCGTGGTTACCCACCGTCAGCCTCAAGCTCTCCAGATGCAAAGCTTGACACGGGAGCAACATTGTCTGTGGGTGAGGGATTATTCTCATCTGCTCTTTTCAGGGGCTAGATTCACACCTCCTGGAGGTGTGACTCCACCGAAATGCTGTCCCTAAGAATAGTGCTCATCGCGCCACAGTTACACAAGTCCAGATCTGGCGGATGAGCTGTTGCTTTGGGGGTGTTTTCAGAAGCCCGCCTGTGACGTCCGACTGCGGGCAAATGCTCAGCAGATGGCTCCTACCTTTGTTTGCTGAGCAAATAAATAATTTCCTCACCATAAAAGTCACTGGAAAGAAGAGACGCTGCTGCTTTTGTGGCCAGATTACAGGGACTAAAGGCTGACACCTGGAAAAGGCAGGGTATGGCAGGGTACTGACCATCTGAATTTATACCCCTGGCTCAGTGACATACTAGTTTCTAGCAGCTGGACAACCTGGCTCAAAGCAAATCCTAGCAAAACCTTGGCTGTCCCGCAGGGAGGCGTTGTGCCATGACACCTGGCAATTTCACTGGTACTTGTGTAGCACAAGGTACAGACCAATGAAGCAGCTGAGAAGCAGAAACGGCTTTCCCAGGTGCTTTGATAAATCCTCGCAAGGAGGTGGCAGAAGGGCAATTCAATGGCACCTTAACTACGGCCGTACAATCTGAAAGCACATAGCTGCCATATGCAGCAATGTGACCACAAGGCTGTAAATGTGCTCAAGGACATATTTAATAAACTCACGTAACAGGGCAAGTGGTGCCACAAAGTCTTTGTTTTCATAGGTAATACAGAACAGCCAGGCTAAATCAGTTTTAAGCCTACCAAGTTCCCTGCCTTTTTCCTGAGGGTGGGCAGCAGCCCCAACTCAACAGAAGACTAAGAAAGGCCAACAGGATGCCGATGGGGTCCATCTGGTCCCTGTAAAGATCTCATCCTGAACCCCAGAAGTAAAAGACTGGCCAAACACCATAAATAAAAGGATCTATATCCAACCCACAGTCCTCTCTCTTTTTTTTTCTTTTTTCTTCTTTTTTTTTCTTTTTAACTGTTTTGAGAATTTCTTACATATGTAACTCCTCGACCTCCTCCTGGCAGCAATAATAAAGCGAGTTCCAGGATCCCATCACATGTTAGGTATTCCAGGAAAATCTCTAGGAAAATGTGGTCACTGGCTGTGTTTCCTATGCTGTTCCTTGTGCCTGGAGTCATCCTGTTACAGAGCTGTTAATCCATGTAACGTTACTGTGGTGGGTGTCCTCATCATGGTGGTACAGACAAGGACATGAAGGCAGACGGAGGTGGAGTGACTTGACAACCTCGCGCCATCGCTCAGACAGGCCAATGCATCGCATCTAAAGGTCTTGTCTCTTAGTCATCTCCTTTGACTACATTGCCTTCTCCTCTCACTCAGCTCAGTACCTGAAGCTGCTGCCAGGCAGGGAGGAGAAGTGAAGGGGAGGGCAGAGCACTGTCGAGTGCTGCAGACGAGGCAAGCTCCAAACCACCGTACTCTGTTCATTAAGGTCTCACACAACCAGACTCCCAATCAGTATGGTAGGAGGTTTGTCTCCATGAGGTTTAAGATAAGATGAAGAGTGCAGGTCTCAGTCCAAAGAGAGTCTATGAACTTCACTGCAGCTCACATCTGGCACAGCTCAGCCTTTCTGTGCCTGTCAGGGCCCTAATATGCCTTAATGGCCTTGGCCTCACCTGGAGCTTCCATCCACAACCCCTGTCCAGGGCTCAGGAGCTCCACCTAAGCCCAGCCCTGGGCCTCCAGCCCTTGCCTGAGCGACATTGTAGGAGTATCAGCCTATAGTCTAACATTTGTCCTAGTCTCCCAGATGGACCTATCCATCCCTGACTCCTGGATGGATCTTGGACCTATGGTACAATTCTTGTCTTCAGCCCTGTCTCCCGCTGCTCCTGACTGGGCTCTCTAGATGGAACCTAGAGCTGGTTCATCACCTCACCTTGTCTGGGATGGACCCCGTTACTAGCATCCCGCCCTATGCCCCCTGACCAGATGTTGCAGGACTGCATTGTGGTCAGTGAGGGCATTGCCTGCACTAGGGTCACGCTAAGCTCCC
Organism: Burhinus bistriatus; assembly: GCA_013397275.1. Lineage (NCBI taxonomy): Eukaryota > Metazoa > Chordata > Aves > Charadriiformes > Burhinidae > Burhinus > Burhinus bistriatus. Next base: position 48,858 of record VYXH01006732.1, on the reverse strand, counting down.
AGCTTGTCCCCTCTCATAGGGCAGCCCTGCTCTGGCTGTTACCTGTCAGTGCCTCAGCTGGTCTTCGGATGAATCCAGCTAACACCTTCCTAAATGCAGAAGAAGCAGCGCAGGTTGCTGCTGGAGCTGTTCCTTCAGGGATTGCTCAGATCACTTTCCACATGATCAGACAACACTCCTTTCAGCCTTGAGCACGATGAACACTGGGAAACATTTGCAGGTTGAGATGGGAAGAGAGGGCAGCTCTTGCCACCATCATGATCACACAGACGAGGTCCTTGAGGATAACCTGCCAGGCATACTTTTCAGATTGAAGCAAGCAAGTGGAGGAGGTGGGGCAGATTCTGAGCCCACTACCAGAGCTCCTTGCTCTCTGATTAAATTTCAAAGAGATAAGAACCAAGCTGTGATCCAGCCCAGGGCAATGTGCATTGGCCATAGGAAGCTATATACATCCCGCTTGTTTCACTAGAGAATTCATCAGGTGACCAGGGAGAACAAAAGCAGAGTCCAAGCAGCCCCCTCACTGCTGGTCCTGCAGAAAGGATGCTGCTTTGACCCTAGATCCTGATCCAAGATGAAATTTGTCATTGACTCATGGGCCCTGCATTTCCTCTCTTATTGTCTGAAAGCCAATTTCAAAGTTGTTTTCGCAGCCTTTCGTGACGTCCCAGGGCAGCTGTGCTAAATTCCAACGTGAAAGCAAAGAAATAAAAGGGAATTGGGATCAGAGCAAACATTAAAAGTCTTCAGAAGAGATTTTCTTCTCCAGAGTGTTGGTAGACAAAGAACCATTGTAGTGGACCCACACGGGGCAGTCCCCTCTGCAGCTGTGCTGGGGACAGTGCAGACAGACCGGGGACAGTGCAGAGAGATTGAATTGCCTCAGATAAGAACCTTGATTAAAGCCCTTAAATCTTGCTGGACCACATCTGGCACCCTGCTTTTCACTTTATTTCAGTCTTTACACAGGCGAATCTCTTCAGGAAGGATCTTCCTGTCTGCAGTGTGAATAAACACAGGATTAGGACTTGACTTTTTATTTTTACAGTCCTATATTGAGTCCATTTTTGTACTGCATTAAGTGCCTTTGCGTGCCACTCATTTGCGCTTGGTTTCTGAGTCATTCCTAACTAATTTTGTGAGCTGGTGGGTAGTACATACCTTCACACTCAGCCCTTCCAGTTAACTGCACACCACTTTGTTTTAAAGTTGGGGTTTTTTTATTTTTCTAAGCTCCTGTGTTCTTGCTGTGCAGGATGAGGCCAAAGATGTCTGGGGCTGCACCAGTTTGAGTGCTCTAGTTTCAGCTTCAGTCTTCACACCAAGTCCAAATAAATCCTGACCTACCCAGGCACTGCCACAGCTACTGCTTGAAGCTGCTGCCCTTAACCACAGGCACCTCCTATTATTTAATCACAGCAAAAATCATCAGATGACATGTAAGAGGCTCCTTCAGATAAGAGACACTTTCCTTGTTCCCCTCTCAGTCTGTACTGCCTCTGTTTGTGCAGATGAAGAAGACCATTCCAATCTTCCAGGCCACTGCAGGACACATTTCACATGACCACGGGGCACATTAAGTTCTTCCTCTGAAACTGTCCCTCTGCCTCACCGTGAAGCCTCTGTGTTAAGGGGGTTTCTGCTATGTGCAGCTCTTCTCCTCTTATCCTCATCCTACCCTATCAGTCCAGCCTCCTACATTGTCCAACCCTCCTGCCTGGTGGTGCTCAGCTAAAGAGGCTTCATGGCCGGAGCAGCGTGGCAGGGACACACTGCAGCTTGGGCTCTCACATATTTTCTGGTGAGCTCTGGGCTGGAATTTGCCCTCCAAAGTCTCCTGCAAGTCCAAGTGTGATGGATCTGGACGTGCCCTTGCACGCACTGGCAGACATCGCTTTCCACAGTGCAGCATCAGGTTCCTGCAAAGCTGGTTTGAGCGTATTCATGAGCCTTGCTTCATACCAGGGGGCCCAGCTTTCAGTAACTGCCAGAGCTGATGTCAGGCTGCACACACAATAGAGTTTTCAAGTTTTTCTCAGCAACTCTCTCCTCCCTTCACAGATATCCTGTAGACTTTGCACCAGGAAGGGATGATAACCACCAACTATTCAAGGACAGCACACCCACCTCCGACTGTAGGTTCCCACTTCCCTGTTCTGACTGAGACTAAACAAGGACAAAGCCCCTCTGTACCTTTGATCTATGCCTACATAATAGAAACTCTCTTTTTAGTGAAAGGTTCAAACCTTCACACCAGCTGTGACATACAGCCTGGCTGCAGCAGTAAGGCAATACACGACGCCTCTGTTTGCATTTCCCTTACTTTTCCACACTGGCCTTTCTCAGCAACTGCCTCACCCTAAAGAAACATTTACTGCCTCACCTAGCTTTGTTACAAGAACCTGTTCTATAGGTTTTATGGCTAACATGGCCTTAAGTTACCAAGTGAAGTAAACCTCACTCCTGGCGCTTTCACTGTCTAAAATACTTTCTAAGCTTTGTTATATTGCTGGGTTTCCTTCCAGTTTCTGCCCAATGTTGCTTTTATCTGGCTGGAATAGCTACAGGTGCAACCTTCTTCGTGCCTCGAGAGAAGACAAGACTACTATGCAGGAGGACAAGGACTAATGGTCCTCGTTGTGGGACCAAGAGTTGGTGGGTGGCTGTTCTCCTGGCTCTATAAACAAGACTCAAATTCCCATATGGCTGCCCATGTATGCCGATTCTCATGCTCCAAAGAGCTGAGCACCAGAATGAAGTCCAACCCTTCTGTCGTTCGCTTGTACACAAGTCAACTTAAATGCATGAGGGTGCTTGAGGGAGGACTGTGGCTGCAGGAGACAGAAATTACTCTGTCTAGAAAATGTCGGCATGTTGAGAGACAACTGAACCTTGTGCCTGAGCACCCTAGGGCAGGCTCTGGCGTTCAGACAGTCTTGGTCCCCCTGGACCACATCCTCGTGCTTAGCAGTGCAACCCCACTGCATTCAGATAAATCTGGACATGAGGAAGGGGCCCAGATTTGACCCTTGCAGTGGACTACAGGACTGGAAGAGGTAACCTTCCGGAGCATTATGCATATGTTGATGGGAGGGTACCAGGAGACTATCTCCTTTTTGGCATCTCCAGGTGCACCAAGCAATCTATAGCATGGGATACGAAGTAGCTTACGAGCAAGGTTATTCCTTTTCATACACCATGGCAATGTGGGTTTAATAAACTGAACTTTTGCTAGGACTTAATGAAAATAAGGAGCCTGGGAATGATGTGCAGCCCTGTACAGTTAGAGCAGTGCTTGCATCACCACTTAAAGTCTTCTAGTGCCTCACCACCCACTCACCATTTCCAGGCTTGGCTCTTTCTGGACAGTTTTCTAGATTTCCTAAGCCTCAGTCTACACTGGACTCCAGAAATCATGAGTCACAGCTGACTAAAATGAGGGGTAGGATTACTGAAATTCACTGCCAAGTTTTAGCAGATTATATTGAGCTAGCTTTTTGGCTGCCTCCACTTTCATACCTAATCAATAGACTCCTACGGAAACCCTCCAGAGGTCTCACAGTCCTATCTTTAATTTTGGTTATTTGCAAATCCTTGGGCATGTAAGCAATCAGCTGGGAAGCAGTGACATGCAAAGTCAACCTCATGAATGGCTTTTCACAGATATAGGCTCAGAACCAGAATTGTTGCTTGTTCTCTGTACCCTGACATCATTGTACATCTCCCTCCTGCTTTCCTGCCTCACTGCTGCACATACAGTCTACAAATCCATACGTAGTGGCAATACCCACCCCACTACTCTACTGGCAGCTTCTGTGCAAATGAAATGCACTTTCCCAGTCTCAAATCACCAGGCTTGATAAGGCATTCATGCTGCATAGTCCTCTACATACATTAACTACAATGCATTTCGTATTCAGGACATATGCAGCAGCTCTGCACCCAGGAAGTCTCCAACCTGTGTTGGTTACTTCATGGATGAAAGGTGACCACTGAAAACCATCCAGTTCCTGTTGCCAACAGATCAGTTACATTAAAATCTTTAGTCAAAGCTGTTGGCAAGTCAGACTTTTTATCTCACGAGAAATTACAATGTTCTGAAATGTTAAGTTTTTCCAGTTCTTACTGAGAAAATACCGGTGATGTTCCTAAACCAAAACATGATTCAAAGGAGCTCCTGAGTAAAACTAAAGGATGAAAATTTCACTGTTGGAATTTAGATATGCAGAGGGCAAAAATTCACAAAATTCATTTCAGTATCAGTTGGCAGCTGCAAATGCTTTTAAAGAATGGAGCTTCAGGATTTCCTCAAGGAGGAGATGACCCTGCAGCTAGGCAGTACAAGCCTAGCAACTGAGCTAGCCCTCCTCTGCACACAGCGTCAGCAAATGGTCCACAGGCTTTGGAAACCAAGTTGCCCAAGGGGCTGCCTGGCACCGTAGCCTGGCAGACCTGGGTCACAGCCGGCCAGTGTCATGGTGCTCCTTGGAGTCACAGATTTCATGGCACGACGTGAATCTAAGTAGGCTGTTAAGGAGCTGGAAGTAAAGCTGGCAGGAAGCCACAAAGGCCAGATTGAAAACCTTCCTGCCAGAGAGGATTTCACTGCAAGAGCGGAGGAACTGACACATTTCCTTTCATGTTTTACTTTAAATGGAGACATGTTTCCAACAGAAAAGTCCCCCCAGGTTCCGTTATTGAAAGGCCTTGGAGCCTGATCTTGCAAACACTTTGACTCACAAATAATTTTCTGGAAGTGTGTAAAGTCACTGCATTACACTCTTCCTGCATTAGATACCCTTCGACTGCCCATTCGCAGGTCTGACTCCAAAGGTATTTCTCCCCCTACGGCTGACTCGGCAATGAACCGTCTCCGATGGTTCATCTGGCACGTGCTTGCCTTGTTTGCAGAGTCATAGCTAGCATGTAGTCATGCCACCCCCTTGAAACAGCACTCAAGACATGAAGCAGATGTAGCTACATCTGTGACTACACCTCCATGAAGCAATATACGCTGGCTACTTACAGCATATTCAAACTGCAGATTAAAATCCCGGTTGTTTGCTTGAAGTTGTCTCTCTTCCTCTGTAAAGAAGAGGAAACACATCAGAAACGCTTGAAGGTACAGTCAATACAGTCGTAAATGAAGCATCAGAAAAAGTAAGCAGAGCTGCCACAAGGCAATGTCACCAGGAATCTGTCCTCTGTGTAACCGCCCCATGTCAGGGAACTGAAGAGGCTGGGGACACTGGTAGAGCAGCACTGTGGACTGGTACCATAGCACTGTAAGCCCATGCTCCAAATCTCCTCTGCATACATCCCCCTGCAATGCCAGCACTGGTTTTACAGGTTGTTCGCCTTCTCCTGGATAAGAATTACCATTCAACTAGTGGTGCTCACTATTCCTGCCCTGCTCCACCTCTTCCCCCTGAAGCCTCTGGGGCTGTTGCCAGCAGCCTACTGTTAGTGACCTTACCCCAGTACAAGTACATCTCCCAGCATGATCCCACAGATGGGACATCACCACCATAACTACCATGAAATCAAAAACTACTGGAAGGGATTTCAAAAAGTCATCATAACTATCCTCTACATCAAGACAGGGTCGCACTCCCAGTAAATGTCCTAGAAAGCTCCAGTGATGGCTGTTCTTCAGGCTGTCTATTCCAGGACTGCAGTGTCCTTCCCCTGGGGGAGTTTTTTTCCCCATTATCTGGCATAAAACTCACTACTTCAATTTAAACAAATTGTATCTTCTCCTGGGATGGTCAATGGTACTCTTCTGCTCCCCTTCAGTTCTTTGTTGTACTTGCCAAGGGCACAGAGCACAGACAAGTTCATTACGTATTGAAGGCTGTTACGCCTTACTGTCGTCTTCTCTTCCCAAGGGTAAGCCACTCCAGTTTCTTCAGTCACTTCTTATGGGTCAGTCTGTCAGAAATAGCATCACTCTTGCTGCTCTCCAGTGGGCTTCCCAGCTAGTTCACCTCATTCTGGATGTGCAGTGGCCAAAATGGGCCATAGCTTGCAGCTAAGGCCTTATGAAAGCTGACCAGAGCACAAGAGACACTTCACCTATCTTGTGGACAATGCATATTTGACATGGAACTTCACCTAGAAGTAATTTAAAATAATATCCTTATGCACCACCAGCATGCAGCTGACGGCATTCCAGAATATGATCCATTTTGGCAGGTCCTTTCTGGCAGAGCTGAGGCCTCACCAGGCAATGCAAATCTTTCACTTGCCCTTGCTGAACTGCATTGAAATTTTTTCAGACTATTTCTCCAACTAATCAATTATAATCCTATCTTTCAATGCACTTGTAGCTCCTGCCAGCGTGGTACCATTCGCAGATTTACTAAGTGTGTTCTTTATTCTGCCAGCCAAGATGTAGAAGAAAGTATTGAATACCAGACTCAGATATACCCCTGATGAACCTCTCAAGTTTCATAATCAGTCATTGATAACTATTGTCAATGGTTTGTTTGGGTTTTTTTTCTGAAAAGTCTGGCACTCACTCTATGGTGATTTTATCTTGAGCATGTATCTCCTGTTTACTTGTAAAAATGCCACCAGTGACAGTCAAGATACATGACAGCTATCTAAAGCTTTTTCACTAGCCCTCTGGCTACCACTAACACAAAATTAATTTTGGTTTGATGCAGTTTTTCAGGACTGCTGGCTGTTAATCATCTCTTCCCCACACAGACACTTCTAGTTACTTTGAAGTGGTTTGTTGGATTGTTTCAACCTTTACCCAAGTAGTGAAGCCAATATATCTATAATCACTCAGCTTTTCTTTTCCCCTGTTTCAGCATAGATGCTATGCTTGCTGTTCTCCCAGTCTTCTGAACTTTGCCTGTCTGTGCACCAGAAACTCTCAAAGGAAGCATTGCTCCAGGCCATGCTCTACCTTATCTAGCCAACCTCCTCCTTTTCTATTCCAGCCCCAACCCCCCTGCTTCTCCTCTGGTTACGGCAACTATTATGTTAGATGTCTAAAGAAAAGAAAAGAAAAAAAAAACCAAAAACCACCAAACCCAGATTTCTTAGCATTATTTGCTAGGCCTTTTTCACTGAGTAGCAGACATAAACTGCCTTTGATCTCCCTCCTACTAGAAGGGTTACAGAACCCCTGAGATCCCAGCTCTTACAGAACAACTTTTATTGCCCTTTATGTCCTCAATAGCTTTTTCTCGCTTTGAGCCTTTGCCACACAGTTTGTGCTGGATAAAACAAGCTGCTTTGCACCTTCTAGAGACATGCTGCTTCTGACGGAAGTGAAGGAGGAGCTTGTGATTTCACCATTTCACTCACTCTTTCCCTGGAAGATAACTTATACCTGTGCCCTTAATATCAATTATTTAAGGAAACGACAGATCTGCTTAATTCTCCCTCCACCCCAGATTTCCTTCCCATGAGATCTCAGTTACTAGTTCTTCATATTTACTGAAGATTTCCTTCTTGAAGTCCATTTCAAACACTTTGCTATTGTCACTTTTTCCTAAGTATCATACTGTCATTTCATAATCATTCCCTTTTACACTCCCGCCTGCTTTCACAGGAGCAGCCAGCTCCTCCCTGTTGGAGGGAGTCAGTTCTGGAACAGCCTCCTCTGTAGCTCCAAAAAATTACCCACCTCTGCACCAAAATGTTGTGCCAGCTGAACAGGTCTTGTTCCCCTACGCTCCCCTCCAACTCTGCCTCTGCATAGTTAGAATTCCTCATTTACCACCATGCCCTGTCTCTCAGAAAACTGTAGTATTTTATTTTATTTTTTTTTCACAAAAGACTGCCCTTCTTGGTTTGCTGTGCCTGTGTTCTTTACCCTCGTAGCATTACTCACAGATCTGTGATTTGTTCATCTCTTTCTTCACACTGGACCTCAGAGCACATGAACATACAAGGAAAACATCTCTTCCCTTGCCACCTCTGCTACCCTTCCAGAATAAGCTTTATTCTCTTCTAGTAATATTCTAGCCTCATGAGTTATACCAGCACGTGTCTATTATACCTATTAAATGATGTGTTAAGACATCTAGTTCTTCCTGTTTATCCACTCTTGCATTAGCAAGCGTCTAAACTATTCAGTGCATTGAACTGTTATCCTTCCTCTTTTCCCTCCAATAACCCTGTAAATAACACAGCATCCCTAATTTTTAAGCCCCTTTTCAGATCACCGTTTTTTTGGTTTCTGTCTGTGGACTCTTTTCATCAAGCCCTCTAATCACTAATGTAAAGCTGTGTTTGCAGGTAAATGTGCTTTTCCCTTTCTTCAAGCACATCTAGCTGTGTCAGACATTTCCAAATCAGCTCCCATCTGCCCTGACTGTGTGATTCAGACCAACCACAGAGGCTTCATTCAAGACCCTCAAAGTGCTTAATCCTTCACTGCTTTCCTTAGACATGTTTTCCTCATCTTTCACAATGGGGAGAACAATGTACAGAGAGATCAGAGCAACTCGTCTAGTGTCCCAGAGGAAAACAGAAGCAGAGCCCAAGAGGTCCAGGCTTGCAGGTCTTCAACTATTGTCTACGTGCCCCTTCAGGAATTTTCCCGAGAGCAACCGGTATTATCAAAGCAGACGAAAGATAAAGCTATTTGTTAAAAACAGAACTTCCCAACGCTCGCACATTTCCTCCCATACAGTCAGTGCTACTCTGGTCCTCTCCCCAGGGGCTCCAAGTCTAGTCCTGGAATAAAGACCACAGAAAAGATAAATGGCTTTAACGTAAATCGGAATCGATGACAAAGCCTGAAAACCTACCGGGCTACAGAACCATGTTTGCAGAGCGTGTGCTGGTCCTGGGAAGGGCAACCGACAGGCAGGGGCAGAGCTATCTACACGCACCATGGGCTTACGTGGAGCAGTGCAAGCAAGCCAAAGACCTGTGGCGACCCTGAAACGAAAGGCTGAGCACTTGCAGGGCACAACATTGTCCATGCTGCTCACAGCAGAGAACACCATCGCCCATGCTGCTCACAGCCAGCAGGTCTGCCCAGCTGCCTCGCCAGAAGGAGCTATGGAAACGCGTGATGGACAGAGAGGCACAAAGACATACAGAACTGCTAATCTGGGCTGGAGCCCTTTGGGTATCTACTCCCTTGCCAGGACATGAGACACAGGATACACGGCAGAGCCTCGGGGTCACACAGTAGCTTTCGAGAGGCTCTAAAGTCCTCAATGCGGACCTTGAGGGGACTGCACACAGAAACAGCAAGCCAAGTGCTGCTGGTAGCAGCTGGAGGTGCTGTGAGGTCCTTTGCTCTTCCCAGGGCTCACTGGGGGCGTGAGGAGCCGTCCCCCTTTCCGAGCCTGACCCCCAGGGTCTGTGCAGCCAGGGAGAGGCACTTGACACATGCATTTGAATTCAGGGATCTCCAATGCTCCTAAAAAGAAACCACGTGTGCACCTGCTCCAGTGAGGAAAGGAGCCTGGCTTCTCACCACGGTGAGAGATGGAGTCTCCAAGAGGAATGACTTCTGTGAGACAGAGAAATAGCTGCAAACCACTTAGGGCTGGCACAGGAACATGAAGCAGTGGGACATAAACCAGCAAATGAAACTCACTCAAGGCATTGCTCTCCTGTGCCTGATCATATGGTATCTAACAGGCAGGCTTTCTAGGACATCCCATTTCGGAAGGCCAGCTATGACCTGGTTCAAAACTGAACAGAAGGTCTCTGTCCTGGCGTAGCCATCCGTCCCTCTCAGAGTCGGTGTCCCCAAAGGCCAAAATATGAGGCTAATTTCTAGTGGCAAGATTTTCATTTTCCCTACTGGATAAAAGCCGATACCTTTGGCTAAAGCAAGAACAACCACAACTAATTGCAAAGGGTGCCTCATCCAACAACATCAGCAAGCAGAACTTTCTCTCCTCAGGCTACACCAAAGGCGAACCACAGCTGACCACATGCACAGGGCAATGGTGACTCAGTGGTTTTATTTTTACCAACAGAGGAGAGTGAAGTCCTACTGCTGTGTCTCCTAAACCAGCGGTTCTCAACTCTGATAGACCAGACAACTCTGACTTGTTTCTGAAACTGTTTGGACAGAAATGAAGCCTCTTGGATGAGCACAATAAACAAAATTTAGGGCAAGTCAAGCATTACGCTAGCTATGCCTGGAAACCACAGCTCAGGGTATTTTGGCTGTAGACCCAAACACGCATGTCTTAGCATGCCCTGTTGATTCTAAAAGCATTGAGGAAAAAGGGAGGGGAAACCTGAAGGGCTATCAGATGAGAAGTTTTTCGTATCTTGAAACTTTTTTATATCCCTAAGAAACTCAAACTTTCTGCTTCTGCAAACTGCAGTCAAAAATCACTTGAAGGAAGGAATGGGATTTGTGCTCCAAGTTATCATTTCACTGCCACTGAAAACTATTTTAAATTATTCATCAGTGGAAACTCGGCGTACATAAATGTGGCTTAGTGCCCAGTTCTTGGTCTAACCACTGAGACCAAGTCACTGGGAAAGTGGCTGTTTTCTCAGGCAGACAGATTTAGGAGCTAAACCACAGAATAACATCTGTATTTAATAAAATTAAACCCATGCCAAAAATCAGCTATAAATGTTACTGGCCAGCCTACCAGCCTTCCCCATTTGGGACTGCTGCACGGAAAAGTCCTGCAAAAGGTTAGATTCAAGATCTGGTCAGACAGCCTGGAAATTTGTTCCTGGTTTATGCTAAGGAGCATGTGCCAAGAGCAATGCTTTCAACAGGCTGTTGGAAAAGTTTTGTAGGTATTAGGTCTTGTGGCTCCAAGAAACAGGAGGTTAAGATCTGCCTGGTTTTGCCAAGTCATACACAAACTAGGGCCTGATACCTCATGCATGAAACGAACGCAGCCCAATTAGGGGAGTGTCGGTGTAACTAAGCCTGACAACAGAACAGAGACAACATAAACTCTGTAAAAATAATGATCTCTACTCCACCCTTTAAACAAGCAACCTCAAAAGCCCGAACGCTGCCCTGGACCAGCTACAAAGAGTGGCCTCCAGGAGCTGAGCGCCTCTCCTCAGCTTCCCTTGCAGTGTGGCTCTCGGCAAAGCTATTAACCTTACCAATACTAAGTTGTGAAAGCTGTAACATGGTTATTCTGCTCCCAAGGGCACATATCTGACTTCCTGCGACTGTAATTCAGGTCTGCCCTGCAAAAGGCTATAGGAATTCTCAGAAGACCTCCACCAGTCGCAGCACATTTTTTGTTTCAAATCTCATGACGTGCCTCTTTCCACTGTGTCCCATCTCCCTCCTACTTTTCTTGAGTCTACTTTTGGGCACCTCATCATCATTGTGTGACCCAGCACAAGTGCCACCCAGCATCCAGCACCTGGGCAATCACCCACCTCTTCGCACCAGAGGAATCGTAGCCCGTATTGCTGGTCTTTGCTGGACTCTGTGTGCACAAGGAACCGCAGTCTGCCACGGTGCGTTGGTACCTCTATCCTCCCCGCAAAAAACAGAATTACAGTGTCCACTGAAAAGCAGCTCCATGGGAGAGGGCAAGTCATTGTACACTGTATTAGGCAATTAAAATTGCTGCTCCTAGGGAGGTCGTTATACAAGCTATTAGCCTGAATCTCCTTTCACCTTAAAGCAACAATTTCCCCTTTCTGCAATCATGAGAGATGAACAAAGCACGCAACAAGTTTCTTGATTTGCAGGCACTGTACCAGGGCAGAGTCACTGCTGTTGGGTCAAAAAGAACAGGACTATCTATGTTTTATAGCAGCGATCTCATGTGATTTCACATACATAACACAGCAGTGCCTTGCTGGGTTCAGAGCTGCACCGAGCGAACTCTACCCAAAACCAAATTCAGGGATCTTTACCCGACAAATTCAACATTTAATATGGATTAGAGGTTAGGTGGGTGGGTGAAGGGAAGAGCCATATGACAGGTCTGAGGCTCACACTGGTTAAATATCTGTATTTCACAGCCAGTATGGGACACAGACAAAAGCCAAACCCTTATCACCCGAGAGTCACCCTAACACTGTAACCTGCTTGGTGCCGGCGTGCCAGCTGCTCTGCAGCATGAAACCGAAGCCCATCCCTGCCCTGAACCCCAGCCAAAGCCTGGCAGGCTGCAGCAAGCATGGCTGGGGCAGGAGGAGTGGTGAGAACCTGGTGGGATGGAAACAGGGAAAGGGAAGGTCACAGCCAACCCTGCTCAGAGCAGGAACATGCCTAGCTGTGTGGCAAACAAACGTGTTTTTTATTATTGACTCAAAGGAAGGGCTCTCCAGGGTTTTGTGTTACCAAACTGCACATTTTTTACGTGTAGATGCCTCTTCCTCTACAGAGCCTGCTGTAGCTGCTGTGGCTGGAGAGCATTTATGCTGGCAATCACATGCATTTTCATCTCTGAAATGGACTAGCTTGTACTGAGTATGGGGGATTTAATTTAACAAAAAAAAAAACCACCAAACTGCAGCAAGACCATTCAGATACACCACCACAAATGGGTTTAGCCCCTCTACTCTGCTCTCATGAGACCACACCTGGAATACTGTGTCCAGCTCTGGAGCCCCCAACATGAGAGGGACATGGAACTGTTGGAGTGGGTCCAGAGGAGGGCCATGAAGATGATCAGAGGGTTAGAGCACCTCTGCTCTGAGGACAGGCTGAGGGAGTTGG
>VYXH01006732.1:24291-35555 GCA_013397275.1 Burhinus bistriatus | reverse complement strand
CATATCTCCATTTTCATACATCACATGTAAGGTCTGAAATAAAAAATCTTGAGGGTGAACTAGAATTATTTCTGCCCAGGTCCAGTAAACTTTAAATATGAGGATAAAGTTCAATATTAGATCCTGCCTAAAAGCAGTATTTGATATTATCACCATAAGGAGAGAGAAAATAAGAAAAGAGGTCCCCGGAAGGACCTCTCATCTTTGCCCAGTGTGTACTACACCTGTGGTCAAACAACACTCTTGGTCCACAGGCCTGGAAGAAGTGCTAGATAACCTTAAAATAGAAAATATTCCCTTTTAGGTTATTCTGGGAAGGGACAGAGGCTGCCTCGTCTCTCCCTTTCCCTGTCTCCTGCAATAATATCTGTTCTGGTTTTCCTTCGCTTCCTCCTCCCGGTGATGTCTCACTCACCTGCCTTGGCTCTGGGCAAGGGGTGGGGGACTCACCACATCTCAGAAATGCCTTGCCACAGATGATTTCTCAAGAAGCATCTACCTCTTTCCATGTTTGCTTTCAGTCCACTTTAGAATGAAAGTAGGCATTTTCCAAATATATTAGCAGTGGAAATTCTGTCTCTTCTTAATTTTGGATAATTTTAATTTTGAATTTTTTTTTTTTCCAATTTGGTTTAGAATTTTATATCACTTTGTATGCTGGTTTTTGTAATAGTAGTTCACAGTATTTTGACCAATATCAGCATGCCAAATAAAGCAGCTGAAATAGTAATTTATTTTTATTTTAAAAACTAGTGTGACAGTGACTGGCTGGCACATATAATTTCCTTTACTAGAAAACACTGTCTCCTAGCCATGCTGGTAATGCCACAGCTTGACACAATTGCACATGTTGTTAATAACAGTGATACACAGTGATAGGAAGTGATGTAAAAATCATAAAAATAAATACAGCTCCGAAACAAACTTTGAGAAGTTTTTCAATTCACAGTTATTTCCCTCATGGGAAATTATGTAAAAATAAATATATTTTTCTTACTCAATGTCTGTTGTGGTAAGACATTTCCTATCAGATCTGAATGGGAGTCCCAGAAGGCAGCCAAGCTTCATGTCTGTAAGGCCAGTCTCAGGCTGCCTTCTCCATAGGGAGCAGCTACCCCTGCCAAGCTCTGCCCGGAGCCTGGCTGCTCAAAAACCAGCTGCCCTGCAGAGCAGGCTGCCCCTAGCAGCAAGAAGGAAAACCCATTGGAGCTTTCCAAAAGCCTTGCTTCAATTTATATGCTTCCTCTCACAGAGGCGCTAGGCTGGGCTTACGGAGACAAAGCTGCAGCAATGACCGTTCTTGCCATTGACTGGAAGCACACACCCTGGGATAAGGTTATTGGTGTAGATGAGTCCGCCCTGTTCCCTGTTTCTGTTTGTTTCATAGATGGTACTTGACCATTCCCATCCTCAAGGTCCAAAGATCCAGTGCTGAGTTAAGCTGCCATGGGATCAAGCCAGTGGCCAGAGATGTTCCACGTTTACCAGCCATTGTCAAGGCATGATTCTTATTTCTCCCCACACATTCCATGAACCAAAAGTCTCCTCATTCCTCTTTGTTTCTTCAATGTCCATTGTAGGTTAAACCTCATTGTAAAAGATCTCAGGCATCTTTTCCACAGAAACACTACTGTGTCTTATCTAAAAGATGTACTTCCCCACTTCAGCTTGAAGAGCTTCACTAAGGTTCAGTTGTCTAGGAACTGTTTTCCTGCAATACTTTTTGTGTGTCTGACATGACACCACGTATTACTGCTCTGTGGAGCTGTGTTTTGGTTACATTCCTGATTCCTTGTACATAAACTTGAACATAAAACTACAAAAACATGATTCTTATCTCCAAGAAATTTAGGCCATGTAACCTGTCTCCTTAAACTATACCTATCCTGAAAAAACTCTCCTAGTTTTGCCTGCACCTCAGCTCATGTGAACACAGCCATATTGCTGGGGAGAAACTGCAAAATACTACTGGTTCTCATGGGAGCAATCCTGATCCCAGTTTCAGCAGCTGGTGCCTGAGGTAATCCATTCCCTCCCATGGAAGTCATATCACAAGCATGGCTCTTCAGTAAGGTTAACTGTCATCCAGCTTTGTTTCTGGAATGTAAATTTGGACTTTCCATGAGCAATACTGTCCCTCCGAGATGAGTGCATGGGATGTTCCCCACAGAAGAGCTGCGCCTGCTCTCAGGCAGCGCAGTCCTAAGGACCTTTACAAACACAAAGGCTTGTAAACTGTTGGATCAAAACAGCACTTCAACCCTGGCATTTACTCCAGTGAAATGCTTGCAAGGAGCAATCATAGCCCGTTCAGCTTTTGGGCTGCAACACAAAAGAATTACAAATAAAAGGGGAGGAAAAAATGCTCTTTTAGCTTCCTGTTATGAAAGCTGCTCATTCCCTGATCACCCCAGCTTCCCTTATCCTTCTCTGAACTTCCTCCGGTTTGAATTCATTGGTTTTGAACTGGTGATCAAAAGCGCATAAAATGTGACAATAAATTATCTTTCCCCATAAGGTATGATGTTTATATCTAGGAAGATGTGAGTTTCTTAGACACTTGGTTGAAGGGATAGATGAACACTTTTCAGCTAAAACCTAGATACAAGGCCAGGCAGGCAAAATACAAATTTTTCCTAATATAGCAACATAATCTTTTTGATAATCAGAACAGCTACTGCTTTACAAGTGGGGGTCCCCTGGGTGGACGGCAGCTCACAGACAAACCTGTGCTCCCTCATCTCCAAAGCCAAGATGGAGAAAGAGACCTCGGGCTGGCAGAAATTCTTCCCTGGGAGCAATCACAACCTCCTCTCCTGGGACTATCACAGCAGCCGACGGATGCCCCTGCCCTAACACCAGGGCTCAAGGTCTGCCCTGCACCAGGAAGGGGAAACGGCAGCACAGTTGCAAAAATAAACCCTTGGGAAAAAGCTATTCAGTCTTCTGAGCTCAGGGAGGTTGGCAAAAAAATAATTTCATGTCAAAATATAAGTAGGGCACTAATCTCTGCGTTCCTCACATACAGGGAGGAACACCCTGGAAAGGAAAGGTTAGAGACTTTCTTTCTTCACAGCGTCTCCAGACATGGATCCAGAGATTGCACCCTGGGCCTGGAGGTGAAGTGATAAAACAGGAGACTCAGTTCAGTGGCTCCTGCTCCAAAGCCCTGGTGCTGATGAAGATGCCCCCTAAGAGGCTGCAGGAAGCTGGCCCACTTTAAGGGTACACTAGTAGACCTCCAGCTGGACTTCTTCCAAACATTCATCTCTGCAGGGATTTCTGCTGCAAAGCCTAGTGAGGAGCATGCTGCAGAGGATGGCTGCTTCCTATCTCCACACCCATTTATTTGGGTGCCCCGTGGAGCTCACAGGGAGGGAATTATGCAGGCTTTGGTTTCTCCTCCAGCGTTAGGTTTCCCCTCAGCAGCTTCTGGCGTGCTCTCAGGGTGCATCTCTGTACTTTGCTCTCCTTCCTACCTCTCATTGCAGGGAATATCCAGACATTGCCATGAACACACTTCACCATCAAAAGCCTGCATCAGACCTTCATGCTGACTTGCTTCTAGTATATTTTATAAACTGCTTGAGAGAGGGCACTATGCATTGCTCCTCTGCCCGCTCCACCAAGAGATCCTTTTAGAAAGGACACCAAAACCCAACTTCCCCAAGCCAGTCATGTGCCATGACAGAGCACAAACTTTGCAGCCTGTTCCCTTTCAGATGTCCCCCCGTTCACTGGCACACAATCCGCAGCACTCCGCAGGAAAAGTAAAGAAAGTGTGCCTTCCTTTTCCTGCTCTGCAGGTGTAAGACGTGCTCCCAAGCATGCTCTCAAGGGCTTGCACGTGTGCTGTATTTACACTCCTTAGGTTGTGACCCATGACAATGGCATTACCAGACTCCACTCACCTTTCAATTTCTTCTTTCCAAATTTTAATCCGAATAGAGACATCCCAAAACTTTATTTTAGTCCAAATCCATGGAACTTCTGCAAGAGAAAAGAGAAAGTAATTCACAATGGGGGTTTCTCGTCCTGCAGCCTGACGTGATGCAGCACATACATGTAATTCTGTGTCTGTAAAATGGAGAACCAAACTCCTAAGCACTGTGGCCAACAGCTACAGTTTATCACGTAGTGTGTTTTAAAATGCAAAACCAGCTCAGGTTTGCAAGCTGTACTGTATCAGCATGGGCCACCGTACCTTGGACGTTTTGATCTGTTCATGTCCTGACATGGCACAAAGAAGGGGCCAGTGGAAGAGAGACTGGAAAGGACGTTCCTTATATGAAAAGGAGAAATACATGCACAGGGCTTGTACTTAAATTACAGAGGAACTGCGTGACTATGCAGAGCAAGACCAGCCTCCCTGAAGAGGGGGAAGCAGTGGGAAATACTGATTTCCTGTACATCTGCCTGTGCTCAACGTGTGCTGGCTCACCCTCTGTCCATCTGCTGGTCACCCTCCATGTTCGGGTGGACTAACCTGTATGGCTCTGAGTAAAATTTCTCCTCTGCTGGCTGCAGACTTCCTGGCGCAGAAGCCTAAAGCCAGGCACCAGAAATGCATTTAAGGCACTGAATATATCCTGATATGCAGGGGAATCGAGCATTAAACAAAATCACATCAAAACCTGTCAGCAATGAAACTTTCAGCGTGCCAAGCATCAGACAGTTTATTTAAAGTGCTTAATGTTGGTGCTGACAGCCTGCAAATATCCGTGAGCATGGGAAAAGCTGCCACTGCCTGGGATGCCCGGCTGATGGGGAGCCTGAATCAACAGAATTGCTGTACCAGTTGCTTAACTGGCCAGTGGAGCCAAGCTGAGACATTTGAGGGAATCGTAATCTGTCTAGAACAAGTTTTCTAGGTGACAGGATGAAGTTTTTGCACTTTATTCTATTCTATCTGGGCAAAGCAAGGGTGTCGAAGGAGACAAGTATAGCAAATACATCATATTTTGGAAACACACAAATGCGAATACGGCCTATGCCACTGCCCAAACGCAAGCTTTATACAACATCACAAAACCAGGCCCAGTGCAAGCTTGGGCTTCAGGTCTTTTCGGAAAATGAAGGTAAACTTGAAGGAAAAGCCTACAATCATTGCATAGGTCAAACATCTCTGTGCAGATCTCTATTCCAGATGCTAAAGCAAAGCTATATTTAGCAATTCAATGAGCCTGAGATAAGGCAAAGAGCAGCAGGTGAGCTCCAGCCAGCGAAGTGCTGCACACCCTGAGCACAGCACAGCCCTGGCACGGCACGGCACTCCCTGCCGCTCACCGTGGTGTTCGGGAGCCCCTCTGTGCCCACTGTGCTTAAAAGAGATCCTTTTCGATTCACTCACATGGAGCTGATAGTTTCTGCTCACCAGAACAAATGCTTTGGCAACACCGCTCCCCAAAATTTCCCCTGTGCATGGAGCTAAACCACTTAAAGTTACCATATTCAATGTCACAACCTAAAGCTTTCTCAACCCTGCTGACCAACCTTACTTTCCACCCCTAACTGACCTCAGTCTACCATTTCCAGCATATTTCTTTCATGTTTTAGAATTACTATTATGTCTTACAAAACCCTCCTAACTAGGACTGAGAGCTCCCCATAAGATGGTGGGAGGAGGAAGACATGCTACCCACGCACCCAGAGTAAAGACCTCAGAGTTCCTAGAGCACCAGGAGCCACAGATCTGATAGTCACTGTCCACTGGCAGCACAGGGATGCAAAAGGTTGGCTGGTTGTAATCATCATACAGCTATACTGCTGAACTCTGGATTTTGCTGGATTTGCCAAATGTTTTAGAAACGCTGTCGGCAGCTCCCAAACCTCTCCCAGCTGTGTACTCAATTGACAAGGCATATAATTTCAGCAGAGGGGAAAAAAGGATGTTTATATTTGTGGGGGAGCAGAGAAGAGAGGGTGGTTGTAAGACTTCTTTCAGCAGTAATAACACGAAACAAACAATAGAGTTAAGATCCACATCTCACAAAAACCTGAAACTTCCTTCAGCTCTGACACATGGCTTTTGTTAATTACTGTGGTTCTTTAATCACTGGTTTCTGGCGTGACCACAGTATGACAACAATACACTGCTTTGGCATGGAGGGCATCTTTACTTCCTTCAGTTTCTCAGTGCATTTGATTAGGACTTCGTTCATTGAACATCTTCACTCAGCAGCAAATTTAAGTAACGATCATGGCCAGTGCAAATATCCTTACAAGCTCACCATTCCCATAAAACCTTGTCTTTTAGGGCAGACTGGGGTGATAACTTTGCCATTTCCATTTGTACCAATTACCTCTCTGGTAAGTCATTTCCATCACACAGATTTAGCATACTTGGTTAAAGCCCAGGAGTTGTAAATCCTTCCCAAGCTGACCTGATCCTTTATGCAAAACTCAGTTCCTGGCTTGCCCAAACCACAGTGTCGTTTGAGAATGTGTCAGTATTCAGTGGGCACACACACGATGGCATTAAGGGCTTGACACACCCCTGTTACACTGAGGTGTACCCTGTATTTTCATAATATTGCAAATGTCTCCCTTTGCTGCTTTGTTATTGACTCACACATCTAATCCTTGTACTCCTTTACCTAGCAAGCCATTCTCACGCTGGCTACAGCTTCTGTCTGTGCCTCTGCTCACACCCCCATTTGTGCCAGTACACCGTCATACCTCCAGGAGTCTCTTCTCCATCTGACCATGGGCTGCAAGTATGAAAACAAACCGAAGCAGTTGGTGGTGGAGTTGTCCCTTTTGGTGGTTCTCCAGGTACTGCTCCCATTTGTGTTAGTTATCACAGCTTCTACAGGCAGATGTGGTCTGTTGGCTGACCTCGGCTCTGCCGGCCTTTCAGTCCCAGGTCTTTTTCTTGGGGTATTTTGGACTCTCAATCCTACCTGCAGGGTCCAACATCTTTGCACCTGTATTTATCAACGATCTCCCTCAGGGTATTTGTTTTCCCGGATTCCACTTGTAACCAAAATGCATGTCCCTGTTCAGTTTTCTTTAATTTTTTTTTTTTTTTTTTTTTTTTTTTTTTTTTTTTTATTTTTTGTTTTTTTTTNTGATGTTTTCTTTAATTTTTTTTTTTTTTTTTTTGCTTTGCTCTATTTTTTAAATCTGAGATTCTGTTTCTCTTCCAAAATTGCAATGATGGGTCTTCAGCCTCATATCACTCACAGACACTGCTACAGTTTTAACTTCCCTTTGTGCTTTCTGAAAAAAAATTATCTCTCTCGTGTTTAATTTTCATGTGGTGTGAAGTACTTTTCAGATTTTGGTAAGACACTTTCACAGCCTTCTATTCCTGAATTAATTGAAAACCCATAAAACACACGAAAGCTTTCTATAGTCAGAAAAATGACAATTTCCTGTTTGCCTTCATTTTCCCTGGCACGAGCCATTTTCAGAGGCAAAGCGAAGCACTGCTTCAATCTCCTCAAGTTACCTTCCACACTCTTTGTTGCCCTTCTGGACTTTTTTTTGTTGTTCCATTTTCTGCTTGATTATTTTGTGATTTTTTTCATTTCTGTTTACTCCGGGCACCCTGCGCTGTTCAGTGATCAACGGGGGCTCACATATTTGAGTAACCACGCAGGTCCAACTCCTCTGCGTAACAGGACATGTGTTATTTCCCCATGTTTCCAAAGCCTATAGCAAAAATTATTTAAAGCTCAAATTCCTAGTTCCTCATTTATGGGAATTTGGGGGTATAAGCTAAGAATAAATTATGCCCTCTCACTATAGGAAGCTTTTGTACCTACAGTGCTCTACAGACTGTCTAGCTAGGGCTTACACTTCTGCAAAGACAATCCACCTGTTTTATGGCTACTGACAGTTTAATCATGGGCTCTGAGCACTTTAATATCCACAGCGAGAAGCTACTTTGATGGGTCTTAAATAGGGAAGGGATGCTTTCTCGCAAACCAAGCTCAGCCTTATTTAAGAGAGACAAGAGCCAGATTTGGCTTGAGAACACAACTGCAAAGCTCTTCCTGCACAAGGTGCAGGTTGCAATGAGCTACAGCACGTGGAAGTTGCAAGGGCCACAGCCCAATCCAAAACTGTGCCTCGCTAAGGGCTGTGCTGCAAACTAGAGGTGGAGGGACTCAATTCCCACCACTGCAGTGACGAGTAGCAAAATGAGAAAAGACATGGCACAACTCAGATGAATGGGGAGCAGATGTTGCAGATGGAAAACACAGCTAGTTCCTTGGCCCTGTTTCTCTGGATGTAGCTACATGATACATCAGATTCAATGGTAGATACGAGTTAGAAAATACTTGATGCTTCTGCTCCCATCACCTTGTTCCCAGACTCTGTGAAATCATCCATGTTAAATACAATCGTTTTTGGAAGGGTTATTTTAATCCAGATCATGGGGTGTAGTTCAGTACAGACCAAAATTCCTGCCCAAGCAGTGGTTGTAGCAGACCTGAGGGGGCAGCGAATTGTGCCGTAATACTAGAAGCAAGCACCCAGCATCCAGGAGAGTTAGGCAGGAGAACAAGATTTCTCCAGTCAGTTTTGCCACCAAACACAGTGTGGTACATATGCACCCTATAAAGATTAAATAGCCTGTCCAGGTAAAAATTCAGAAAGTGTACCATGCCTCCACTCACCAGCTTTCCATGTCAAGTCAGTTTTTGCACATAAGCAAGATTTATAAGTTAAATTTTTTTTAGTCTATGTTCAGCTGATGTAACAACCACCCATTCCCACAAGTCTTAGAACTTTTTTAGGGTTTCTTTTTTTTTTTTTTTTCAGGCTAAAGCACTGAATACCCAACCAATGGCTCAGTATATGAGAAAGTAGATCGCAAGCACTGGGCATCGTGACAGACAAGGTTCAAGAGTGCCTGTGCTGCCTTGTGCTCTTGGTGGAGTAACAATGTTAAATAACTATGAGATAAACCAAATCTAAGTCCCTAAATTTTGAACACATATAACTTTAAACTGGATTTGGAAGCACAACTGGGAAAATGTTAAGGGTTTAAAATACATTAGGTCCTCAAACTGCCTGTTTTCTCCATGCCTTAGTTGCACGCCTAAGGGGGTGCACATGTGCCATGGTTTCACTTGGGAAAGAGTTAACTTTTTTACCAGCAGCTGGTATAGTGCTATGTTTTGGATTTGGGATGAGAAATACTTTTGAAAGTGCACCGGTGGTTTTGGTTGTTGCTAAGCTCTCAAGGCCTTTTCTGCTCCTCACATCGCCCCACCAGCAAGCAGACTGGGGGGGGCACAAGAAGGTGGGAGGGCACACAGCCGGGACAGCTGACCTCAACTGACCAAAGGGATATTCCATGACATACGACATCATGCTCCGTATATAAAGCTGGGGGAAGAAAAAGGAAGAGGGGACATTCAGAGTGGTGGTGTTCATCTCCCCAAGTAACTGTTACGTGTGTTGGCGTCCTGCTTTCCTGGGAATGGCTGGACACCTGCCTGCCGATGGGAAGCACTGAATGAATTTCTTGTTTTGCTTTGCCTGTGAGCACGGCTTTTGCTTTACCTATTAAACTGGCTTTATCTCAACCGACGAGTTTTTCCTCACTTCTACTCTTCTGATTCTCTCCCCCATCCCAACTGGGGGGATGAGCGTGCGGCTGCATGGTTCTAGTTGCCCGCTGGGGTTAAACCATGACAACATGCTCAGGTGCTCGAGCAGGAGAGTCACGATCACTCCCAGGTGTCACAGAGAAGGACATCATGGTTGGTGCAATGTTTGCTAATGCTCTGGCAAGAACAATGTAAAGACCTGGCACACCTGGCACAGACTGACCTTGTATTGTGCCACACAAAGGCATGTTTGCAAAGGACCCCCTTTAAACTTCTGGTGTATTAACTATTTCAGTCAAAGTGGTCATTTTTTGGTTCCAAAGAGTATGATGCATTTGCTTTCACCTACAGAAAGCAAACACAAAAATTTCAGCCATTAGAAATAATTAGTACTAATCATCTTTTAACATTTAAATAGATTAGCATTTGTATTTCTCCACCCCTCCTTACATCCTCTTGTGTTTGAACACCTCAAGAGCAAAACAGGGAGTAGCATGGGCTGTACAACTCCCTGCTTTGCAAGTGAGGAACATAGAAAGCAAGCTGCAGGACGGACAACCGAAACGTGTGTTTTTAATCCCAGAATAACAATCTTTTGGGGCTGAAATCGGATTTGGCTGAATTCAAATGGGAATAAGTTTAAGAAGCCATAAATGGTCACTCTTGGCATCAGGGTTTACGAAAGGAGTGGTGACTCTGGTTTAAATGTACTAGCTGAGTGCAAAGAGTTTGAAAGTATCCCTGAAACCTCCCCAGCTTTTTAAATGCCTGAAGAGGCATCCTGGATGAGGTGAGCGAGCCCTCCAGCTATTTTTTGGTGGTGTTCCAATCTATACATACAGAAATCCATGAAACTGTGTGCTTCCACCCCCTACACTCAAATGTGCCAATGCAATTAGCTGTAATTGCTGGGAAACAGACTCAGTCTGTTATCTGCCACGTTTTAAAGTAATGATCCAATATCCCCCATCTGTCTTCATTAGAACACTCTTTAAACTGACACCAGAATGGCAGTCAAAAATTTGCATTCTGGCTCCTTTGGGTGAGTTAGTCGCAATGCTCAAGTTACGGACCAACAGCTGAGGCCGAGCGAGTTCCCGAACAGAAACGCAGGCTGCGGTCTGCTCCCTCCCAAACAGTGCAAACAATAGCAGCTTCCCCGGGTGGCTGCCGCCGCCGCTGCCGCCGCTGCTTGAAATCATGCACAGCTCAGCTCACTCCACCCAGAAGTCTATCGGCTCGCTCGCTGAAAAAGCTCAGCCCCAAACACTTTGATTAAGCTTTGCAAAGCTCTTGGCTCTGGAAAAAAAAAAAACAACCAAGTTTTACGTGCCCAAAAACCGAGAGAGAAAACAAACAAGCGGAAGGAAAGCAGTAAATCTTACCCTTGAAGGCTTGTAAAAGTCACAGCAACAAAGTTCCTGCCCTCCATAGCACTCCGGTACACTCTTGTCTTCTCATTTACACGCAGCTTTATCCCCTCCCAAGACCAACAGCTTCACTTGTAGTCGCAGCGCCAGGACATTCATCTAAGAAAGCAAAGCTTCTTTGCGCTATGAAATGGGCATCGCGTGATTGTCTCCGAGCCCCTTAAGATCCACCGTGGACCCGCTCTGCCATGCAATGTCCTGGTAACTAAACTTACTCCAAGTTCCCTACTTCTTACTTCAGTCACTGGGCTTGGCTCCTTGCCAAATT
>VYXH01006732.1:0-24282 GCA_013397275.1 Burhinus bistriatus | reverse complement strand
CTTGGGCTTTGCTTCTTGCCAAATTCTTCCTTTTTTTTTTTTTTTTTTTTTCCTAATTCTGTTTCCTGTAGATAGGGAGAGTGTAGTAGCTCCCTTAAAAATAAAATGCCTCAGCACAACAAGCTGCGAAAAGAGTGAAGCAGAAAAGCAGAGCACCTAGGCTTGGGGCACCCCAATTAATTCCAGAGGCAAATGCTGCTCGCCTTACCTACCTCCTGCCGACGCGGAAGCTTTCAAAAGGAAACCAAGCAAGTAAAAGAGTCCAACAGATCAAATTGCTTCAAAAAAGGATGAACCTGGTCAGGGATCTATTTCCCAGCAGCCCCTCTCTCTGCGTCTGTAATGCTGGAGCCGCTCAGGACTCCTTAAACCCAGAGACACTGTCCTACAAGCTGATCCCAAGGCTCCACCTCACCCACTTTCCAATAGTTGTGAGTAGCAAAAACTCTGCAGAGAAAAACCTCATCGAGCACAATTGCACAACTCAACCACAGAGCTTCCTCCAGCCAGCTGGAGGATCGCTGCAGTGCCGAAACGTCAGGGCTTGCTCATCCCTGAGAGTGTGACCTCCCCTTGGCCTCGGGGACATGGTTTAGATCTCAGGAAGAAATTTTTCACTCTGAGGGTGGTGAGACACTGGAACAGGTTGCCCAGGGAAGGTGTGGATGCCCCAT
This sequence comes from Burhinus bistriatus, assembly GCA_013397275.1. NCBI lineage: Eukaryota > Metazoa > Chordata > Aves > Charadriiformes > Burhinidae > Burhinus > Burhinus bistriatus. Next base: position 23,608 of record VYXH01006732.1, on the reverse strand, counting down.
CCCTGGAGATGTTCAAGGCCAGGTTGGATGGGGCTTTGAGCAACCTGGTCTAGTGGGAAATGTCCCTTCCCATGGCAGGGGGGGTGGAACTAGATGATCTTTAAGGTCCCTTCTATCCTAAACCATTCTGTGATTCTATGACACTCACCTGGCCTCACCACCCTCAAGGGGCTCCTCCTCACCAAAACCCTTCAGCACTCTCATGAGCCTCTCCACCTTCCCACTTGTTCTCCCATCTGCAATGAACCAGTCACTTTTTTTTCCAAATTGTGGGACCCTCCATAATACAGTGCCCTGCTTTATCTCAGTCCCCTGGCATTTTACCTACCAGGTACACTACAAGGCTAAAACTGGGCCAACTACAACTTCAATCCACCTCCTGCTTCCCTACACCTGTGAATTGCAATTGTTCTAAAATCACCATATTCTTTCCCTAAGTTGCATTGACAATAATGCCGCCAGGAACGTGCCAATTTATTCCAGGCAGCAAGAGAAAGTTTAACGTAGAAGATTTCTCTTTGTATTTTTCTCTGGTTTTTCCTTAATCTTCTGTGTTTTCCCGCTGGATTTATGTGAACACTGTTAGAATTAATTTCAAACCTACCTGCAAACACTTGAACGCATTGATCAGCTAATTAACTACAGTAACATGAGGGTCAAGGCTTTGCCGAAGAGTATTTTCTAGAAGGTGAAATTTTCTGAAGTCCTGTTGTTGAGAGTTATTAGTTGTTTAGCTTAAATGAGTAAGTTTTAAGAATAAATTATTTAACTTAAATAAGTTATTTATGAATAATTTACTCAGGGNGACCAAAAGTGACTGGGGTCTCCCACTGTGAAGGGACCCTGGTCCCAGCAGTGACAGACTCAGGTGGTGTGTGTGCGACTCCTTGGATGGTGTGGGAATGCTCCGGCAGCGGCTTCTCCTTTAACACCTGTCAAGAGAAATGCTATGGAGGACACTGGATGCTGCAATGGTAGTACTCCAGTGGTCATGAAGGTTGAAGTGCAGAGTGGCAATGAAGAGGATCCTATAGCACCACAAGCAATTTCTGAAGGAAGAACAAGAGCCCATGCCCCTTTGCGATGACTGTGGGGTTATTCTTCTAAGCTACACCTATTTGAGACAACATTTCACTGAATTGGCTTCCTAATTCCACCACAGAGTATTCATCCATACAAACAGCCAACATGGGACAGGGCATGTATCTAATCTCCTCCACACCCAGATCACTTTCAGATTATTTCAAACTGAAAAGCATCTAACTTGAGAAGGATTTTCCCCTACACAAGCCATTTCTCACGCTCTCACCACCCACATCCCATCTCAACCGCAACAGCCACAAGTACCACATTTTTTCCTGCAACCAAAAGTGCAACGATCCGGATTAATTTCAGTCCTTCTACATATTTGGAGAACCCCTTGGTCTCGCTTCATCCTGGAGTTTTCCTCTTTCTTAGAACTTTCTTATGCTTTTTCCCCCCCATTTTAATATGTTAGCTAATGATGATTCATTCCACACTACTCCCACTTTCTTTGCTACTGTCTTTATACTTGCTTATTACCACTTGGAGCTCAGCCACAGCCATTTCTTCCTCCCTAGAGTTAGGTTAACCTCCTTTCTTTGTCATGAGAGTGGACCCAACCATAAAATCAGCTGGCCTTGGGGCTTGTTTAGCCTTTAAAATACCTAAAAATTGAGTAGGCTGTTTTGGTAATGACTTTTCTTGGCACTGAAATCCACCTCACGTACATTGCAATGACTTTTTCCCTCAGCTAGGCTTTCCCCATGGGCTTCAGTGAACCTGCTCATGTAGGGAAGCTCAGCACACATGGAAGGACTTGGAAGAGCAGGAGTGACTCAGTGTTAAGAACTCAGCTCTCTTGTCCACTTTCGTCTCCAAGTAGCATCTGCCAATAATCACACCATTCGCATCCTCCTTTGCAAATTTCTAAACACATCAGGGAGGGCTGCAGCCTGCAATGTTGGTTGTCTAAATTTCTGTGCCTGCATAAGGGGTGTACACGCATGCTGGGTGTCTGAGCTCCCACTGCAGCCAGTATGTTTTGGGCAGAGATTCAGCTGACCAGCTGCAGCAAGGCAGCAGTGACTTTGCTGTGACCCAGAGTTGCAGGAAAAAGTTCAGTCTGTTAACTTTCCAGTAAATGAGCTGTTTTCTTGGCTGGGCAGCTAACTTCAAACCATGGTGCTTCACCTTTGAATCCTTCACTTTCCCAACTGCCCACTGGTCACAGAGGTCTAGCTTAGAGTGGGATGGATTTAAATTCATGCCATTAAGACCTTATCCTAGGACTGCATCTGGGAGAATGTCTTCCAGTCATTCAGCCTGTGCTGCATTTCAACTATGATCAAGATGCAAAACTGATGACTTACTGACCCTGGTGCTTAAGGGATGCCCTCAGCCTATCATCAGACCAGATCCGCTCTCTGGAGCAAAGCTGAGACTGCAAAGGGACCCTCTCTGGAGCACACAGGACCCAAACATGCCTGGTGACCTAGTAAGGCTTTGAATGGCTTAATATGCCCTCAAGTAACTGCAATGAATAACTAGAAGATAGGAGAGAAACAGGAGAGAAACATACCCTGGAGCATCCCATAGTGCAGACCTTAAATGCCAGTCCTTGCGAGAAGCCCTCCCTGTGTCAATGCTATTTCTAAAATTACTGTCAACCGAGATGCTTTCCCAACTATCCTATACAGTTTGAAAGGAGGACTGTTGATCTTTGCTTTCCCTTGCTGTCTTGTAACTGCAGTCTGCAACTCCTGAACTGCAAGGTTTGAAGTTCTACCATGGCTGGTGCCTCTCACTGCAGAGAAGTGGCTGTGGCTGATTGAGCCAAGTTGGGCTCCCCCCACACCCAGAACCAGTGCGATGTCCAGGGGTCATTTCCACCCAAACAATCAAAACTCCAGCTCCCAAAACAACACAAGTGCATTGCTCATACTAATCATAGGAGTCACAATTCCAGAAGAGCCTTCCCATGTGGTGCTGAAGTGTTTCCGCACAAACCCCCAAGGGTCAGCCTTAGATGACCAAATCCCCTCCCACAGCCTATGCTTTTCTCATCCCAGCTTTTTTCCCCTTTCCTGGCTAGTCCTGGCCAGTGAGGAGCTCCCTTGTGTAGGGGAAGGATAAGGAGCACACTTCACTTTGGGGACCACTGGGATACCTGTTGTTACGAGCACCTACAATGGCTACAAGAGGTCAGATGGGCATCTTGTCCCAACTGCCTTTGCTATGAGAGGCTTTCTGCATCCTCTTGCTGTTGAAAGTCAGTGTAGGGTGCGTAAGAAGTACAGGACTGAAAGGAACAAATAGAGACATTGATACCCATCCCTTGAATATCAGAGAGCTGTTCAAAAAATATAGTGTAATTGCAAATTGCCATCGTCCAGGAAACACCATCACAATCATAAAGTAAATAATGAAAGACCAAAGGTCCCAAAATATACTTTATCACAGGTAAGGACGGTTGAAGTGTACTGGCAGTGTCCTTGATCCCTGTAGAGGATGTGGGAGGTGAAACTGTCCAACTGGCAGCAGAAAGCGCACCATGACACTGCGGAGGAAGGGAAAAAGAAATCCTACATACTTCTTTTATCATGACCAGACTGTGGGAGGAAAATGAAATGGACACAGGAAGGCAATGTCACGAAGTAACCAGTTATTCTAGGGCTGTCCTTGCCTGCTGGGAGCTACTCAGCCAAATTCATTTAACTGCTCGTCCAAGGAGCTGATAAGCTGGTAGAAATCCAAAGTAACTCAATTTGAAGGGATGCTCTGGATTCTTACCCCTGCGCATCCATCTCCTTGGGTGTGATCTGAGCTGAAGTGTGCAGCTTCAGCACTGTACAGAAATATTCCCATACCTCACCAGTTACTCCAGCAGCTGGAAGCCAACACAGTGCTGTAAGGCACATGCCGAATGGAAATGGTCAGAAAATAGTTTCTGTAGGTGTGTGCAGAGTAACATGACTCATAGTGATCAGGATTCGGTGGAGTGCCACTTACCCGCAGCAGGGAAGGAAGGGTGCGTGGCTAGAAATTCCCTTTCTCCATCAGAGCCCCTTGCACAGTACTCCAGGCCCTTAACAAACAAAGATCAGCTGGGGAAAATCATAAGAAGTCCACAAAGGTGCAGGCTCTTGCCTTTAACAAGAAAGCAGCAACTTGCTCTGGTGACTATTGATCTCATCTTTCTGCCACCAACGTCTGCAAATGTGATACCTCCTGACATTCTAAAACAGAAATTAAAATAGTCTCTCTCAATTGTTCCCTTGGCAGCCCATAGGAGATGGAGCAGAGCCGAAAATCCTTTTGGTCAAAGAGCTTTCACCTGGCTTCAGCTGTTCGGATTACCCTGAAAGAGAGATAAAGCTGATCGCAGTTCTGCAGGGAACGAGGCCCAAGATTATCTCTCGTCTCTGAGGTCATTCCCACCAGAGTTAGGATCTTGTGTTTATGAACTCCTTTCTGGCCAAAAATTTCATTGCTCTGGTAGGGAAGGGGCTGTTGCAAGGGGGGCAGTCTCTCAGGTACCTGAAATATTTGCTGTGATCCCATGAGAAATTAGGTGATTTGATGGACACAGAATTCAGTGGGGGCTGATGGAGATCCACCTGTTTCAGGATTATGTTCTTGGACTATAAATCTGCGTCTCTCCATTTACCTGTGACATCACGTGTGCCCATCTGCACAGGGAAAGCACAGGGATTAATCAGCCAGTGCAGCAAACCCCAGATGTGTCCACACCACTTTTAGCACATATTTCCTAATCACCGTCCGTGAACAAAGAGGAATCACGGGGGGATGCTTGGGAGGGCTCATTAAAAGCTAATCATGCCTACGTGAACAGAAAAATCAATAGCTGAGGGCAAAGCAACAGTCGAGCTCGTTAGAGCCTCCGACTAAAATGCCCTTTGTAACACGGGTATTACACAAGACCTCCTGCTGTTATTTGCAAGGCAGTAGCTGCCACAAACACATATGCTGTATCTGGTGACACTTCAAACACTGTCACATGCAGACTCCTCAGAATACACATCAAAAAACCCAGCTCATACCACTGAGGAATTAGGATACCCCTCAGCGGGACCCCGTGATTGAACACACAGAGGAAATCCAACCCATGTAGAGCCAACAAAAAGCCTCAGCATTTCACAGAGTCTTCCCACGAGCTGTGCATATGGGAAAAATGGGCTGCACTCATGGGAGAAACAGCACTTTTGGCACAGCATAACATCACCCAAAGGGGTGCATAATGGCTAGACAATGTTTAATCTCCTGTAGCCTCCCAGAGATGCTCTAGTCCTAGTGGTGCTTAGCCTGTGTACTCTCTCTGTGAACTTCACTGCCATGGGAGAGCAAGCAACGGTGCCTAACAGAGCTCAGCAGGCAAAGGAAGACACGGCTGCAGTGGATCTGCCTTCAGTTTTCCAGACGGTAATCACAGGGGACACTGAGGAGCAGTGTCCACCACGCTGGAGAGGCTGTTTCATACTCCTGCAATGCAGCCCTGTCCTCTGTTGCCACTTCCACAGTTTTCTGCACTAAGCATGCGTGGGAAGGGTGGGAGATCCCTGGATCTGCAGGAAGCAGATCACTTCTGCATTCCCTGCAGCATTTCTTTCTTTAAGCCACTCATGGTTTGCAGTATATATTGCTCTGACAGTCGATTATCTTCACATGAAAAACTCACTGGCATTCTGAGAGGATTCCTTTAAATTTCGTGTCATATCCATTATGCTCATAAACACTTTAACCATAATTCCAAATTAAGTACACCATGTGCATGTATATCTGTACTGTCTCTTTTCCCAGTTACAATCACACCTACCCTGCCGGGAAAAATATGGAGGCAACCTGCTACCTTCCATGAAATTCTTGCTAGTATCAATGATCTTTTGTATATTTTATAGTAGTATTTTCTGCATTAGCTCCTTATTATATTATTATAGTTTTTGCTGGCTAGATGGTGATGAGATGGCCCACTTCAGAGAGGTCAGGGGGAGCTCAGGGGTGACCGACTGACATTCGCTTTAGGGATGGGCAGCAGCACCAGCATTCCATAGGGTCATGGTCCCTAAAGGCGACAGGAGCACATAGGAGTATATTATTCCAGCGGCGATGACTGGGACTGGGAGACTTTTTGACCTGTCATAACGCAAGTTCTGTGAGCTCTGAGAAGAATAAGGAAACCTCTGCCTGGTGGCAAAGGAGCATAGTCAGGGAGGAGCCAGAAAAAAAGAAAAAAAAAAGGCCATCTTATAAAACAAGGCCCAGGGAGCCTAATATATCGAGAAGAAAGAATTTGGCTCCCCTCTGAAACATCAAATTTTAGCCATTTAACCAAAGATCTAAAACATCTGGGCTAATACAGCCTAGCATACATAGGCACAAAACCTTGATTTCCCTGGAGATTTCCCCAAGGAAACTGCACAACATTTTTATCAACAGTTTGCACTTCAGTTGCAGCATCACCTTGGTGGTAAATAAGCCATATTATAACCACGGCTGCGCCAGCACGACCACAGCACAGGCATGCCAGGTCCTGGCACTGTCAGCCGTTGGTTTTATTCAGTGCAACTTCATGTTATGTTAGATTGTTCCTTTCTCTGTTCTCCAGGTGTTTAACAGAAATGCACGTTCCTCTGCACTCGCATGGCTGAGAACAAAGACCCATATTATTCTCATCTCCGCACACACGGAGAGTCGGTGTTTAAGCGGTGAGTTGCCATTAACTCGAATGAAGGTATGCACATAAATCCCTCTGCAGCTGTATGAAAGAGAGGAATAACCTGGTGAGTGCGCGGGGCCTTCAGGATGGGATGGCAGAGTTAAGGAGGGCATGTTCTTCTCCCAAAAGTTTAGGAGAACCTGGAGAGGGAGAAGGCAGCAGCAGCAAAGAGAAACGCACACCGCAGTGCAGACAGCCACAAGGATGCTGGGGATACAGCTCTTATTGAGGTTAATTGTTGCCGTTTCTCCTGTTGGGGTGTGATGCAGTATCACAGAAGATGCATTTAAAATTAAGGAGATATATGGAAAGGCAGGCAGGTATTTAAATTAAACACACTATTCCCAGCGTTACAATTTGTCATAGCATGTTTGGTTTTCATGTGCTGCTTGCAGGGTAAAATTACTTGTCGGCCCCATAAGAAGAGACATCGTTTGCTGTTTCTGATAGAGTGATCAAGGTTTTACCGGTGTATCTCCAGAAGGCAATGACACACAGCCTGAAGCTAGGAATGTGCTAATGAAGGCACACAACAGAAGACTTAATCAAAGACTCTGAGAGACTAGAAGGAATTAAGTGAGGTTTCAGCAGTACTGTGCGGCACCAAACACCTAGTCAGGAGAAATAAAGAAAGGAGTTTTCTTAACAAGGAAGTAGAAAAACCCACAAAACCCGTAGCCCTCCAGCTTTGTGTGGCACAGAAAGAAAAGCTCAACCTTTTTTCAGTGCCTCCTCCCCACAAGGAGATAGATAATCTTCAGATGATGACAGGACGTCCCAACTTAAAATAATAGAAAGAGAGGTGGAAGCTACGTGAGGCTTAGTGCAGCCAATAAGAAACTGTACTCTTAAGCATAATATTCAGGATCTGTTTTGTTATTTTAACTTCTTTTTAATGCCTTGTTCTATTACTTCCAAATCTGCACTTTCAACTTTCTTATAGCCTTGGATCTCTGCAAGTGACAAAGCGCTCCTCATCCAAGACGTGGCGCGTCTCAAAAGCAGAGCTCTGCAATGCTCTGCCTGTCACCCAGCTCCACATCAGGCTACTGGGACCCCAAGTGCCCATGTAACTGCTTAGGCTAGTTTGACATCTAATATTTGCAGGGCTTGGGTGAAGAAGAAATGTCTTCTAAGGACTGTTAGAATCTACCCAAGTTCCCTGAAATTAAGCAAAGTACTAGAAAACACATGTAATCTCTAAAGACCTTTGCAATGATGGCATAATCAACAGAATAAATGCCTTGTGTCAGTAAATGAAAGTCATAATTTCTCTTAGAAAAAGCAAGATTGGATTAGCTTTGGGAGCACCCATGGTACAGAGATGTAAACAGCTCAAACAAAGGTCTCAGTGTTTCTTTGGATGTCATCTGCTGCACAGGTTGTGTCTGCCCAGAAAGGCATGGATGTGATTTTTTTCCTACAGTCAGATTTCTGTTTTGGCCATAGAAGAAAAAGTAGCATAAAGCACAAAAGAGTTAGGCAAAGGCAGTGTCCCAGGTAAGTTTGTGGAGCATATTTGGAAAGAGCATATTTACATTATTGCAGGAAAAATGCTGAGAAGAAATTTTATTTGTAAACCAAATAAAGAAAAGCACTTGTTAGCCTGGCCAGCCCACCAGCAGCACAGCTTTGCAGCAAGGGTTGACCAGAAGGGAAAATGGTGACAATCCAGAGAATTATGATCTCTGGCAAGCAGACAGGGTCAAAAGTAGTGTCTGGTGACCAGCTGTAGCTGGGAAGCCTCTCTGGCATGTGGTAAAGTTGTGGGTAGCATGTCTATACCTTGAGTCTCCCGAAAATGTTCATGACATGAGGCAACCATGCCAGCGAGGCATGAAATTTAAATAGACCAAAGCATGTATTGCTTCATTAATCAATATCTGGTGTGATGGAAAGTTTTTGAATGAATGATTTCTTGGAGGCTGGTTTCAGTCTGCAGTTCATCTTGCATGTGTCCTACAATTTTGGTCAAGTTTGTCTATTTTTGGTTTGTGTTTCTGGTCTTCTGTTTGCTAAGAAAACAAGAAGGGGCCTCACCAGCGGCTGTCACAGCACTTGAAGGAGAAGTCTCAAAGGAAGAAGGAAGGCACTTATGGAGCTGTGAAGGCCAGGGAGCAGAAGCAAAAGGATTCACATGTGAAAAAAAAGAGAATTTAGGAGTGCACTAGGATGAAGTGAAACAGCCCTAGAGTCAGACCTAAACTGAAAGACAAACTCACTACTTGATGGATATAATGGTAATGACAAGCAGCAGAAACCAGTGAGATTAATGTGCTTACAGGTATGTCCTGGTTTGAGGTAAAACAAACAGAACCAATCTTCTGTTCAGTAATTTTACTTCTCAGTTAAGTCTCTTCTAACTAACTGCACTCGCTGAAATGAACAGCATATTTTTTCATACAGTCNTTAATATTTCATTAAAGTAGTTTAGTTTCTTTTCAACCCATAAGTTCTGTCTTCCTCTCATTTTCTCTCCTCTCCTCTGAAGGGTGATGCTCTTCCTTCTCTGAAGTGGAGAGAGGTTAACAGAGAGCATCTGTCATTTGTTTTAGCGGCCAGCCCAGCCCAAACCACGACATGCCTGTGTTTGCTATGAGTGGAGCCTGGGGTTCCTGTAAGGAGCCTGGGAAGTCTAACACAACCAGCTGAGGCATTGGTTGGTCTTGCAGCAGACACAGCTGAAGAGGACGTTAATTGAAGTAGTCATGGTTTACAGCCCCGCAAATAAACATAAATCACCATCATTTTCAGTTTGTGCTCACATGACAGTTCCTACAAACTACAGCAGCTCTGGAGGAGATAGATACACATCTGTTTGGATGGCTTTGTTATGGGGGAGCAGCCTTCAGGAGACGTGTGAGGTAGTGACGGCTCCAGCCATCCCACCCCGATGCAGAGCCAGAGCCCCTGGAAGGAAACATTCTGAGACAGAATCTACACAGACACCGCACCAAGCGTGGAAGGCTCTAGAAGAGAACAGCAGGGAGAGCGATCCTAATTGGGATGCAAGACAGAACTCTGTTCCAACCAAGCATAAATTAAGCAAAGCCATTGTTCCCACTCCCCTCACACCTGTATCAATATCTTTTGTACTGTTGTAAAGCCGAAGCTGCAGATTTAAGGTGGAAAAGCAAACTAAATCTTGTTTGTACAAGAAGTGAAATGGCAGGTGGGGAAAGCACTGGCGATGGTCCCGACGACAGCAACAGTATAAATTGCACAAAACAGCTTTTATCAAAGGCCAGGGGAAAGAAGGTGAAGGTCTTAATGTTAAACTAGTAGGTAATGCAGGTGGCCACTGAAATTGCAACGCACAGTAGCTGCAAGTCCTGGTAAACTCAGATCACACGAACAATGGAGTAGGAAGGAAGCAATGGATGAAAGAATAACACTGAATAACTTATGGAGGCAGGCAGGGAGCTGCATGGGCCCCTGCCGTGAGTCAGGGAAAGGGAAAAGGAGTCTTGTTTATCTACAGATGTTATCAGCCCTGTCTACAGGGCAAATGCTTTTATGATGGAGGCAAGACATTCCCGTGTCTCATGCCTTTACTGTTAAATTAAAGTGCAGACCTTGGAGCACATTTTAGATTTAAGCACACAGAGAAGGAGAAGCCAGGCTTTCCCTTCAGAAGTGTTAAACACAGAGAGAAGAGGGGCCTAGGTCCAAAGCCAGTAAAATGGAGTTGTGGTTTCCCACTGACTTTGGAGAGCTTTGCTAAAGCTTCACTGCAGTGGTCCCAACTCCCTCGACCTTCAGGGGTCACTGACATACTAAAGCTGGCACTACATAAAGAAAACTTAGACGCAAGACCCATTATTGAAAACCAACATTTACAGATGCAGAATAACCCAGTATTCAAAAGGAAAAAAATACACAGGAAAAAATAGCTGAAATCTGGGCTCCGATGCAGGCTTTTACGCTTTTCTTCTAGAAGAAGAAATGAAGAAATTGTCCTACCTGGCTGTTCGGTGTCTTCTTTTCTACGTGAAGCTGTTTGTTGAGGCAATCAGAAGGGATTGTTTTCAGCACCATACAAAAAGCTGCAGCTTCTTTTAAAATCCCTAGGTGGTTTCTCAGCAGAGCACACCAGGCTTCTCCCCGCTCGGCCGCGAAGCTCACTAGGGAACACCAGGCTTTCCAGGATCTGGAGGTAAACCCGTGCAGGGACACGCTGAACGTGATCCAGAAGTCTTGGTGTGCTTCGTGTACTCGATAAGGACTGCAAGAGAAAAGGCAAAGTTCCTGAAGCTGTGGGTGGAACATGGCACCGTGTAGCACTGTGTAAATAAAAAGCAATTGATCGTTGGACTTGGGTATGACATCAGGTATTACAAAGGTTTGTATACCATAAGCAGGACTCTGCATTTCATCTAAGAGAAATGCAGCCTTAAAAACCTGCTGGTGCACACTGCTGCAGCGAGAGCGGCAGTGAGAGATGCGAACGAGGCATTGTGGTCAACTTTCGGCAGTCAACAGGTTTATTTTTTTGGCCAGCACTCAGATGCAGAATTTCTGTCGCAAAATATATTCTTTTTCAAAAGTCAGACATTTCATTACCTCCCATGAGGATGCATAAAATATATGTAACTTCTGTGGGATAATTAATTATTTGGGAGGGTTATGGCACCAAGTACAACAGGATCCCAATTCAGGCTTCTGGATGCAATGGTTATGTTAAAAAAACATGTAGGTTCAGCTTTTGATGCAAAGTTATTTGTTTCAATGCCCTCTTCAGCCTAAAAAAAAGTTTACAGAGATAATTCTGAGATAGAGACAGAGCTAATCTAAGAAAAATCACTGAAGTACAACTGTGATAGGGTGTAATATGAAAACTTCAGAATAAAAAAAATTATCTAAATAATGGCATTTATCAAGCCACACCAGCACTGAAGATTTTCCTACAATTCTATAATGCGAACTTCCAGTGCTAATTCACAAGCTTTGATTTGCTTCTGTAGGCATTTTGCCACCTACTTGTACGTTTGATGACAACTTCTGCCTGAAAAAAAATCAGAATTAGTGTCAGGTTTAAATGAATAAGGATTTTTTCAAATAAACATTTTTATTTTTTTTTACATTCCTTCCAATATGCTAAATTATTGCATTTTCTTATTCGTAAAAAGGAATAATAATTCTTCATTTCCTCAAGAGACCAAGTAGGAGGCATCAGGGACTACAAGGTGTTTAGAAACACACCAATGACATCTCAGTACATGAGAATTGCTAAGGCTCTCTCGTGTAACAAAGGCACAGGCTGTCTCAAAGTCTGGTAAAAACAGATTTTTTTGAAAATGAATAGTCACCTTTCTGGGGGGTACAAATAAATAAGCTTTTTTCCGCTCATTTTCTAGTTCTTGTATTACTTCGTGACACTATTATTGAAACAGAAGAACGTCTTCTTAAGGAAAAAGGTGCCACATAGTGAAGATTTTAGGTTTAATATCAATAGTAATATGACAGCCTTTCCTGCTAGTATTTTGCCTCGCAGTGCTCCAGCTATGAGTCAGCGCGCTGGAGGAAGACTTTTACACAGCATTCAGAACTGGTCTTGGAGGATACACAAAATTAAAATTCTTTCCTGTCTTTGCTGTGTTGGTCACTAAAGTAAAAATTATTTCAAATTAACAATGATGATTAACAATTTGGAACTAAAAGTACAGCTTGAGATTAAAGCTTTTGTAGCATAAGAACTCCCTTTGTTTGGAGTTAAAAAGCTACTGTTTCAGAATGATGCAATTTTTAAGGGGAAAAGACAGACATTGCTGCCAATGGAAAGCCATTTTGCAAGAACTGCTTACATGGTCTGCTCTTCCCTTGATGACTCTCGGCTCTTTCCAGGAGATTTCTTCCAGAGGAGTTCGTTCAAAAGTTGTCCCCTTTACAAAATACAATGTATTGGAGAGTGTTTCCCCTCTCTCCCATCTTCTAGACTACGGATGGGATAAGTAACCTATTTTTCTTGTCCTCGGTGAATTCAGAGTCTGTTTGTACAGAGCTACTGAGCGTGTTTCTTCATCCTCAGTTTCTGCTTTAGAAATATCCTTCTATGTTGTGGCTTCCTCCTATAGCTGTAGTGTGCTGGGAAAGAGGCATGGCAACGGACAGACCTCTCACGATTTCTTGTGGACACTCATCCCATCAGCAGTAAGCACACCAACCGTCCTGGAATACAAAAGTTTAGGATGACACCGATGGATGAAGCAGAAGATACTGGGGTTTGGCCATCCTGCATATTCAAACAGAAGGACTGTCTTCTAACTGAAGACTGGTCCTAAAACACAGGTGCATCCATCAGCCACACCATTTCACTTAACATTTTGGACAAGGACCAGCCCTGCTTCCTTCTCTAGGACCTGCCACAAAGACTGTAGAGGTTATCAGCCATACATAACTGAATGTCTAAGAGCATGTGCTGGTTGGGTGTGAAGAGAAATGGGCACTTTGACTTAAGGACACCACAGCTGAGACCAGTTTGGTACAAATCTTCCTGCAAACAAAGTGGTTATACCACAGTCCATCAGTGCAGTTTCATAGGACATCGGCTTCAACACAAAAAACACTCCCAGAAGCTCCTGTCTGTGCCCATCCTCAGACTGGGAGCTGGTCTGGCAAAAAAAAAAAAAGTGTATTCGTTTGCATTTTTATTGGATCAGTTCCCTTACCTGACCGACGTGTAAAAACAATGTCTGCACAATACAGTGACAACAAGCTGGTGGGGGTCTGGTTGTGTCTGCTTGAAGCCATTGCCACGCAAACCAGACCCACGGGCTTTTTTTTATTTTCCTTTTTTGTTTTCTTGGTGTGTTTGTTTGTGGGTGTTTTAAAGACATCTTTTCAGCAACTGAGTTCCAAATGGTCTCACAAAGACTTGTGTTGTCACAACCCATGGCACAATGAACTGTGGTGCTGGGGTCCAGCAGAGGTTGACTTCTTAAACCAGTGTTATGGCTGAAGCCAGCGCCTCATGGAAGCGTGCCTTCACACATGACAATAATACCAGCAAAAGAAGTCTCCCCATGGTGTCTATGATATGGACCAGAGAGTGGATGTTACCGAAATGAGGGAAGTTGAGAACACTTACTGTTGAATGTTCGGCTTGACCATTTACTGAGAATCCTATTTTATGAAGTGTATTTGCAACAAGGCCGCATTAACTTGCCTTCAAAGACATGATTCAAATCTCTGGAGGGAACTCCCATGTATATTCACGACAGCTACCCAAACTCACTTGCAGAATTTAGAAGTCTCCTACTGAGCAATGTGCCAGCAGATGCTTCCTGACATTTAATGCTAAACACCCTATAATGAGGCTATAAACAGCCTTTCACTCCAAAACATATGAAGGAATAGCACAAGACCCCAGGGAGGGACGGCTCTGTAGAAATGGGGTTGTTGTTCCTGATTAGGATTCAGACAGCCCTCCCTGGTGTTGTTCTGGTTTGATTTGTTCCAAGGCATGTCAGACGTTTGTTGCACAAACAGACTCCCTGATGCTTGCACCATGATGGAAAATAAAAAATAAGAGGTGTAAGTAAAGAAAGGGTGTCACAATCTGAGTCTGAAAGCAGCACGTGGTCATGTAATCATTACAGACCACTGCCATCATGAGAACTCCAGAACAAAGTTTCCATTTTAACTTTTGCAATAGTGTAGTTGTGAATTTCAGGAAGACTCATGCGCCTACTTCCCTTTGGCTGCTGTGAAAAGTCTCAGTTTCCCAGCAGTTTGTTCGAATACCAGTGACATAACCTTCAAAGCAATTATTTCTGAGGCTTCTGGAGAAATGGAGAAATTTCAGTCGTGGCTGAACACCCGAAGAGAAACCTTTCAGCTCCCTGAACTATCTTATTAGCAGTTAAATGTAGAGAACATTGCAGGAAAAGAACATTAAACGGCAGGAGAGATATCTTGATAAAATATCAGCTAAAGAACAGTAACAGAATAAAATCTGGTTCCGATGAAGGTGAATCTCATCCTCCAACAGGCGTGACTGGTGTGTTCAGAGCTCACATTGTTAGAGGTATGTCAAGGCTTGTGCAAGCTTTCTGCTCAGGTTCAGCTCACTTTTTCTGTGATTGAAGTTAACATCATTAATGTGATCCATAGTTAACATCATTAACATTACAGGACTCTGAACTTAGAACAGGATCATAAACTAGAAATTGATGCCACGCACCTAACTCTGTGCAAACAAGTAAAAGATCACAAAACATATATTAAACTTGTAGTTGTTTAACACACACAAACTCCTTCCACTGAAAACATTTGAAATGTTATTGCAAGTGATCACCGACATACCTCTGTCTAGCATCTTCCGTCCTGGATGAGTCAGAGAGCTCTAAAATATTACAAAATGCTTTTATTGAACATATCACATATACAATTACAGTTGCGTTCATGAAGAGCAACATAGCATATAAAGGCATTCAAATCCCCCACAAAAGCAAACTCAGACACACCAATACCCATTCCAATAGAGGAGAAATTTTGGCGAAGGACTTCCAGAAACATAACGGTTGACATGTTTATAATAAAGGATTAATGTGAAAATACTCCCTCAGCACGACGGGCAAAGCAGAGTACATGAGACCCAGTTTCCCCCCGTGGAACAAGATATTAAAGGCCATTTTCTGGCCCAGTATAAGCCAGAAAAGAAGCTACAATAGTATGTGCTAGTCAAGGTTTGGCCTGAGTTTTTGAATTTCCCAGGCCAGGTGGATGTCTCCAACCTGCAGCACTACGCAGTCATTTCGCTCAGGGCCCTTAGCAAAACACATCTGCAGCATCCAGCTGATGAGAATGCATCCCACTGCTCAAATTCCCATCTGGTGTTCACCTCAGTGGCTTTGGATGATTCAGTTTTCATCCACAGAAGCTGCTCCTCTGAAGGACCCCTCATGGTGCACCCCCTTCTTACAGCATGACTCTCACTGCGAGTCAATTTACAAAGGAGCCATTAATTGTCTCGTGCCTTAGCAAGGAAACGGCCGCATGAGCACCCAGGTCACAGCTGGCTTTCCTTGCCTGCTCAAATCCACCTTTTTGCCCCAGGAATGGCGGGACATTACCCAGATTTGCATTACTGCAAATCTTACCCAGATTTTGGCTCTTCATTATTTGATGTGTCCCAAGAGGTGCCTGGGGCTGCTGAGTCTCTCAAAGAGGTTTGGTCAGGAATTATATTTTTCTAGGACTTTTCACACATTCCTATGTTCTTCTGAGCATGTGAATAATTTCCCACCTACTCCAGGGACAGTATGAGTTAAGGCAACATCACAGACATACCTAAAAACTTCTGGTTTCCCCAGCAATAATATTTAGGCTTTTGAAAAGAGGCATCTGACAAATAAAAACAAGGCCAATAACTTCAACAATGACACCCCCAAGTACACTTTAAATTAACAGGAGAATAAATTAAACAAGGATGTTATCTTGTTAGCATCATTTCCCCTTTTTCCTACATGTTTTTGGAGTGCACGAGCATGTTTCATGAACGCAGGGGACATCAGATGTTGAAAGATGCAAATTCAAAATGGCTGTGAAGATGCCTGCAATATCCCCCAGCTACTGAAATAAACTTTTGGGTTAGCTTTGCAAAATCATCAAACTTCCTGCTCTCTCCCATCGCCTCTCAATAAAAGATAAAGGCTCGGTATAATAGGTGCCCTACTTACCGAAGGCTTTGATCTCTCACAATTCTCAGCTCACAGAAGTTGTAAATGATTTCCGAAGGAGCCCCAGCGCACGTGAATTTACAGCCCAGCGAGCTGCTGTGCTTTCCAAGAGGGCTGGCTTCAGCACCACATCTGCGAGACTTTAAAGGAGAGAGGAGAGTTATTTTCTATTTGCCACCCGTTTCCCTCTCCAGTGCCTCTGGACACTGTCAGCTCTAGAAGATGTGATGTTTCTCAGGACAGGCCCTATGCTCAACTTCTATGAACCATATCCAAGGAGGAATATGCTTGCGAGAGGCTTTGGTTTTCCTTGCAGGAGTCGGAGTGTGAAATACAGCCCGTCAGATAGAGTGGCCTTTGCTTCAGACACATGCGCACACATACATGCACTTCACTTTGAAACAGCTACCTGAACCAGCAGGCAACCCCATGAATAAGCCAGTGCTCTCCTCCAACCCCCTGGGCAGGGTGCTTACACCTCGGCAAAGCGTGGACAGTATTTTGAAGGCTTGGATTCCCCCTCCCTAATTTAACTGAAGTGACCAGTTCACAAAGATTATGCCTAAACCGGTCACCTGTGAGCGTTTTCAAGTCTCCAAGCATAAACCATGGCTGCATAACAGTTCCTGCAGTGCTGGGTCTTGTCCTCACATGTAATCTCTCACCACCAGGTGTCATGCCCTGCTTTCTACTGGGAGGAAACTTGAGTGAATGGTGTTTCTCCCTGCGGGATGCTTCAGATGGCTGTGCAGGACACTTGGGCCAAGTCATTGATCTGGACAAGGGGAGGAAGATGGGTTCTTCCACATACGCCACCGTGCACACCCAGGGGACAGCTGGGACTCTGCTGTGCTGACAGAGCTGCCCTTCTAGGTGTGCCTTTCAGTTCAGGTGGTTGATTTAATGCCTGCCAAGCAGTCAACACAGGGATACATGCTGTGACTGCACAGCCCGTGCCACCATTGTATGCATTCATGAAGAGGCAGAAAAGTCAGCTTGCCCAATAGTATGAAAACTGACCAAAGTTTGAGTCGTTCTTCAACATTAATGCTATTTTAACAATGACCTTATGTATGTAGTAAGGCTCTACCATCCCATTTAAAATATTTTTCCCAGACAATCATGATTTCTCATGATTTTTGTCATGTCTCATGAGCCTTTGTTCCAAGTTGTCTATTAACGGACTCATTGTGCTGTGTTGGAGCAATATCCCTGCCAGACCTAGCTCCAAAGGGAAACAATACGATTAGCCTGGCAGGGAGAACCTCGTGGTTGGTTGGAGTGGCACTGGGCCAGCAAAACCACAGCACTTGCAGGGCCTCATCCCTGTATTATCACCCTACCCAAGGCAGGATCCTAATGGAGGTAGGACCTTAAGCGAGTGGTGAAGGACAGACTGTTACTTCTGGCTGCAGCCACACGTGCAGACCAGGACTCAGCCACGCCGCTGTAGCGGGTATGTGGGAAATCTGCTTGTGCTGCCATGCTGTGGAGAAAAGGAGGTTTGATTCCACACCATTTGACAAGAAAATTATTTTATCCTCACCAAATAGACCATGTAGTATTTTACAGTGTTTATAGTTCTGCAAAATGGTCCATTACATAGTCACAAACCACCTGCTCCATGCAAATGAGAAACATGAGGGGGCTGCAGAGCCATAAGGGCCACCAAAAGACCTGTGTAGTCTGGCTAAGAAATTTAACCAAAAGCAACACAAGTTCTCCAGCATCATTTCTGCTAAAAGATAAACTAACCATGTTCTTTTCTTGATTGTGCTAGAACTAGATACTGTATTTTCTTCATTATTTGCAATGCTAGTCGCGTGGAAAGAAATCTCTGAAGATTCAGAGAGCTTGTTTTTAATAGGGGAAAAACCCCCTATTTCTGCCTAGGATTCCTATTCTACAGAA
Source organism: Burhinus bistriatus (assembly GCA_013397275.1). NCBI lineage: Eukaryota > Metazoa > Chordata > Aves > Charadriiformes > Burhinidae > Burhinus > Burhinus bistriatus. The sequence goes on along the minus strand of VYXH01006732.1, from coordinate 5,260 downwards.
CTATGTAGTCAGATTAGATACTCTGAGGAACTGGCTAGGTGTAGAAGAGAAGGTAGTAAGAATCGAAACCACCAATTGACAAAAATATCTCAGTCCTCAGAGGGCTGACCTGCTATTTATCTCAGGCAGGTAACAGGATTAATTGAGAGGTGTCTATCAGACAAGACCCTTTCATTGAAAAAGCTATACTTGGGACAGAGATGTCAAAGGAGCCTGGAAAGTTATTTGAAGCTATGAAGAAGAGCTGGGTGGAAACCCCCTGCAGCACAAGTCAACAAGACCTGAAAGAATGCTTCTGCTTGATTGCAGATTCATTAACCAGTATGACCTTGAGCATTTAAGCAAGATCTACCAATCAGACATTTAACAAAAGGGAAGCTTTGTGCTACCCATAACCCATGGAGGAGGGTCTAGGTGAATCTCTAGTGCTTCATGGGAAAGGTGGGAGAAGGAAACATATACTTAGTTTTAGCTTATTTCTAACTAGCTGTTTAGTGGGATGAAGAGGTGGGGAATACTGCCTGGTCATTCCGGGAGACTTCTGAAGTACAGAAGCATACAACTTGGCAATGGTTTGTTATCTGGCATTTCTTCTTTCTTTGTCCTGGACCTAATTCCAAGCTGATTGGGTCCATGTGGCTTCATTTCAGCAATTAATGCTTTTCTTGTAAAGCTGCAGCTGGACAACCCCAGTCAAACCTCTCATCTTCTTTTGGTCTGAACACCTGACCTCCTGTCACAAATGCGTAATAAAGTAAGAACCCATGGCTGGAAGCCTCAAACCAAACAAACAAATGTTAGGAAGCTAAACACTTGCAAACAATTAACCAACAGAGCAAAACGCCAGCAGCTGATCTCCATTTCTTAATGTTTTAGCAGCAAGATGAAGAATATCTTTCTGGGAGAGGTGACAGACACATCCAAAGCCACTGAGCTCAATGCAGAGTTAACTGGGTGACGCACTATGGCCTGGGCAATGCAGTGGATTAGGTGAAATTGTCTGCGGGTCCTTCTCTGGCTCTCAGTCTATGGATATTGCACATACTGCAGTCATCGTTGCTTTGGTGGAGCACAGGAAAAGGCCGTAACGGTCTGTAGTGAATTGGGCAGATGGTGGGGTGGTAAACTATGAGATAGCTGGTGGGCCCTTCTGTCACAGAAGTTGATGGCTTTTAATTGCTTGAGGGGATTGCTTTTAAAACTCATGCTAACAACACTTTCTGTCAAGTCACACTTTTTTGTCAATCTTTTAAAACCACATCGCATGACTCAGATGAAACCCACAGCATGGACAAAATTGGCTACAGCATTAGCACTTGGTTTACTGATGCTCATTGTAGTGTAAGAATGGTGCTCTGCAGAACACACATGAGCTATTACCGGGGTGAGATACTACTGTTTTGGGGACGGCACGAGACAGACACTGGAGACTGAATAGTATCAATGTCGAGGAACAAAACGTGTTTCTTTATCTCCCATCTCATCATCCCACACCGTGCAGAGAAAATTACAGCTGGGATATCCTCAAGCCATGTTCCCTTCTTGTCCCCCTCCTCTCCTTCCCTTTCGTTCGAACCTCAGGCACATTACCTAACAATCTTCAAATTTCAGCATAATGCCTGATTGCTATGGTTACTGCAGGTGGCACAGGTGAATCCTGCAGATTTTCTCAACATCAGAAATAAAAGGATTGAACAGAAACAGAGGCACAACTCACCTTGGCTGTCTGGACAAAAAAATGTTAAGTTATGGAATACAAGAGAATGCCAGTAAATGACTTGTCAAGGACAGAGAAGAAAAAGACTTCCCATGTAAAATGTGTCAGCCTCCATTTAGTTTGCTATTATTTTTAGTGAAGAAAAGCATTTCCTGGCATGACTAAATCTGTGAAGTTTAAGGGTCATGTATTGCTTACAGAGGCATCTTGTTATTGTGAAAAGGCCCAAAACAGACCGAGGGGGAGGGAGTGATCACCAGGTGCCATCATGCCAATTATGAGGCCACTGCTGGGAAGCATGGCTTGTACCTGCTGGCTTACGACCATGGAAATCCTTGCTTCTGCTGGCACAGAAACATAGAAACTGGGTTTAAAGAGTGAGGTTGTGAGTCGCCCAGTGGAAGAGGTTTGGCTTGTCACCCTGGGGTTGTCACAGACATGTTTCTCCTTTTTCAGGAGTGCCCCCAAAGGAAAAAAAAATTGTCACTGGCCTACAGATCTGTGAAGCCAAACTTCCTCTGGCAGAGGTTTTACTTTCATTTCCTTCAAAACTTGTAACTTTCAGAGAATAGATTTGATAGTATGCAGCACTCACCAGGCGACTGAAGCCTTCGCAGCCTCCTTCATTCAGGGAGTAATGGCAGGAGTTTAGTTAATCTGGACTCCATCTGAAAGAACCAGATGTTCCCCAGTTGTTTTTTTCTGGTTCCCATGTCTAGACTGGACTACAAACTCCCCCTGCAGAAAAACGTGCAGGGATTGCTCATGCAGTGTTACCAGATTAAAGAAAAGGTGGTTTGGAGAAACCAGCTGTAATTTGACAGCTTCACATCCAGCACTGACCATGGTCTCCAACTTCTGCTGATGGGTGTTTTGCTGCTTCCAACGGGGAGAAGAATGGCGAGGCGGAAAATGCCCCAGAGGCTTCAGATATGCAGCATGTGGGGGTTGAGGGTATCTGTGAGAGTGGTTTGGGTGAAAAATGTTTCAAAACTGAACAAGAAACTTCCCTGAAACACAGAGGGTATTTGTGTCTTCAAAGTCTGTCCCCCTCCCCCGCCCCCCCAAGGGAATAAGCTATTCCTGCTGCCAAGCTTAGTTGCTATTGTGTGGGTTTATTGCATCCGTGATGGTCATCCTCAGAAACTTCCTCCTTTGATGAAACAGTTGACTTGACCTAGGCTTGACTCCAAGCACACAAAAATAATTCCAAATAAGGCTCTGCAGCCTGACAAGCTGCTGTGCTTGAGAGAGGGATAAAGTGACCATGTTTAGCAGCAACTTAAATTAAAGGAGGCTTTCTGACTTCATCACCCCTCGCAGCTGCAAAGTGATGCACCGCTCTGCACCTCTAGCTGTGATTAGGAAGGAGGTAAATCACAGTAAATTATATTTTATGCTTCTGAAGATGCTGACAGACAAGGCTTATGTTCCTCAGTTTGCCAAACACCAATGGGTGCCAAACACCAGTTTTGGGAAAAAGCATCTGAAGGTGGGGGGGAGGGGGGAGAGAAAAGGAAGAAGATGCCCAGCCGGCACTGTGAGTGCTTCTTTGTTTGCAAAATTCACGTAACTCAAAGGTACCTCCCCATAGGTTGGTTCACAGGGTTGATATTCTCACATTATCTGAATTACAGCCAATAGATGGAAATCCTTTTGGCTGACAGTTGTCATTACAGGAAACTAGCATCTCAGCAATTGGTGAATAGCTTCTATTAATAACGGCACTACCAGATGTGACAACTGACAGGTTTTGTCAGCACATTGTCACAAAGATGATTAAAGGAGGTGTTATTCTGGGTTTGGTTCTAATAAGCAGTAAAAATACTAAAAAGGGCAACTCATAAAAGCACTGTTGTCCGGTGAATAGTTATTTGCAGTTTAAATGCAAGAATAGGTAAAGGGTTTTTAATTTCTAAATCAACAATAAAAAACCCCACGTGCATGGAAAATCAAGTAAAGATAGATAAGAACTGGTTAAAGTTCATCTGAGTTAATCTTCCCAAGGGAACAGAAAAAATATAAAGGTTCTTTGAGGCACACAGATTGAGAGCACAGAGCGCTACGTACTTTGTCATGGCAGAACTTGAAGGTAGTGCTTTGGTCTCAAAGTGAAATCATTACTGGGCTGGAAAAAGTCTTTGACACTGTTTGTGATGAGCGCTGCCAGCCTGCCATCATCCTGAGCGCTCGAGGGTGAGATGAGTATCTCTGAATAAAAGCTTTAGTCTCCAAGTATTCTGAATCTTATCTGATATTCCTTGAACTTCCAATATGTTTACATTATTTATCACACAGTATTATATTGTACTGAAATAACTGTTATGCTTCCAGACTTCTGCATGTCATCTGTAGGCTCTTCTTTCCCAATGCGTAACTGATCTAATTTTCAGAGTATTTTGTGATGTGCAAATAGTGCTAAAAAATCAGCTCAAGCATCTCGCAATCTTGCTTTTCCTCAGTGTTAAGCAGGATTGTGGGTATGGAGGTCCCCAGGTCAGACTGACAGGCATCACCAGGGTCTGGGATTAGAGAGGCACAGTTCACCTGCTTGCTTTTCTGCCTAGAGAATCATAGAATCACAGAATGATTTGGGTTGGAAGGGACCTTTAAAGGTCACCTGGTACAACACCCCAGCAGGAGCAGGGACATCTTCAACCAGGTCAGGTGGCTCAGAGCCCCCTCTTTAATGTTTTCAGGGATGGGGCATCTACCACCTCTCTGGGCAACCTGTGCCAGTGTTTCACCACCCTCAGCATAAAAAATGTCTTCCTTGTATCTAGTCTGAACCTACCCTCTCTTAATTTCAAACCATTACCCTTTGTCCTATTGCTACAGGCCCTATAAAAAATTTGTCCCCATCTTTCCTGTAGGCCCCCTTTAGGTACTAAAGGGCCACAATAAGGTCTCCCCAGAGCTTTCTCTTCTCCCGGCTGAACAGCCCCAGCTCTCTCAGTGTGTCCTTATAGAAGATTTTCTCCAGCCCTCTGATCATTTTTGTGGCCCTCCTCTGGACTCGCTCCAACAGGTCCATCTCTTTCCTGTGCTGAGGACTCCAGAGCTGGACACAGTACTCCAGGTGNTTCTCTTCTCCCGGCTGAACAGCCCCAGCTCTCTCAGTGTGTCCTTATAGAAGATTTTCTCCAGCCCTCTGATCATTTTTGTGGCCCTCCTCTGGACTCGCTCCAACAGGTCCATCTCTTTCCTGTGCTGAGGACTCCAGAGCTGGACACAGTACTCCAGGTGGGGTCTCACTAGAGTGGAGCAGAGGGGCAGAGTCACCTCCCTTGGCCTGCTGGCCACACTTCTTTTGATGCAGCTCAGGATACGGTTGGCTTTTTGGGCTATGAGTGCACATTGCTGGCTCATGTCCAGCTTTTCATCCACCAGTGCCCCCAAGTCCTTCTCAGCAGGGCTGCTCTCAATCCCTTCATGCCTGTATTGGTACCAGGGGTTGCCCTGACCCAGGTGGAGGACCCTGCTCTTGGCCTTGTTGAACCTCATGAAATTTACATGGGCTCACTTCTTAAGCCTGTCCAGGTC